>JACEEZ010023633.1:0-33699 GCA_016584305.1 Chionoecetes opilio
ACCTCTTCACATTTAGATTGATTTACCCTTCGCCCAAACCTTATCTTGCAATTTAGAATTAGGAACGTTTGAGAAAATTTATTTAAAATACTGAGATCCGTAAAGCTTCCTACCTGTATCATTGCTTTTTCACTTACAAGGCTTCCCACAATTTTTAGCTGCAAAGGGTCTGGGCGTCGAGTTAAGGCCCCAAACCCCACCACCCCCCCCCCCAACCCCCACACACCCCCCACACCCCCCACAACACACCCCCCCACCAAACCCCAAAAACCCCCCCCCTACACCCACCCCCCAAACCCCCCCCACACCACACCCCCCCCCACCAAACACCCCCCACCACCCCCCCCCACCACACCCCCCCCAACACACCCCCCAAACAACACAAAAACCCACACAACACAAACCCCACACCCCCCCACCACCCACACCAACAAACACAACAACCACCCCAAACCCCCAAAACACCACAAAAGGGCCAACCCCCCAAAAAAACCCAACACCCCCCCCCCACACAGACACCCCCACAAAAACCCCACCCCACAAAAACCCCCCCCCACACCACACACACACACACACACACACACACACACACACACACACACACACACACACACACACACACACACACACCACAACACACACAACACACACACACACACACCCACACACACACACACACACACACACACACACACCCACACACCAACATAGATAGATAGATAGATAATTTATTGACCACAGTGTACATAAATCTTAACATTAACACATATCTTATAACAATACATACTGTTAGTACTAATAAAAACAACACAAAAAATGCAATCTGCAGTCCACAAATTATATTAAAACAAAACAACATCAATTGTCGGTGCACGAACAGTGCCAGGAATATCCATGAACACATACCTTACGCATACAAGTGCAAAATATCATGAATAATTTTACAACATTCATAATGGCTATATTTACCGTTAAATATCTCACCTAAACAAGTTGGGCCTACTGTCTGCCTAATATTTTTTGATACAGGAAAATTTTTTCAACAACATGTTCCTCAGTCTGTACATCCCCACATACACACAGACGTTCTCCAGTGGCAACCGGCCCCGCCCCCGCCTATTCCATCTTCCAGTCTCAAAACAAACTATGACCTGACACTCGGAAAACGAGTGAAGGAGATCCTGTATCGGTCGTCGACCTTGTGGCGGTCCCTGTACACACTGTGCACTGTAAGGCCGGGTTATGCTGTGGTAAAACGGCGCACCTTGACCCACTGGAAGCTGCGATGCGCGCATGCACTTTTAACAAGAGGTCATGCATGTCGGGCACGTTGTTACCAATAAACTCTGCAATAGTTCTGCTCACACACACACACACACACCACACACCACACACACACACACACACCACAACACGGCTATATACCCCATTTTTTTCCCTTTGGGTTTTTGTTGTGAATTATTAGTGATTGTCTGAATATTTTAGTGTATTTTTGTGGTCTCAAGAAATCTCGTAGGAGTATTGTGACTGTGTGTTTTGTGCGTGTGATGTGGGGTGTGGTGTGTGTGTGTGTGTGTGGTGGTGTGTTTTTGTGGTGTGGTTTTGTGTGTGTGTGTGGGGTGGTGTGGTGGTGTGTGTGTGTGTGTGTGTTGTGGGTGTGTGTGTGTGTGGTGTGTGTGGGGTTTGTGTGTGTGTTGTGTGTGTGTGGTGTGTGTGTGTGTGTGTGTGTGGTGTGTGGTGTGTGTGTGTGTGTGTGGTGGGGTGTGTGTGTGTTGTGTGTGTGTGTTTTGTGTGTGGTGTGGTTGGTGTGTGTGTGTGTGTTTGTTTTGTGTGTTTTTACATTCAAGGGAAATATTATTGCATCGCCATGATTTAGTGAAGTTTCAGTTTCGCTGAAAATTATTTTCATACTGCAGCGATGTATTTTTTTCCCATCATTTTTATTCACAGAACTTTTCGCTGAAGACCTTCCTCGCTGCACCGGACAACCGCCACACTGTAGTATTTAATCAGTTCACAAAAAATACCAATGCTTTGTTAATTACTTTTTAGTTTTTCGAAACTAAAGCACTCATTCTAAAAATAACTAGTAATTTCATTCGTAGCAAACGCCGCACCGCGTTTTATTAGCAAAACGAGTAATATTAACCAAGATTGTATAGATTATGAATAAGCAGCGTTATCTGGAAGTATGAAAAAAATAGTATACGAATCTGAATAGTATCCCTTCATGCTAACTAGTTATTATATTTTTTACAAACCCGCTACCATAGCCGCCTAACTAACATCCTTCCGTTCCCGCCTGTACACACCGCGTCCTCCGAGCTTGAGCCAGAGTTCTCCAGGAGCGAGTTCGAAACACTATATACCACGAAAAATTTTTAAAAAGACCAATACAGCTACTTCAGTTGAAAAACCACTGTTTTAGTACTGACGGTCCAACAATCATTTACGAGCTTCAAAATTACACTGGGCCTGGGCATACATCCGTTTTTCTTTTTCCCATACTTATAAAGAAGCATGGGGGCATGAACGAATTTCGGGGGCATGATCACACGAACCCAAATGAGGCTCGCCTTCGGTAAAGCAAATAATAAAGTTCTAACGGGGACTCAGTAACCCAAGCCGCTACGAGAGGTAATCGCCCGGTATCTCACCCTCGACGCTTGAAGCCCTGCGGGAAATCGAATTTTCGTAATCGTCATAATCGCTGCGCAAACCTTTTAATATCTCACCGATAATTGTCGCTGATTACACGGCTGTTATCGTGGCGTCAGGAGCTGATCACAGGGACACGACCATCAGGGGTTAGGTGATAGCCAGGCCAGGCGAAGGAAGATCCAGAAACAAACCAAGGAAAATCTGACCGAGAAGAATAAAGATAAATAATCAATATAGAAAATTGAAAACCTATATGTGAAGGGAGGATTAAATGGAGCCTCTTTTATCTTGACTTCTATTACCTTTCTATTAAATTTTTTATTATATTACATTATTTATAGGTCTGGATATTGCTGTTTATCCCAATGCCTTCCATGTGCACCTCCTGCGGGCAACAAGCGTCAATTTGCTGTCTGGAAAAGCCTGAGGCACCGTTTTTTTCTGATATTTGTTAGTTCGGATATTGAATTTTGACCCTCCAAACCCGCCAACAAAAGCATCTGGGATACATGCTTGAAATGGTTTGCGCTCGTAAAGATGGAGAAAAAAGCTTCCATATCGGTTAATCTGGTCCTTTGTATAACCGGAGGGAAACGGGTGGCTCGAAAGGGTGAGATGATGTGTTGCCGGCGAGGAGGGGTTTGCCCAACGGTGGTGGTGGTGGTGGTGGGGGTGGTGGGGGGTGGGGGTGGTGGGTGGTGGTGGTGGACCTGGTGGTGGTGGGGTGGTGGTGGTGGGGTGGGGGTGGGGGGTGGTGGTGGGGGTGGGGGTGGTGGTGGTGGTGGTGGGGGGGTGGTGGGGGGGGTGGTGGTGGTGGTAGGGGGGGTGGGGGCCTTCGGGTCGTGGCAATACTTTCAAAACCGTCACCACCATCTGATATCACTGTCCCCTTTCCAATGTCTTCACCTCAATTTCTTCGTCTTTTTTGCTATTTGTTCTTTTGCGTCGTAATATTTGCACCATGCATCCATACACCTACTCACTAAAGTACACTCGCACGCGCACACACACACACCACACACCAACACACACACACACACACACACCACACACACACACACACACACACACACACACACACACACACACACACACACAACACACACCCCCCCCTCCCCTATCCTCTTCTCTCCTCTCTCTCTCTCTCATCTCTCTTCCCTCTCTCTCTCTCTCTCTCTCTCTCTCTTCTCTCTCCTCTCCTCTCCCCTTCTCTCCTCTCTCTCTCCCCTCTCTCTCTCTCTCCTCTCGCTCTCTCTCTCTCCTCTCTCCTCCCCTCTCTCTCTCTCTCCTCCTCTCCTCTCTCTCTCTCTCTTTTTTTTCTTTTTTTATTTATTTATACCGAGTTACAAAAAAAATCATTACAGAGTAAGTTACTATTTACTTACATAAATAATTGTAACATTTACAGGCTAAAGGAGACATAATAAGTGTTCCCTATCTAAAAGCCTAAACTCGTGTTAATTTTGATCTCCTTGCCCCTTTACCTCGGCACCACGCGTTCACAAGTTCCTTGAAACTCTTGCACAGTTGTACCGTCATGGCGTGGCCATCTCTCTCTCTCCTCTCTCTCCTCTCTCCTTCTCTCTCCCTCTCTCTCCTTCTCTCTCCCTCTCTCCTCTCTCTCTTTTCTCTCTCTCTCCTAAAAGACATGCTGGATCAGTGCTTTGTTGCAAAATTTCGTCAATTATTCAACATTTATAGATACACAAGAGAGGATGCTGATTGATACAAACTGTCCCTATTTTATTTTCTAATTGAAGAGCTGGGTAAAATTTTTTTAGCGACTTTTTTCAGTAAAGAATATCTGCATGCAGTGATATGACGTAGCTAATTTAAATCACAAATCAGGGCCCCGTGTGGTTTTTTCGTCACCGTTATTTGCATACAAGTATTAGTTATGGCATGAGGTCGAGGCATCTGTGAAATTTATCCAAAACTATGTTGTATTTTACGAGATTTTTTACTTCATTTTGAGACATTGAAGTCATTGGTAGTGCAGGGGGGGGGATAAGGCGCTATATCATCCTTCCGTGATGGTTACGTCGCACAAGACTCCTTAACCCCTTCCCTCCCAGAACTTTCCTTTGCTATATAAAAGTGTCTGTTGTCGAGCTATATAATTACGAAAACTAACTGAATATACCAAATTAGCTAATGGACAAGGATACTAAACAGGGCATAGCTATAAAATATTGCTTATATTCATTAAAATCGTCTAATGGCACCCAAATTACAATGGAAATTACGTTCGGGGTCTCAAGGGGTTAAGGTAAAAAACCAAACATTTTTCTGTAAGTTTGGGATTTCAATGCAAATTCTCCATTTTCACGTTCACATGACTTCAATATTCCTACAGGAAGTATCAATAGTAATAATAATGGTAACAATGATGATATTAGGTGAGATAAAATCTTAACCTCTTCACGCCTAGATTTTTCCTTTGCTATATAAAATCGTCTGTTGTCAGCCATAAAATTACGAAAAGTAGCTTAATATACCAAATTAGTTAGTGGACAAGGATACTAAACAGGTCATATCTATAAAATATTGCTAATATTCACTAAAATTCATCTAATGGTAGCCAAATTACAATGGAAATTACGTTCTGGCCTCAAGGAGAATGTTTTATCTCTAAAGAAATTTTGGGGCCGCTTTCCACACGTTTGTCCCCAAGATCCTTTTTCCAATGGAAATCCCCCCAAAATCATTTTTTTTTTTTTTAAAACCACTAATCTTCTCTCTCTCATGTACCTTGATTTTTCCCTTTTCTATCGGGGCAATCAGTAACCACGAAGCAAACAACCCCAAAGAAAATTTGTGTTTTCTTCCCCCCCAAACATTGAGAATTTAAAATTTTCTGCCTGGTTAAACTGCCAATTTCCCTCCTTTCTTTCCTTTCCCCTCCCCTCCCCCCCTCCCACTCCCCCCCTCTCCCCCTCCCCCCTCCTTCCCCCCCTCCCTCACCTCTCCTCTCCGGGTCTCCCCCGGATACCAACCCAAACTCTCGCATAAGTCCTTTTCCATTTCATCCCTCATATTTGCATTTTAAAACCCCTAGGTCCCCTCTCTTCTCATGTATTTTTTCGCGTCTCCCTCCTCCATCCCCTTCGCCTTCCTCCCGCTCAGAACCAGGAAACCTCAGAGTTACTTTTTCTTGTCAAAGTTCCTTCATTTTCGTTCTTATATTTTAGGGTTCTCTCTCCTCTCTCTCTCTCCTCTCTCTCTCTCGCCTCTCACTCCTTCCTCTCTCTCTCTCTCCTCTCTCTCTCCTCTCTCTCGTCCCCCTCTCTTTTCCCTCTCCCCTCCTCTCTCCTCTCTCTCTCTCTCCTCTCTCTTTTCTCTCTCTCTCTCCCCTCTCTCTCTCTCTCAAACTCCTTTTTCTCCCCTCTGTTTTCCCATTTCTTGCTCTCTCTCTCTCTCTCTCTCTCTTTTCTCTCTCTCCTCCTCTCTCCCCCCTCCTTCTCCTCTCCTCTCTCCTCTCTCTCTCTCTCTCAAGTAACAGGAACTACCTCGTGTAGGTCTCACAGCCTCTTGTAGCTTCTTATTTTCTTAGTTCTTATATTCTTTGTTCTCTCTCTCTCTCTCTCTCTCCCCTCTCCCCTCCTCCTCCTCTCCCCTCTCTCTATCTCTCTCCTCTTCCTCCTCTCCTCATCTCTCTCTCTCTCTCTCTTTTCTCTCCTCCTCTCTCCTCTCTCCTCTCTCTCTCTCTCTCTCTCTCTCTCTCTCTCTCTCCCCTCTCTCCTCTCTCTCCTCCCTCCTCTCCCCCTCCTCTCTCTCTCCTCTCTCTCTCTCTCTCGACCCCCCTCAAGAAGTTAGTTGCATGGCGATACTTAATGAGCTCAAACTTGTGGGTACTTCGAGTGGGAGATACTGGCGCGCGGGGGACGTGCTCTTCATCTGAAACCAATCAGTCTGCGGGGGAAGAGCTTTGATAGTAGGTGGTGGAGTTATAACGGAGGCGGTGGTGGTGGTGGTAGAGGTAGGGAGGTGGTGGTGCAGATGGTAACGATATTCTTGATTGTGCTAATAGAGTTTGAGTGACGTTTGAAGTGGTATGGAAGAGGTAAGGTGAATGATAGTGGTAAGGAGGGTGAAGGTCAAACTCTCTTACAATAAATCCCTAACCAAAATATACACTTGTGTTAGTGTTTTTATAGATTTACTGCTAAAAAAATCACCTCACGTTTTTTGCATTCACGGCATAGTAGATTTATCTTCTTGACGTCACAGTTACTGGTGCTACAAAGGCATTGGTATGTAGTACCTACACCACCTATAAAACTTCACCCTATATATAATTATCCGTGTTTTCCTTAAATCACTGGTATTTTTTTAATCAGCTGATCGTACCAGTCTTAAGGTGGATAGGTAGGTGGGTGGATAGGCCCGGCATACCCACTGTGTTTTTTTTTATAAGTTTATTTGTATTTCTAGTCTGTTTCACTCCTTAATATCTCGAGTCAATTGAAAGGAAAATTTTATTAGTTTTACCTGTGTAAAGTTGCCAGACCGTGCAGTCCCCCCCCCCCCCCCTCTCTCCCTCCTCCCCCTCTCTCCTCCTCCTCTCTCGTTTTCTCATCCCTCCTCCTCTCCTCCCCTCTCCTCTCCTCTCTCTCCCTCTCTCTCTCCTCCCCCCTTCTCTCTCCTCTCTCCTCTCTTTATCCTCCTCCTCTCTCCGTCTCTTCTCTCTCATCTCTCCCTCCTCTCTCCTCTCTCCTCTCTCCTCTCCCTCTCTCTCTCTCCTCTCTCGTGTAAAGTTGAATAATGTTTTCACGAGAATTTGTTTGGGCGATTGTCGTATGATTGTTTGAAATTTTTGGAAACATGTAATTTTAAACGCGAAAATCTATCCCCTTAAGTGAGCTCCAGCCACGAGCCCACTTTACATTAGGAGTCTAGATCTCGCCGTATTATTGGCGACCTAAGAGTCTTAAGGCGGAGGGGAAGTGTACGGTCCGGACTGATCTTCCATTAACAGTTCCCCTTTAAATTTCGTCCAAACAGTTTTTTTTACTTGCTTATGCGATGAAGTTTTGTTTTAATGATTTTTAAGCATATTCCTCCAGCAAGCTTTCTGGAGTTTTGTTTTCACAGAACCGTGTTTTTTTATTTATAGAAATTAAGGCGTTTAGTTGTTCATTCTAAAAGGTTATATCTTTAATGATGAAAAAATACTACTCCCGTCTTGCCGTGTATTGATCCCTTTACCACCTACTGACGTAAATAGTAGTACTAGATTAGTGATAAATAGTAAGTAGTAGTATTATTAAGTATATATAGTAGTATAATATTTGTAGTAGTAGTAAAATTTGTAGTATAGTAGTTTGTAGTATAGTATTTTGTTATATTGTTTGTATTTTGCAATTAGTATATTGTACCAGTGGTATAGTAGCCAGCAACAGCAGGAGTAATAAATAATTTATGTGTTAGTACTAGAAGAATATAATTGTAAAAACTACTTTAGTAGTTTGTAGTTTGTGGTAGTGGTGGTAATATCGGGGTGGTGTTAGTAGAGGTGTATTAGCGGTAGTATAGGAATTCACTACCAATTTTTTCTATCCCCGGAGTAAAACCCGCTCTCTTAAAGGAGGTATTTTAGTGAGGGGATAGAAATCGTCAACCCTCCTTAAAAACCCCTTTGTGGCGGTGGCGGGGCAATCCGCTTATTTGGTGCTGGGCCTCGCCTCGGCTTTCTTTTCGGTAACACGGGGCGGGAGTGTTAGTTTAGTGGGTTGAAGGGAAGGCCTTAACCGAACCTCGTTTGGAAGGAGGGAAGACCGGGAGGCAGACCGGATAAAGGAATAATCTCGTGTATACATAAGGTAATATACCACTCGTGTCTGGCCTATGACTTTTTTCTATTTATCTTGGTGATACATTATTGAACAGAAAAAAATTAGAGTTTTTTTTTCTTCTCCTCATTTCACCTACACTTAGCCTCCCACAGACAAAGACGAGTCAGAGAAGAGCCTCCCACAGACAAAGACATCAAAAAGAGCCTCCCACAGACAAAACGAATCAGAGGAAGACCTCCCACAGACAAAGACGAATCAGAGAAGAGCCTCCCACAGACAAAGACGAGTCCAGGAAAGCCTCCCACAGACAAAAACGAATCAGAGAAGAACCTCCCACAGACAAAAACGAATCAGAGAAGAGTATCCCCCCGCGACATAGAGGTTTTCCTCCACCAGCACTAGCCTCCCACAGACAAGACGAGTCAAGAAGAAGAGAAATAAACACTGCGCGACATCTATGGAGACGCATCACACCGCATACCTCAGGGACCTCACCATTGTCCCGTATTTGAGTAAGGGAACTTTCCTCCATAGAACCCCCGAAGAGGGAGTCGTCCTACCTTTTCCTACTTCATCAAAGTTTATTTCCCCAAGAGGGCAGCGGCTCCCGTCCAGGGACTCGTAAGAAAGTGCGGCAAGTTGGATGAACGACCCTCGGAGGACCGACTTAGGCTTACGGGCTGACGACAAGACAAACACCTCCAGCCTGGCGAACCCATTGCCGCGAAACCCCCTGTATCGAGACTGTGAGCCACGGGGGAGATAAATGATAACACCCTTCAAGGAGCGACAGTTTGTATCACACAACATGACAAGGCGAGAGGAGGTGAAATGTACACGTTGCTGATGCGTGAGTGTGTGATTTGGGGGTTGTGGGTTTTGAGTGGTTGTGGTGGTTTGTGGATGGGGTGGGGGTTAGGTGTAGTAGGGGGGTGGGTGGTGTATGTTGGGTGGTTAGGGGGGTGTGGGGGTGGGGTTAGTCCTTAGGATGAGTGTGGGTTTGCAGAAGCAGAATCAGGCTGGATAAAAAAAACGGGATAAAAAGGCGGAACCACAAAATTTGCCTGAATAAACTGGAATAAAAGAACCACGGGGACCTGCGTTTAAAAATTTTTGATAGGCCTCTGCCCCCCATTATTATAGCTTGCTTAACCCAAATTCATACCAATGTTTTGAGTAACTTATATTTCATTGCATGTGCCCCGCGCGAAAAACCCTGGCGCATAGTAAAAAAAAAGGGTGGGAAAAAAGAAAGGGGGCCTCCAGCGACCTTGAAAAAAAAAAGGATCAGCAATTTTAGAGCAGGGGGTTTTCAAACTGGGGGGCGCGACCGCTCGGGGGGGCGCGAAAATCGTCTAGGGGTCCGAAGATTTCTAGATGTGAAAAACACAATACATAATTTTTTGTATTCTTTAAATTTTATTATCATTTAAAAAAAAACAAAGATTAACCTTCCTAGGGTTTAAAATATGCTAAAAAAAAAGTACATTCATAATCTCTGAGAAAAGATTGATCCCTTGTCCCCCCTCCCCTTTTCCGTCAAGAGCCCTCACCACCACGCTCACAAAAGTCCATACTAACATACAGACGGACTACTTGATCATCGCTGGGGCCCCACCCTTTTTTATGCATTAAAAAATCCACATCACAAGTCATAACATTATTTTGGTTGACTTATTTTTTTTTTATGCGTCTAAAGCAAAAAAAATAGTAATAAATTGCCTGATTCGGATCATTTAAATTTTCCCAAAAGCTTTAAAAAATATATTACACTTTAAATTTTTTGACGAACCAAAATACTGTGTGTGGGGTTTTTGTGTGTGGGTGTGTGGTGTGGTGTGTGTGTGGTGGTGTGTGTGTGTTTTGTGTGGTGTGGTGTGTGTGTGTGTGTGTGTGTGGTGTGTGTGTGTTGTGTGTGTGGTGTGTGTGTGTGTTGTGTGTGTGTGTGTGGGTGTGTGTGTGTGTGTGTGTGTGGTGTGTGTGTGTGTGTGTGTGTGTGTGTGTGTTGGGGGTGTGTGGGTGTGTGTGTGTGTGTGTTGGTGTGTGTGGTGTGTGTGTGTGTGTGTGTGTGTGTGTGTGGTGTGTGTGTGTTGTGTGGGTTTTTGGGTGTGTGTGTGTGGTGTGTGTGTGTGTGTGTGGGTGTTTGGGGTGTGATTTACCTAGTTTATAACCAGTTTTAAACATACAGGAAAAAGCTATGCTCGTATTTTCTCGTCTCCAAAAACTACTATTTCCAGCTTACCTTTGAAATCCTGAATACTTTTTTGCATTAATCACTTTTGCTCAAGGTTATTCCAGGCCTCTATGCTTCTATACGGGAACTGATTTTTTTTTTTTGTCCCTCTTGCATTTGTCCTTTTCATTTTCCCTTTTCTCATGACCTCTTTACTTCTTCGTCCCCACAAACAGATCTTCTCTCTCCTTTTTCCCAAACCCATTGATCCCTCATACCTGCTATAAAATCTCCCCTTTCTCTTTTTTTTCTCAGGAGTTGGAGTTTCAGTCTTGAAAGTCTTTCCTCAATGGAAAATCTCTCAGGCTTGGAGCCATTTTTTGGGCTGGCTCTTTGTATTCTCTCAATCTTCCTTAATCCTTCTTTTTATGTGGTGACCAAAATCACGCCGCATATTCCAAACCCTTGGTCGAATTAAAAAGATGTTATCAATTTCTTAATCATCTCTTCATCCAGATATTTTAATGCCTTCTTATTTTCCTCAGCAACTGTATGTATCTCCTGTGATCTTGTTTATATGTTTCTCAGGTACAAATTATCCGTAATCCATCTCCCAGATTTTTTTTTGCCCTTTTGTTTTGATTATCCATTCTTTCCCATCAAATACTTTCCTCTCTGTCTCTTTTTACTACTGCCCACTTCATTCCTTTAACTTTTTAGATTAAACTCCATTTTCCCAAAATTTTACTCCCTAAAATCTTATCTAGACCTTTTTTGTAAATCCTCACGGGCCTCTTTCCTTTCTACTTTTCTTAAAATTTAGCATAAATCACAAATAAACCCCTAAACTGTTCACTCCCTCTGTCATATCGTTTTTTCATAGACCAAAACATCACTGGGGCCAATACTGATCCTTGAGGACTCCCTTTTCACACTGCACCATTCTGACTTTTTATCTTTTTTACTGTTCTCATCTCCTGTTGCTCAAAATCTTCCATCCACTTCACAAAACCCCCTTCAATCCCCTACATGTTCTAGTTTTCCCGAGCATCTCTTGGAGGCCCTTGTCAAATGCCTTCTTTAGGTCCAGGGATATGCAATCGACCCACCCCCCTCTTTCCTTTTTACACGATCCTCTCGAGTAAACTTAATAAGTTCGTTGTTTTCATGACATTCCTCCTCTAAATCCAAAAATGGCCCCTGCGAGTGTGTTTGCTCTTCCAAAAATTTCAACCACTGTCCTTCACCAAAATTTTTTACACTTTTTGCCACTACACTTGTTAAAAGATACTGGGCCCGAATTTTAAAAAGGGTTTTTTTCTTTGTCTCCTCCTTTTTAAATTTGGGACAAAATTTTTTCTTTTTCCCAAACAACGGGACTATGCTCTCCTTATGAACTCTCAATTTACACTATGTAACTTTCCCTGCTAGTTGGTTATGCATTCTTTCATTATCCAATTCGACTTCCACTGGACCCGGGGCTTTTCCCCACATCTTTACTTTTCATTAGCCTTTTATTCTTTACGTCTACTTTTATTTCTTCCTTTATTTTTCTTTTGCTATTTTATTTTTCGTTTTTTAAAATTTACTTTCTCTTTTAAATACAGTCTGAAAGCACTTATTCATCACATCCCTGTTGTAATCATCTTCGTACACTTGCCTTCTACCTTTCCCTTATTTTCTCCTTCCTTATTTTCTTTTTCCCTTTATATACTTAAAAAGTTTCGGTTCGTTCTTAATTTTTCTATTATATTTCTCTCATGTTACTTCTTCTTTCTTCGGATTCTTACATACCATTTCTATTTTTTGTATTCTCCCATAGGTTTTATTTCCCTTTCCTTTTTTTTTCCCCAAACTATTCCATGTTTTTTCTCTTTCTAGTCTTGTAAATTTACATTTTCTGTTAAAACCATGTTGTGTGTTGTTTTGTGTGTGTGTGTGTGTGTGTGTTGTGTGTGTGTGTGTTGTGTTGTGTGTGTATGTGTGTGTCTGTGGTGTTTGTTGTGTGTGTGTGTGTGTGTTGTGTGTGTGTGGGGGTTTGTGTGTGTGTGTGTGTGTGTGTGTGGTGTGTGTGTAAGAAAAGAGGAAAAAGACAAAAAATGTAAATGTGTCAGATTGTCAAATGTTTTTGGTAAGGGTAGGGGGGGGGTCGCAAGCCTTTCAAAATATTTGGAGGGGTCGCAGGCCAAAAAGTTTGAAAACCTTTCTGTTTTAGGATTTTTGGAAAAATTTGGAATGTGGAGTGGTGAAAGAGTGTGACTAGCTTTGTGACCGAGTGTAGTGTTGAGGCGTGGGTGTTGCCGCTAGGGGGGGGGCAGACACTAAGCCGACACCCCTGAGGCAGCCTCCCCTGTGGGCCAGGAGGGGGGGGGGGACATCGGACATGCTACTGTGTCAGTCAGCCACCAAAATGAAAGGAATGAAAACGGAGCGAGAAAAAAATGTTTTTGTAAAAAGATTCTAACGTGAGAATTATGTTTTACTACCGCAAAGCCGCCCTCCGGGCGGACTTTTTTGGCTAGCTCCTGCGAAGGGCTATTGGTGGGCCTTCGGCCCACCATCTGTGTTTGGTGGGCCTTTGGCCCACCCCAAAAACAGACTCTCCAGATAGCCCCTTCTAACTTTCCTGAAAGCATGGATGTAGAAATATATTTATTAAACGCCAACCCATTCACATCACCCCCAACCCATTCCACATCCTCCCAACCCATTCACATTACCCCCAACCCATTCACATCCCCCCAACCCATTCACATCACCCCCAACCCATTCACATCACCCCCAACCCATTCACTCCCCTTCCCATCACCCCACCCATTCACTCACCCATTACCCATCAGCCCCCACCCATTCACTCACCCCTTACCCATCACCAACACCCATTCACTCACCCATTACCCATCACCCCCCACCTATTCCCTCACCCATCACCCATCACCCCCACCCATTCACTCACCCATTACCCATCACCCTCTACCCTTCACTCACCCATTACCCATCAACACACACCCATTCACTCACCCATTACCCATCACCCCCCACCTATTCCCTCACCCATCACCCATCCCCCCAAACCCCTCACCCCCACCCATTCACTCACCCTCACCCCCCACCCATTACCCATCACCCCACCCATTCACTCACCCATTACCCATCACCCTACATCAAGGTTTCCTCAATTCTCGCAACCCACTTTTTTTCACAATTTCACAATTTTCTACTAAAAAAAAAAAAAAATATAAAAAAAAAAGTGATCGGATCTCTCATAAGTGTGCTTAAAGCCTTCCCCCTGGTCAAGGCCGGTTCCAATACTGGCCATATGAGGGGATTCCGCCACGGGGGGCGGGAAACCCATACCACACACACACACACACACACACACACACACACAGACAGACAGAAAGACACACTTTCGCTTATATTTTTTAGATTAATAACTGATGCAGACACAGTCCAATGAACAATGCATCACTTTTTTAAAAAAAGCATTATTGTTCTAAGGTGGGTTTTTTTTTTTTTTTTGCTTCTGAGAAATGCACTGCACAACACCACGACAAATTTATAATACCCATAATTTAAATGTTTTAGCTTAACATTTCGTTGATAATGAAAACAGAGTAAGTTTTTTTGAACAAGTATGATATATTCAGTTGCTGGTAATATTTTGGAAAAATGAATATGCATTTATGATATTCGCATTAATCAAAATTGCAGTTCTTTTGACCATGTTTTCGTTTAAGCTTTTCTTGGATATCACATCAAATGCATATTCAGCAGATATTAAAATAAGTGAGAGGAAATGAATATCAAATAATCCTGATCCGTAGGTACCATCAATAAGGAATCCATATCAGCATGTTGCGTTGCTCCTCTGGAGCGCCGGGCAGGACGCCCGGAGGACGCCTAGTGGCCCAGCGGGTGTCCGAGGTGGTGCAGGCGTGGAAGGACAAGGGCCTGCACGCCACCACGGCATGGCAGGTACGGGAGCTCCTGGCTCACCAGGGGTGGCTGGGACCACTGCGCCCCGCCCCACCTCGAGACCCCCTGGAGGCCTGCGCGGCCCCAGGGGATGTGCCGTGGTGGGACCGCATGGTGGAGACGAGGCGGTTCCTTCGCTGCCTCGAGGTGGAGGTTGTTGAGGCCGAACACGAGCACGAGGAGTTTGAATCAAAACTCCTTTATGCGCTGTGTTTTTCCTCGGATTTGTTGCTTTTTTGGTTGTTTGGAGTTTCGTTTTTTGCTTTTCTCGGGGTGGAACCAGAAAGTGAAGCAAGATCGGTCTGCCGATGCTGCAGGCGTCGTAGCAGAAGCTTCAGATCAGGATGAACAAATGGTGATCAGAATGAGACCTACTCCTCTGAAATTATTGATGAGCAACCATCAGAAGATACTTATGTGACAACTTCACATAACATGGAGCAGCGCGGGAGACGAGCGATCACGCCGAAGAACTTGTCGAGGATCCACAAGAGGGAAGAACTCCAACGGAAGGGAAAGGCTCTAAGAAGCGTACCAAACGGAAAAATAAAAAGACCCTTGTTAAAAATTAAGAGTCAAAGGACGAATCCAGCGAATGGCACACTGTCTGTAGAAATCAGAAGAAATGTCGTGATAATGAGTCGGATAAGGAAAAAAGCACAAAGGCTGTGCAGGAGAGCTTCGCACCTGCAAAACCAGCGAAGAAAACGCGTTAAGGGCCGGCGAAAAGCAGTGCCAAAGGATAATTCCCATGTACAGGTGCGCAACACCTGGAAGGAAGACACAGTGAAGGTATTGCTGACGGTGCCACCAGGCAGACGGCAGCACGTCATCGGCCCACGGGGGAACACTGTCCAAAAACTAAGACAGGATTACCCTAACGTGCGCGTGACGGTGCCCCTGCCCAAGGATCGCACCTCAAACCACGTCAGTCTGGAGGGCCCTAAAGCCGCAGTCACACGAGGCGACTTTACTCGCCGCTACTATATACCATAGCGCTAAAAACCCAACGGCATGTAGGCTATATATAAACCAAGGAGGGGGATAAGCCTAGTCCGAAAGAATGCAAATAGGATAATATTAAAAGCCCCTTTGATTTTCAGTCCCGTAAATTATTATAAAATCTAAAACTTCTGGTACTTACCAAATTTGAGGACGATTCCCTTCCAGATATAACGTTTCTCCCAGAAGGCGTCTGCTTTCTCAAACCAAAAAAGCTTTGGTTTATAAACATCGTCAGTTCCGGCTCCACTTTTCATAGATTTCTTCACCTTGTTCACTTCATTCCTATATGCATCCTTCAAGTTCTTTATTTTCTTCCTCAGAGTCTCTTCGTCAGGAATCTCAAAACCAGCCTCAATCAGTTCGTTAATTAAACTTTTAAAACTGTGCTCCCTCGCATTTCTCTTCATGTAGTTTTCATTGTTTGTATCCCACAAACCTTTATATTTTCTATAAATGTCCAAAAATCTAATGATTTCATCCCCTGACCACTTCATACCTTGTTTGGCTGTCATATTTCATACGTGGGAAAACAAACTCAATAGATGACTCGGTGGTGGTCACTGCGCGACTGCATGGTCACATGAAGCGACTAGATGGACCTATACTAGTAGCCGCGACTAGGTCACGTGATCATGAAATCGCGCGCTAACCGCGAGCAAAGTTGAACATGTTTTAACTTTAGTAGCTGCGAGTATTTTTAGTCGCTAGTTGGACTTGCTAGTGAACGACTAACAGGTCACACTTGGCGACTAGGCGGCTACCAGTCGCAGCTACTGCAGTAGCGGGGAGTAAAGTCGCCTCGTGTGACTGGGGCTTAAGAGTCGGGTGGCCGCCGCCCCCAAGGACATCACCGGCCACCTGGAGGCTGTCGAGGCACAGTTACTTGAGGCAGCCGAGCGACGTAAAAAGGACAGAACAAAATTGTCATTGAGGTTGCACCCGACAGGCGGTGCCACGTGGTGGGCCCCGGGACGAGGCACTGCTGAAACTGGCTCAGGAGTAACCCAGGGTAAAGGTGTCAGTGCCACCTGCCAGCAACGCAGAGTCCCGCGAAGTAAGAATCACGGGCCCTCCCGCCCGACGTGGCCAAGGTCGAGGCCTGCATAAAGGCACGCCTGCAGGCGGCGGAGCGGGGGAAGCAGCTCTTGAAACAACGGAAACGACAGTTTAAAAAGGCAGCGGCCAAGGAGTGAGGAAAGTCCCGCATGAACACTTGATGAACCAATTGATAATAAATACACTCACCATCTTTACCTGTGATTCTCGCTACTACACATTTTTGAACTCTATATTACTAAAAAAAAAAATCTTCATTACTTTTTAAAATATTTTTTTTATTACTTTTTAGAAAAAAATCTAGTTACCTGTATGAGTTAGTTAGGTAAGGCAGGCACTCCATGCTTGTTGATTAGAGGGACGAGTACCTACCTGGCAATCCCGTGTGTATCCCAGGGCGTGGTGGGCCGCGGGCGCTCCTCCCATCGCCCCCCCCAATGTTGTTGTCCCACTGGGCCTCACCTGCCGCACGCGACCCTGCCATCTGAGGACGCAGGGGTAGCACAATGACCACTTACAAGATGCTGAGTGCAGCTATAAGTCAGTCTATATTTCTGTCTGTCTGTCTGTATCTCCCTTTCTCTCTCTGCAGTCATATGTATACATATATGCATGTATTCATGAATATGAGTATTACAAATTTACATATTATACACACTATACAATACTACTCGTACTTTTATAAACATACATTCATGCATGGAGATAACTTTTTTATTTTATTTTGTCTATATATTCTTATACATAAACATTTCATCTCGTTACAACTACACACACACACACTTAACAACACACACACACACACACACACACACACACACACCCCACACAACACCCCACACACACACACACACACCACACACACACACACACACACACAACAAGGGGAACTCCGTAGTGTAAGGGATAGCACGCTCGGCTCACACCGAGAAGCCCCGGGGTTCGATCCCCGGGCGGAGCGAAGACAGACGGGCGGTCTTCTTAAAACCCGAGCCCCTGTCCCACCCAGCAGTAAATGGGTACCGGTGTTAGCCGGGGGTTAGTGACCCCCCTCCCGGGGTGGTGGCTTCGGCCAACACTAAGCAGTGGCAAGCACTAAGGATGAATGACAAAATAAATGTTGATATGGAGACGGGCCATACAGGGTTGCTCAGGCCCTGTAAAATACAACTAGATGAAATGAATACAAACACACAACACACACACACCAAGGACTCAGACGTACACATGTGCACAAATGCATACGTAAACATACATATATACATACATGAATACATAAAGCCACACGTGAGATCAGAAATAGATGACCTTGAGAGTACACACACCACACACAACACACAACACACACACACACACACACACACACACACACACACACACACACACCACACACACACACACACACACACACCACGCACACACACACACACACACACACACACACACACACACACATACACACACACACACACACACACACACACACACACACACACACACAGTCACACACGCACGCACACTACACACACACACACACACACACACACACACACACAACACACACCACACACACACACACACACACCACACACACACACATACACACACACACACACACAGTCACACACGCACACACACACACAGTCCACACACGCACACACACACACACACAGTCACACTCACACACACACACAACACACACACACACACACACACACACACACACACACACACACACACACACACACACAAGCGCCCGCGCGCGCGCACACGCACACACACACACACAGTCCACACACGCACACACACACACAGTCCACACGCACACACACACACAGTCACACTCACACACATTGATGTTTTTTTCTGTGAATTTGATGTAGAATATTATACTCGTACAATTAATTTTCAATATATGCATAATAAAATTTAATGATTTGCATCGCTCTATTCACCACTGACGGGATTCCATGAATTGTACATTTACTTTTTTCTTTTTTTTCAGAAATATGCTCCCTGGTGGAAAATCTCGCTTCGCTTGGTGAGTAATGTTTTCATTTTCTTAATTATTTTTCTAAGAATGCTCATGTATTTCTTTTATTGAGGATAATTGGTTTTGTGTAGAGGAATGTTCCGAGAACCTTCCTTTCGACACCGAGTCTCGCCGGTACCTGGAACTGTCGCCGATAGGAACACTCGCCAACGTCGACGAGTGTTCCTATTTTTCACGTCGGCAAGTGTTCCCATTACCCGTATTTCTGCAATCAGGATTAAATACCAACAATAGCCTGAATAGTTTAGGCTAGCTTATGTGGTTAGGTTAGTGTTAGATTCCTTTTGATATTACAAGTTGAACTGTCGCCGAAAATGTACACGTCGGCGAGTGTTCCAATGTCGGCAGAGTTCTGGTTTCTTTACGAGAGTTCCTATGCAACAGTTACAAAACCCTGCGTACTTTTGCTAGTCTGGGTGCCGATGCGGTCACACCCCAAATGTACTTTTTTTCCATTACTTCACAGTTGATGTTGGGTCTCTGATCTCATTACACGTGGCGGTGTGTGGCGGCCAAAGTTGTGTCCGCATGGGGGCACTCTTCATGCTAGTCACAGTTACAGTGATTCGTGTTGTTGGTCTTCTGTGGGTGGATTGCGCTAACATTATCTACGTGTCTTATGATTCCCAAAACTCTCTTTGCGTGAATAGGTATGTTAGGTACTCTGATGCTCCATCTATCAACTGGTTATGTGGTCAAGTGTTGTGGGAGCACGTCTGGGGGAAGCCTTTCCCTTATTCAATTTCGTGATTAAGTGTTATGTCGTCCAGACCATTTTCAATCATTCTAGATTTATGAGTCAAATCTAGCATTGACGAGTATATCAAAATAGTTAGTACTTTTTGTATCCAGTCAGGTCAGTTTTTAATACGGAAGCAGAGTCTGGAAAGTCCCGTTTCTCAACGTTACTTAAGATTTGCAGAACGCTCAGGCTCACTCCGTGATTTACCATCAGGGAGGCTCATCGTTCCCCGTGATCAGTGCACGTAAACCGGATAAATATAATATACTTGAAGTATTTGGGGGTTCCCTGATAAGATTTTTTTTGCTTATAGCCACTGCATGCATCCTTTATGGTGAGGTCATGCTTCCTTCCCTACAAGGCACGTACACACGACACTTTTCTACAATATGGCTGCAAGAATTTTTTTTACTCTATGCCTTCGTGCCCAACCTCTTCACACATGCTCCTTCCCACACTCACGCCTGCACACCGACACCCTTCCCACACACGCCTCCTCCCCGACACTCTTTCACACTACGCTTCTTCCTACACCACAGCCTGCACACCGACACCTTCCCACACACACGCCTTGAAATCTTTGGAACTCATCCTTCCGTTTGACTGAAGCTCCCCACTTATTGTATGCTTATTATACTTCCATCTAATTCCAGCGTGCGCTCAACCTTTTACCCACACACCGCTTGAAATATGGGCCTAAAAATTCTAAGTCCAGTTGGTTATTAAGGTATACTTGTGTTGGTTATGTTATTAGTATACTTTGTATTAAGGTTAGTTAGGTTAGTATACCTTTTGTGGTTTAGGTTAGGTTAGGTTAGGTATACTTTGTTGGTTAAGTTAGGTTAGGTATACTTTTGGTTAAGGTTAGGTTAGGTTAGGTATATTTTTGGGGTTTTAAGGTTAGGTTAGGTTAGGTATACTTTGTGGTTAAGGTTGTTGGGTTTTAGGTATACTTTGTGTTTTAAGGTTAGTTAGTATTAGGTATACTTTGGGGTTTTAAGGTTAGGTTAGGTTTAGTATACTTTGTGGTTAAGGTTAGGTTAGGTTAGGTATACTTTGTGGTTAGGTTAGGTTAGGTTAGGTTAGGTATACTTTGTGGTTAAGGTTAGGTTTAGGTTAGTTTATACTTTGTGGTTAAGGTTAGGTTAGTTAGTTTAGTTAGGTATACTTTGTGGTTAAGGTTAGGTTAGGTATACTTTGTGGTTAAGGTTATTTTTAGGTATACTTTGTGGTTAAGGTTAGGCTAGTTAGGTTAGGTATACTTTGTGTTAGGTTTTTTGGTTTTTTTTTATACTTTGTGTTAAGTTGGTTAGGTTAGGTATACTTTGTGGTTAAGGTTAGGTTTTAGGTTAGATACTTTGTTGGTTAAAAATGGGTTATAGGTTAGGTTAGTATACTTTGTGGTTAAGGTTAGGTTAGTATACTTTGTGGTTAGGTTAGGTTAGGTTATACTTTGTGGTTAGTTAGGTTAGGTTGGTTGGTTAGGTATATTTTGTGGTTAAGGTTAGGTTAGGTTAGATTTTTACATATAGTGACTTTGATGATTTTTTGGGGAGCCATAAATCACTTAATATTTGCTTCCCCCACCCAAAAACCCCGTATTCCCGCCAGTTCCCCAGGCTTGTTGGCTATAGGGGAAGAAAAAAAAGATAGGGTGAAGGACTTCTTCCAAAGTTTTACCCACGCCTGCACACACGCCTCCTTCCCACACACACGCTTGCATACACGCCTCCTTCCCACACACACGCCTGCACCACACGCCTCCTTCCCACACACACGCCTGCAGACACGCTTCCTTCCCACACACACGCCTGCACACCGACACCCTTCCCACACAGACGCCTGCACACACACACGCCTGCACACACGCCTCCTTCCTGCACACACGCCTCCTTCCCACAAAACCCCAACGCTTCCTTCCCACACACACGCTTCCTTCCCACACACACGCCTGCACACCGACACCCTTCCCACACACACGCCTCCCACACACGTCTGCACACCGACACCCTTCTTACACACACGCCTACTTCCCACACACACGCCTGCACACACGCCCTCCACTCACGTGTGTGTTTGTGTGTGTATGTGTGTGTGTGTGCAGGAAGGTTTTGGGTGCGCAGGCGTGTGTGCAGGCGTGTGTGTGGGAGGAGTGTCGGTCACAGCGACAGATTCACTGTCTGACACCGAAGTACAATCGGTCATCATAACATTTGCCGACAGGTGTCAGACAGAGTGTCTGCGGGCGTCCCTATTCTGACGTCATCAATAACAGTCGTAGCCCTGTTGGAGGGAAGATTTTTTTTTTTGCGCGCTTTTTACAAAAGTCGTGTTTTTTACGGAAATAAGGCCTGGAAATCATTATTTTTGGTGGATTAGGTGTTTTGAATGTACAGTCAACATAATTAGGCAAAAAAAAAATGGGTCTGGACGACTACTTTAAAACAGGGAAGCAGCGGCCAGGGAGGGGGGGGGGCGGTGGCAGTGATCATACCCGCAAGGGACTATGTTGTCTCCTCTTTCTGTAAACGTCCTGTCGCCTCTGAGATCATTACGGGAACGTGGCCAACCTGTGTTGCTTACTGGTATCTGTGTGTGTGTGTGTGTGTGTGTGTGTGTGTGTGTGTGTGTGTGTGTGTGTGTGTGTGTGTGTGTGTGTGTGTGTGTGTGTGTGTGTGTGACTGTGTGTGGGGTGTGTTAGTGTGTGTGTTAGCGTGTGTGTGTATGTATGTGTGTGACTGTGTGTGTGTGTGTGTGTGTGTGTGTGTGTGTGTGTGTGCGTGTGCTGTGTGTGTGTGTGTGTGACTGTGTGTGTGTGTGTGTTAGTGTGTGTGTTAGCGTGTGTGTGTGTGTGTGTTGGTGTGTGTGTGCGTGTGTGTGTGTGTGTGTGTGCGTTAACATACGCTCTCGTCCCTTTTGCTGTGGACAAAATACGGTAGAGAAAACTTGAATTCTGAGTTATACGTAATGGGAGAAACATTCACATTAATGAGCCAAAAAGTTTGTTTCCATTTCATAGTTTTGTCTGAATTATTTTTGTATCCAACACAGACCCAAGCAATGAAGGTCATCAAATAGACTTGTAATAATTGCACCGCGTGAAAGGACCACCAGTGTTCGGGAAACAAATGTATTATCAATTGTTTCCAAGCATTTGTTGAATTAAATTTCCAGCTTTTTTTCTCCTTTTTTTTGGTGTCACTTTTGTTTAGTTTGTTTTTTGGTATATATAGAAAATCCATCGCGTTTATTGCTCACTTGGCTGTTCCATACGTCACGGGAACAGCCACCTCAGAGGTCGGAGGCCACATATTTAAGGCCTTATCTTTGCCGCCACACTCCACTGCCTCCACACAATGCCGCGCCGCCAGTCACCACCCGCCGAGTGTGACACCCTCCACCACCACCGCCACCACCACCACCACAACCGCTTCCTCATCGTCACTCCACTCATCCCTCACATCCCCATCATCATCATCCCTCCACCACATCACCATTCATCACCTCAGCTCGTTCATCACCATCACACCTGCTTCATCCATCAACACCACCACCACACCTGTCCCCTATCCGAATCCACTTTGTTAATGTTCTCTAATTGTTGTTTTTATATCATCGTCACCCACATTAACCACATACTCAGATCGTTGCCGCCGCCGCAGTAACCACAAGTGATCCATAATGAAAATAAGATGGTAATGATAAGCGCGTGAATAATTTCCATAATGATGTTATTATACGTTTTTTTTGTTTTTTTTGTTTTTTACATTTGTGCCTATAGCGCCTGTAGGCAGTGGTGACCCAGGGCTCGGATGGTAGGCTCTGGAGGGTTTTTGTACTAGTGTTATTATTGTATCCTCGTATATCTCATCGCTACCCATCTACCTCCCCCCCCCCCCCCCCCGTGTGATGTCAGGGGGGAGCAGCTCGGTCTTTGTCTGCTGTAAAGACGCTTCCCTCCCCGTCTCATCCTCAGCTCAGTCTTTCATCTCTAACAACGTGTTTTCCTCACCACACGCACTGCCAACTTTCTCTCACTACATATCTTTTTAATTAAATTTGCACATTCACCTCTCTCATAAGTTTCTTTTTTATTATCATTGTCATCATCCTTATCTTTCTCTTCGCATCTTTTTTTTTCTTTTTCTCTTATTTTTTGTTTTTTCTTTCTCTCCCCGTCCCCCACCTCCTTCTCTTTCCTCCTCCCCTCCTCTTTTCCTGCTCCTCTTCTTTTCTCTTCTCTCCTTTTCCCCTTCCCTTCCCATGTTTTGGTAAATCCCCCTCTAATTTTAAAACTCATTGTCCTATTGTCTCATATAATTTTTTTTATAATAACTCCATATGCTTCGCTTTTTGTTTTACTTGTGCTTAAAGGTGCTGTAAATATTTTTTTGAATTTTAATTCGTGCTTTTTTTTGTGAATTTTACTTTTTTTTCAATTTCGGGCGTTCTTCATAGTTGACTTCTTTAAAACTGTCTTACGTTTGGGAAAATTTTTCCCATTTTCTAAATCAACTTCCCTCGACTTTTTTTTTCTCTTCTCTAACAAACTGCTAACTGCTTTTTGGGGTCTCTTAAGAGAGCCAGCGTGGTCTTTTCTTTGTGGGGGTGTTTTCTCCGGGGGCTCCTCGCCGCCTGCGGGACGCGCCCCCCCTCCCGGGGCGCGGAATGTTGGAAATTTGAACATATATTTAAAAACGTATTTCAGGGAAAAATTAGTAAAGTTAATTCGATATAGATATTTTATGTACGGGCTTTAAAAATACTCTCCCACAGCCTGTTCTCGAGGTCTTGAGCGGGGGGAAATAAATTTGTCGTGCTGTGGACGGAGGCACGATATGGTACAGTCTGTGTTTTTATCTTTACCACGGCCCCGTTTCATGAAGACAGCGATCTTTCTCTCTCTCTCCTCTCTCCTCTCTCTCCCCCTCTCTCCTTCCCTCCCCTCTCCTCTCCTCTTCTCTCTCTCTCTCCTCTTCTCTCTTCCTTCTCTCTCCTCTCTTATATCTTTGGGGTGGGTTAAAAATGTCTTTATTACGCGCTGAACCGCGATCTTTCTGTTACCTGCCCGGAAAGTTTTTAAATACTCTTGGGGGCCCAATTTTTTGGGTAAACTGGGACTCACCCACCACACACCCCTCTGCTTGCTCAAAGGAAAATAGTAACTGCCTCGTTAAGGGGGAAATCTTAGCCTTGTCGGGGGTCGACCCTAGTCTTCAGTGACACCCAAGGGTATATCACATCCACGCGGGGAAATGGTGTGGGGTGGTGTTCGTGTGTTATGTTGTTGTGTGTGTGTGTTGTGTGGTGTGTGTTGTGGTGTGTGTGTGTGGTGTGTTGTGTGCGTTTGCGGGGGTGTGTGTGTGCGCGATGCTTACGAGCTTTTAAGGGGAAAAAATGGCTTTTATTTCAACATGAATTTTTCGATGATTTCAAAAGAGAGAGAAGAGAGAAGAGAGGGAGAGGAAAAGAGAGAGAAAAGAGAGAGAAGAAGAGAGAGAAGAGAGAAGAGAGAGGGAGAGAGAGGGAAAAGGGGAAAAGAAGAGAAGAGAGAGAGAGAGAGAGGAGAGAAATATAGAAATGAGGCTAGTTAAAGAGAGAGAAAAAAAGAAAAAAATCATGAAGGGCCATTTTAAATAATTTATTCGACGCCAAAAAACATGTTTTTGTAACTTTTCAATTCCACTTTAGGTGAAACAGAGAAATTAACAATGAAAAGAGAGCAAATGATAATATTACTATTCTTAAACACTGCCTTACGTCCTTCTTACTACTTCAAAGGGTAAAAAAAAAAAAAAGAGAAAAAGCGAAAACATTGAGTAGTACGAGATAAATGTGTTATCACCAGTAAAACGCCTTAATCGGCGAAGGACGGAGCGAGCCCGTAGAAACCCGCCGCACGTGCGCACGTGCGGCGTTTCGGGTGCGGCGTGCGTGCGGCGGGAGAGTCACCCGGACTCTCGATAGCAAGGAAATTTGTCTGCTGTCATCTAAACTGCATTTACCTTTGCCTTTTTTACGCTGAAACTGTAGGGACTGAATGGGGCTATCAGATAGCGAAGACCGCTTGTCATCGGAAGCGGGATTCCAAAGATATTAGCTCCTGAAAAACGTGATGGTCGGCCGGGTCGGGTCGGGTCGGCCGCTTAACCCGGAAAATCCGAGTGAGTGAGAACTCACGAGCGCTTCGCGCTCGCTCGTAATAATCTTAAACCCCCTTGGGGCCCCCCAAAACCGTAATTTCCATTGTGTTTTGAAAACCTTTAGACAAAAAAAAATTTTTTAGTGACTATAAGCAATATTTTTAGATATGCCCAAATTTTATACCCTTCCCCCACTTAACTTATTTGGCATATTTATTTACTTTTCTTTATTTTTTTTGGCTAAGAACATACGATTTTAAAAGAAAAGGAAAAGATCTGGGCGTGAAGGGTTAAACAATACAGTAGCAGCACTCATTCCCCCTAAAATTCAAAACTACTCCCCCCCCTCCGGGCCCGTCACCCCCAGCTCTGTTCCCAATGCCTAACTGATCTTGACAGGGTCGTTGATCTTGGGCCCTCTGGGGACTGCCGGGTTCTAAAGGGGGCGTTTCTGTCATGCCTGGGCGGGGGAAGGTGCGTGGGGGGCGCCTCTGCCTGAGGGTTTGGCGTCGCCAATACAGTGACCCTTTCCTTTTTAAAAAACTTTTTGTCAATCTCTTTTTTTTTTCCTAATCAAAGGGTTTGCCCGAGTAGGGAAAAAAAATAGATCATTGCAAAAAATAAGGGAAAAATTTATAGAGGGTATTATGTAATTTTTTTAGTTTTTTCTTTCTTTTTTTTGGGTTTCCTTTCTTTTTTTTTTCTTTTTCGAACCCTTTCTAAATAAGTGCTTTTTTCGATATCTTGTATGCCTATGTGTGTTTATTGGTCTGTGGGGTTTGGGTTTGTATTTCTTCCGGGTTAAAATTCGCATCTCATTGGTTTCGTACCCTTTCCCTTTACGCTTAATGCAATAAACTGAACGTTTCGAGTATCATTTTTTTTATTTAGCTATTTTTTTATTTCAATTTTTTTTGAAACCCAAAGGCCCATTGTAACACACACACGCGCGCGCACACACACACACCACACCCACACACCACACAACACCCACACACACACACCCCACCCCACACCAAAAAACACACACACACCACCCCACAAAACCACCACACCCACACACACACACACACACACACACACACACCACACACACACACACACACACCACAGACACCCAGAAAACACACACCACTGGGCGCCACTAAATCAAATCATGAACGTTTTGTGAAAGAATCAAAATATTCGCTCCCCGCTCCCTTCCTTTCAAACTATTCACTCCATGCATTCAAGAAAAAAATTTCCCGTGGGGCCCCTTTTTTTTGGCCAGTGCATGCCCGCCTGGGGCTTGGGCCCACCCTCGACGCTCCCAGGCGTCCCCCCAACGGAGCCCCCGCTATGACAGAAAACATAAACCTTTATCCCCCAGCGTTTTAAGGCGGAATTTTAAAAATTTGCCCAACTCCCCAAAAAAACCCAAATTTTTAGTATCGGGGGATTTAAATCCCCCTTCGCCGGCGGGGAAGCCGGCGGTGGTTTTTTAAAGGGGCAGGTAAACCAGACAACCCTTTTTTCGTCCCCCCTCTCTCCTCTTTTTTTCATTCCTTCATTCCTCTGCTCCTTTCCATTTCTCTCCTCCCCCTGTTTTCCCCTTTATCATCATTATCTTTTCCCTTGTTGTCATCGTCATTTTCGGGAAAACAAGCCCCATAATGGATGGTTTGGGTTTGTCCGCGTCTGTTCAACTTTACAAAGATTATACGAGTCCGCACTTCCTCTGATAACTTAAAAAGGGAACCCAAAAAAATTCACACACCCAAATTCCGGGGATTCAAGAGCCAAGTCCGGCGGCTGTGGGTGACAGGCCTTGGGCCGGGTCACGCTGAACCTTTATTTATAAGTAAAGGGCCCAGGAAGGCCCTCTGGGCGAAATTTTCTCATCAACCAAAAAAAAAATAGCAAACTTTCTACAAAAGAATTCATTTTTAAAAATCCCCTGCCCCTGCGACCTTCTTGAGTTGGTGGAAGTTTATGTTGGAGATGCCAGCACAGGCCGGCGGTGGCGAGAGGCAATAAGAGTGAGCACAGAGGCAGCATCGAGCAGGGCAGCAACACCAACACTCTCAACACACTTACAAATCAGACCCAGGGCATTGCGGCAGCACCCAAAGCCTTATTTTCCGTGTCACCAGAAAAGCCTCTCTAATTCTTAACAACAACACTTACAGCATTAGGTATGCATAGAAGATGTAGCGATAATTGCCCAGATCTCTCAGTGTATGGGTTTTATTTACCCATGGTTTTAATCATGTACTGGACTCGTGGATTGCAGCTATCACCCTTCTGAAAATGGCTTAGAACTCAATTAGCTCAAAAAGAATATCTATGGGTAAGGTTGGGACTTCACACACCACACACATCTTGCTCAAGGGGGATAGTAACTGCCCGCACGTCATCGACAAGCACTAGAGCAGCGGTTCTTAACCTGGGGGGCGTGGGTAATTACCTAGGGGGGCGTGAGCCAAGAGACAAAAAGCAAATACTGTCAAATATTTGATTTGAATTTCGGTTTAACATGAAGCTCGCTTGTGAGGGTGAGCGAAGAAAGTCAGTACAGAGAAGAAAGTGTGGCTGAAAAACTCTGCGGTGGCGCCTTGTCCTGTTTCACTAACTCCGTAGACAGCTATTATTCATTTTTTTTAATATTATTATTACTTGCATCATTGTTATTATTATCATTATTAACATTATCATCATTATTGTTATCGTTATCATCATTATTATTGTTCTTATATTAATTATTATTATTATTGTTATTATTATTATTATTATTATTATTATAATTATTAGTATTACTATTATTACTATTATTATCATTATCAGTTATCATTATTATCATTATCATTATTATTATTATTATTATTATTATTATCGTTATTATTATACGGCCAGAGCGTTATCTATTTTTGATAAAGCTGTCGTTCGCTTTCGCGCTCCCATTGCGGCCGCACCCTAATTACTATTAATGCTTACCGTAATTATTATTATGCCTTCGCTTCGCCAACGCGAGTCGTGGAGATGTGAACGGCCTTTAATAAGAAACGCTGCACTAGAGGCTTGAGCTTCGAGCCTATGCGTGCTAAGTGGCAGGCCAGGACGTTAACGATACACCACGCAGGCAGTAGGTCTCTCTAGGATCAGGTCAGGATAGGATCAGGTCTGTCGGATCAGATCGTACGACCAATCGTACCGTGGATGGGGGCCTTTACGATACACACGCGCGCGCGTACACAAATACGCCCATTTTCTGGACTCAGGGAATCTCACGTTGAATTAACGCAGGTTTCATAATCAAATTAAATTGCTTCTGGAACTCTTTTGGAATTTAATTATTTAAGAAACAACATTTTTTTAAATTTGTAAACAACCATAAATGAAAGATATATCGCAGTGTATTTGTTTGCTGCTGTTTATTACGAAATTAATTTGGTCGTGCTATTATATTTCAGGAAAATCACAAGAGCCAATCTAGATTTGCCTCGTCTAGATTGATGTGCATGTGGATTTCCAGAACCTTTAGGATGCCAGGTTATGGACTCAAAGTTTATTTTTACCCGCTACGGAAGTTGACCTAATTAACGTGCACTCACATGGCCTCTTTCGATTCCTGCACAGCCTGTCACCGCGTGGCTTCCCTCGCTGATAGCACTCCTGCCCTGTCTCACTTTGCTGTTCGTTTTGTCGCTATCATTTCGTGGCCTGAAATAGCAACTTATCCTCTGACATGTATGCGGTTTTTTTTTCGTATATAGGATTTCGGACAAAAGCTATAAAGGATAAAATGTATATATATGATATATTTTGTTGAATCACTGTTTCCGAAAATGTAGACCATAACATGATAGCTCAGAAAAGGTAGGCCAAGGTAGTTCCAGAGGTGCATATATAATCATCTCTTAACCCCTTCACGCCCAGATCTTTCCTTTGCTATATAAAATCGTCTGTTGTTAGCCATAAAATTACGAAAAGTAACTGAATATACCAAATTAGTTAGTCGACAAAGATACTAAATAGGTCATATCTATAAAATATTGCTTATATTCACTAAAAATCTTCTAATGGCACCCAAATTACAATGGAAATTACGTTCTGGGTCACAAGGGGTTAAAAAGTTCAAGGCGTACTAAGGTTAAAAAGAAAGTTACAAAACTCACACATACGTACTCGTTGTTTGGTGGAATATCTCACTTACAGATAAACTACCTTAAACTTTTCCTTAAATGTGTTTATTTAATCCACCGTTTTGTTCTTAATATCGTGTCGGTCGAAATTTGCAGTTCGCACATTAGACTCGCAAAAAAACTGTTCCTTGGGCTCTTAGGGGATAAAGGGGAGTTTACGAAGAGAGATAAACCCTAAATTTCAAATCATGTGAATCCAAGGTATAGATGGTCTGCCCTTTTATGTGGGCAAAGGCTTCAGGGAAATAAATTATATTCGCAGTGATGGATAAATGTGTTAACGGCTGCTTCATCGACGGGGTAGGTCGTGTAGAGGCGTGACTGTAGTTAACCCCCTTTAGGCCCAACGAAAATTTTTATTGAATTTGCCACCATTAGACGATTTTATTAAAATAAGGAAAGTTTTATAGTATATAGCTGTTTATATCCTTGCCCACTACTAATTTGGTATTTAAACTATTTTGTGAAATTTTTGGCTACCAACAGCGATTTTATTAAAAAAAGGAAAGGGGATCTGGGGGGTGAAGGGGTTAAGTCTTTTTTTATCGTTAGATAATCTCTCTTAAACATGGCATTAGTCCTCCTGTGTATCTCTCAAATTTGAGTTTTAAAATAAAAAATTTTGGGATGTGGAAAGGAAAAAAATTCACTGTTTATGTCGCATTCACAAAACTTTTAAACAGATCCAGAACGTTCGCATCCCTGCGAAGGCGGGTCTTTACTAAAAGAAAAAAATTAACTGCTACATATGTTTGTTTGTTTTTAAAACGAATGTGGCAAAAAGGGACCCTCGTCCTTTTTTTATACAAAACAGTTTCTGGAATCCGATATTAAAAAAAAATCATTACAAAATTAAAGTGAATTACTCACCCTGTTCGCAAAGATTTTATTATTTTATCTCTCTCTCTCTACGGGTACAACCCCCTTTTAACAAACTTGCAGCTTCGTAAAGTGTGAAAAAAGTCTTTCGCGTTTTTGGCACTTATATTTTTTTGAATCACATTTTTTTTCCTCTAAATTTTCTCTTTTTTTTCCCATCTAAGGGATGTTCCATAACGGATTCAAGCGGGAAAAAGCGTAGATTTAAAAAAGAAATGGGGAAAAACTAATTCAAAGTAGGGGGGTTTATATTGGGACCATAACAAGTAGTTGTGCGAATCTTTAAAAAGCTTTAAGGGAGGCTAGAAAAAATTCATGGGTGGGGAAAGAAAGGGGGATGTAGGTAGTCTTTTGGTAAAAGGAAATACCCCGTGTTCCACGGCCCCCTTGTAGCTTCCTTATTTTCTTTTGTTCTTATGTTTTTTTTGTTATCTCAATTTTCTTTATCGCACTTTTTTTTTTTTTTGTGTGTGATATGTCGTCCTTCTGTATTTTGTTTCCTTTTCTTTCTTTTGCTTTGGAAGGACAGGTCTCGTCGGAGTATTTCTGCGTTTTAATTTCTCTGGAATCCCCGTTTTCGTGCCGCCGGGAATCCCCTTTTAAAGAGGTTATTCAAAGTGAGACAGAGTGGTTTTGTTGGACCCCCAAACCCACTCGTCGTTTTAAAATCTGTTTTTGGGGAGTAGGAAAAAGGAAGAGAGAGAAGGAGAGAGGGGAAAAGGAAAAGAGAGAGAGAGAGAGGGGAGAGAGAGAGGGGAGAGACAGGAAGAAGAAGAGAGAGAGAGAGAGAGAGAGAGTAATTACACCATTGGGGGCAAATAAGAGACCCTTAGGTGGTGAACACACGATTTCCCTTTATTCATGAGACCTTTGGATGGAGAAAAAAGGACTTTACTCATTGGAAAGTGATTATAAAGCCCAAAACGTTCAGAAGAGAGAAAACGAAGACACTTTATGTTCCATTACGGCTCGTCTTCACATTAAAAACATTTTTTCCTTTTTTCTTTTTGTCCCTATTTTTTTTCAAATACACAGGTGCAGAAATTTTTCGGGGCAGGTTAACTTTCCCTTCTCCTTCACTCAAAATTTAAAAGAAAAAATGAGGGACTTAAATGAGCACTGGCGTTTTTTTCAAATTATGGCCGTTATTTGTGTTCTTTTTTGTTGCTTTCTTGGTTTTTCTATTTTACGTTAGATTTATCTTTTTTTCTTCTTCTTTTTTCATATTGTCCCCCAAATTTAAAAACTTGATTCATCTTGTGGATTTTTAAAATATTGTCAGAGTTGAAAACTACATTTTTCCCTTTACGATGCAATACTTTACAAAAAAAGTTGCCATTTCTGATTATAAAATACTCTTTTGGTGTCATTTAAAAATTTAAATGCATAAATATTTGAATGGATTCTTTTTTCGTCCTAAACTTTTTTTTTTTCCTGTATTTGATATGAGGGATTTTTTTATGTTTTAGGCGCTGGCTTAGGCAAAAATAAAGAAAAAAAGAAAAAAAAGCCTGTCTATTGTCATTTCCTGTAAACTAATTAATGAAAGATCATAGAGGTTAATTTTGTTCGGTAGGGGTCTGATGCTCCTCGGGTTGATTTAGAAAAGTCCAGCAAGTAGGGAAGGTATAAAAATAATAACGGAAGGGGGTTCTAGAGTTTACCAGTGAAGGGGTGGAAGAGTGAAGGTATAAAAAAATAGGAAGTAATCTTATGCAACGAGACCGCGGGGGGGAGTGAGAATGTACGTATTAGCTAGTTTTCATAAGAGAGTAATTGTAAAATAAAAGAAAAGATAGAAAGGAAGCAACATTGTGTTTGTTTTGAGAGATTGAAGACAGCCCGTATAGATTGACCCTTTATTATTATAGCGGGGGTTTTCTGTCATTCGTACACAAGTTGTTTCGAAACCCTTGATTCGTACCCAAAAATTGTTTCTAGTCTTATAAAACCCTTATCTTTCGTACCTCGCCAGAGTTGAACTTGACTACTAGAGTTACGAAACACCAAGGGTATCCAAAAATACTAAATCAGTGTACAAACCACAAAAAAAAACCGGGGTAAAAACAACTGGTGTCGAAACCCCCTGAAACCTCATACCTTGGCGGGCCGCGGGGGACTCACTAAAGGGCGAAATGTTGCCACTATTATTTTCATGATTTCTCTGCTTTATATTGTGTGCTGTATTGTATAATATTTTTCTATATTAATGACAATGAAAATTTATTATGATTATAGAATTTTTGTTGATAATGATATTGAAATTTATTATTATTCTCATGTATATAATATTTTAATTTAATATTTATAAAATAAAAATAATGGTAAAAAAAGCATGAAGTAAAAAAAAATAAGATGATAATATAATCATAATATAAAATGTAGTAATAACATAATAATAAAAAAAATAATGATAATGATAATAATAATAATAAAAAAATAAAAATAATAATAATAATAATAAAATAATAAAAATAAAAATAATAATAAATAATAATAATAATAATAATACTATTAAAAAACAAATGGTGAAGGGAGATAACGGTTCCTTTTTTCCGATAATCTCGCCTGTAAAAACCCGAATTGCCCAATCTTGTCACTGTGACAAGATCGGGCCCTTTGCTTATAGTTTGCAAGAAACTCGTCACACTGCAAACTCTTCCCCATTTTTTTCTGCACATGCAATTCTAATCTTGTCCCTGAAAATTTACGACTCTTAAAATGTTTTTTTATTTTTTCAATAATTTACTTTGTGCAAAATTGATTGAAAATTTTTTAGTTAAAACATTTTTTTTTTAAAACAATAGTCCATCTCTCTACCCAAACTTCAACTATATAATCCACTATCTGTCATCGTTAAAATTATTTCAATCAAACTTAAACTATATGCCTGTGCTCCAAGCATCACTGTGGTGTGGTGCGGTGGGTGGGTGTGGGGGGGTGGGGTGGTGTGGTGTGGTGTGGGGTGGTGTGGTGTGTGTGGCCCCCCCCCAACCCCCCATGCCCCCCCCCAAAAAAATTTTAAATTTTTCC
>JACEEZ010023634.1:0-35108 GCA_016584305.1 Chionoecetes opilio
GGAAGATCTGGTTTGGTGGCCCAAAGGGCCCCCAATAGCCCTCCGCAGGACTAGCCAAAAAGTCCGCCCGGAGGGCGGCTTTCGGCCATATAAATATGTGGTGAACAATACTAAAAAAAATGCTAACGTGAAATGGTGCACCATGGAAACTATATTTTTTCTAGGGTTTTTGTGGTAGTCTTCCCTTTTTTATAACTAAGGGAAGACTAACATCAAAACAAAGGTCATACCCCTTTTCCAGTCCAAATTTCAACAATATGAAAGGGTTACATATATCGTCCGGGTTTTCTGTGGAATTTTAGAAGAAAGAATATGAACAATAAACCGGGAAAGAACTCTAGGTTAGATTATTTTCCCTTAAGGGGAGGCTCACCCTCTGATTAGGTCGAAATATATGAAAAAAATCTAAATTGAGATTTGAGCGGATTTCAAGCGTACATGACGTAGCAACATATAGGAACGCGAATTAAACCGCCCGCGAACTTACTACGCCGTTCACGAGGATTTTAAAAGGGAGAAGGGGCGTAACCATTTAAAGGGCGCGCGCGAGTAAGGGCCATGTGCTTCTGTATATAAAGCTCGTTTTTTCCTTGTTTTCTTCCGTGTTTCAGAGTATATCAATATCGGATAGTATAAATATAAGCTATAGAGCTTTGTGTGTAAAAATAATGCCAATCATGAAATAATGCGACGTTACATTGTACTGAAAACTTTAAACGCCTCTTTTCAAAACAAGAAATGTTTACATTAAAAAATTGTCAAACATTGAAAAATTATTGAAACTGCTTGTAAACGTTCATATTAATACTTATTGGTTGTGCCTTCTTCGTGTAATTTTTTTTTCTCGATAAAATGAAAAACTTTTTAGGGAATTAATTTTTTTTTTAAATGGCGATCGGCGTGACGTCACGTGAGGTGCTTTTTATGGCCTCGATAACTCATTACGTATTGGGAATTTTTAAGAAAACTAAATTACACGCTCTTCGTATGGTTTTGAGTATTTTCCAGTAGAGGCAGGTGTCTCTACGACAAAAAAATCCCAAGGAAGTTGTGACGTCATGAAAAACCTTATTACTCATACCGTCAGACGTCATGACGTACCACATTCTCCTGCTCACCTAAAGTAGACATTTGATAATTTGGTTTACCCTGACAGTTTCAAGTTGAAAGATCTTATGCTGTTTTTTATTGTTTCAAGTTGAAAGATCTAATGCTTTTATTTTTTATTAGTTTTCTTTTTTGTGTCAGAGGGTGAGCCTCCCCTTCATCTTACAAGGTTCCTAAGAAAAAAAACCATCACTGCCATTAGAAAAATTACCAAAAACACCCACAAAAATTAATGTTAATTTCCGAATTAAGGAGTCCTAAAACGAATATTTAACATGCATAAGAACTAAAGAAGAAATAGGAAACTACAAGAGATCGTGAGACTACCCGAGGTATTCCTGTTTATACCACATATATTTATATATATTATCATACCTGTAGTCAAATAGCGTAGTGTTAGTGTAAGTTCGTTTCTCCTGCACTCACCAGCCTCTCTCATAGATTGGTTTTTCTTTTCCTATTATAGGTGTTAACGAGCCTCAATAGCAATTCGTACTGGTCTTCTGCTTAGCCGTAATGTATTCCTTAGTGTCCTCCGGATCTCCAACTCAATTCCCTACCAGTCCTATAATACATGCTCCTCGGTCCTTTCTTCTTGCAAGCCAAGAACGAGTCCACTTGCGTTTTTTTTGGCAAATAATGTGCCAAAACACACAATTGAGTCCTATACCCGCAACTAAGTCTTGTTGTCACGATCCATAGTGTTTTGTTTTGGGGCGCGGGTCTATGAAATGCCGGGCCGGTAGGAAGATGCTCGTAGCCGAAACGCCGTGTGGGGGGGGGTGGAAAAAAAAAAAACCAAAGTCGGCGCACGCTTTTGCCACCGAGTAACGGGCATCTTTTGGTAGCAAGATACCAAAGATGCCGGAAATTTGCTCGTGTGACATGGCCTTAAGTTTGACGTTTGGCCACCAGTGTTACCCTTTTCTATTTTCTTGTTGTTTAGGGAACTGGGTTTCAACCCCATTTTAACAATGTAGCGTCAATGGGCCTGTGGGTGATTGCCAAGGTCAAATACAAAGTAGCCGAACGTTTCTTTAGGCTTGTTAATATTAATACCAGTAACGAGGCTACACTATACAGTTATGTAAAATATGTTCAATGTGAGGAAGATCGACTAGTCATAGGGTTCCTACGGCCAACGAACTTAAGTCTTAAGACAGGTCTGAACCATTCAGGTGACAACAGCGTGTAACCCACGGGTTTACTCAGAGGGAAATCGCACCGCAACGTGAGTGTAGCGTCGCCCTCTTGCCTTAGCTTCCTCCGAATCCATCGCATACATACTGGCTCTTCCGGTTCCATGTTCCGTGTGGACATCTTATATAGGGGAGTTTTCCTTTTGTTGACAGTTTGCTTACCTGCTTGTATGTGTACACTCGTCCAGGGTGGCTCGTTGGTAGAGATGCGGGCTCGCTTGCCGAATCCCTGCAATTCGGTCGGCGGTTCGATCCCACCAAGTTTCCGTCCTGACTTGGTGGGCGCTTTGTATAGTCAATAACCTTGTAGTTGGTTCATTGCAAGTGTCTAGAATAGGATCAAAGGTATCTTATCTTGTATGTGTAAATGCTTATCAACTGTCATAAGTGGCATTAGCTTATGTTGTCGCTCTCCTCTTAATGAGTGGTAAGCAGGCGGGTGGTGATGACACAACATAGTTTGTTTTTTTCACCTTCCAAGATTTTTATCCACTGCGATAAGTGGCAATTCACAGTGTTGTCGCTCCTCCTGTTGTGACCACAGTGCCTTCTGGTCAAAAACATACTACTCAACCCTGGCCCCTGTCTGTTAACATAGGAAATAAATTATACACTACATATTTCTACCTATTCCAGTGGCCCTAATAGACAGAACCTTCACGATGCTGCCGTGCCGGGATTGGGCTGCTGCTATTTTTAGTAGGGCTGGGGGCGAGAAATCGGTTCTGAACCGGTTCCGCGGTTTCCGGCCACGACCTTGGCTGTGAACCGGTTTCCCCGCCTTAATGGTTCCTTTCAGTAATCTACAATACATGACTTGAGGTAGCTATCAGTGGCGTTTCCAGAAATTTGTAAAAGTGGGGTGTTGTGAGTCGTGTTTTGCAACTCTCATCGGATAGCCATAGCAAATGGAAATAAATTATATATATATGTGGATTAGGTATTTTGAATGAAACATTGCTTGCATGGAGCGTGTGTTTTGCCAAAGAAATAAATGGTGGTACGGGCTATACTTCTTTTCCCGATTCCACCTGTAGGGAACCGGCTCCGGAACCGGTTTAACACGATTCGAGAGCCTTTGGAACCGGAACCGGAACCCGCGGTTCCAAAAAACACGGTTCCGACCCTAATTTTTTTGGCCATGGCTGTGCTGAGCAACAGACACATACATGAACGTCCACACGAGTTTAGAACTCTGTACGAAACGGTAAAAATAAGAAATCGAACAGATGACGGTACTAATAGATTTGACAGTTACCCCTTTTTTTATTCAAATGCCCTAATAGGTAAAAGACTTATTTTTTGGAATCTTTCCCGATAATGTTTAGCAGTTGCGTTTTAATTTTGGAAAGGGGGGATGAAAAAAACATTTTTTTTTCAAACCCAAAAATGTTTTCCTCGAAAAGTGGCAATCCGTTTCCCCCTTTTGTAACGGGCCCTTTCTTAAAAAATCACCCCCCTCCCCGCTTTCCCCGAAAATTTCCACTCAACCTAACTTTCACCCTAATAGACAAACCTTAACATGGTCCCCCAAAGTTTTTGGCTTTTTTAGAGGGGGGGCGGAATTTTGGGGGGGTTCCCGATTTTTCCCCCCCCCAATTGGGGAACCTTTTTTAAATTTTCCTCAAAATTACTATGATTCGGTTTATAGGGGTTCCCCAAAAAATTTTAAAAGGGGGGGGAAAAAACCCAAAACTTTTTTTTTAAAAATTTTTCAGGGGTACAAACAAAAAGAATTTTTTGGGGTTTAGTTTTTTAAATAAACAAAAAATTAGCAAAAAAAAGGGGCCCCTTTTTTGGAGGGCCCGGAAAAGGTTTTTAATTCCGGGCCTTTAAAAACCCCCCGGGGGTAAAAAAACTTTTCCGCCCCTTTTTTTTTTTCCATCCTTTTGGAAAAATTGAAAGTCCCTTTTTTAAAAAAAAAAAAAAACCCCACTTTACAAAAAAACCCCAATTTTGAAGCAAAATGTAACCTTGGCCCCAGGGGTTTCCCGGGGCCCGGGTTTTTTAAAAAAGGGAGAAAAAAATAATTTAAAAATAATTTTTTCCCCCTTTAAATAGAAAAATTGCTTATTGGGGTTTGGTTCCCCCGGGAAGGTTTCGCCCCCTTTGGGGAAGGACCCCTTGCCACCCAAAGTTTCCCATCCGTATCCTGCCCATTCAAAATTTTTTAAAGGAAGGGTGTTTTTTTAAAAAAAATCCCCCGGGGGGAAAAAAACTGTTTATCCATTTTTTCCTTTTTCTTAAAAATTGTTTAGTTGAATTAGAAAACAATCCAAAATTTTTTGGGAAAACTGGGGACTAGTTTTTTCTTCAAAAAAAGGTTGGGTCAAACTATTAAAAATTTATCCTTCCCCCCTCTCCCCCTTAAAAAGCGGGCGGGCCCCGGGTAATAACCTGGGGATTTTTTCACACCGAAAACCCCCCCAAAAAACCCCAAAAAAAAACATGAATAAAAAAGAAAAAAACATTAAACCCCCCCGGGGTTTTTTGGCCAACATAATTTAAAAAAAGCACAGCAAAAGTTTTTTCAAAACCCCAGATGGGGGCCAAAAATTCACACGGACCTAAATGGTAGTTTTGACACGTCGTTAAAATTTTGCGGGAATAAAAAAAAACCAAAAATGGGGCTCGACCGGGCCCCCCCGAATTCCTGTTTTAAAACCTCCAAAATTTCTTTTCACCCCTTCCAAAAAAGGGCCCCCCAAAAATTTTAAATCCCCAAATATCAAAACCGACCCCAAATTTTCCCCTTATTTTTCCAAATTTTTCCCTTTTTTAAATTTATTTTATTCACCCCCGAAAACATTTTGGTTTTTAGCAGGTGCAATGTCCATTAAATTGAAAGGTTGGGAATTTTGGGGTTAAAGAAAATTTTTTTTTAAAACCCAAACCTAAAATCAAAGGGAAAAAGTTGGGGGGCCGGGTTTAAAAAAAAAAAACCCCCGAAAGGAAATTTTTTGGGTAAAATAAAATTAAGGGTTTAATTAAAAGGGTGAAAAATAAATCCAAAAACAAAGATTTTTTGACCTGGGTCAAAAATTTGGGTAAAATTTTTTTGACCCCCAAAGGGTTTGTTTTTTTAAAACAAAAAGGGGAACAAAAAAAACGGGGAAAATTTTTATGGGAGAGGATTTAAAAACATTAAAACATTTCCCCCCAAAGAGGAATTTTTTCTTTAAATTTTTTTGGAAAAACAAAAAAGGGGGGAAAAAGTTTTAGGCGTTCAAAAACAAAACCCCCGGCGCGGAAAAGGTTATTTTTAAAAAAAATTTGGGAAACTTTTAATGGGGTTAAATTATTGAAATTTTTGTCAATTTTATACAGAAAATTTTTTAAAAAAGGGAGCTGGCATTTCGGGTAAAAAAATTTGATAAGGGGGGTTTTAAGTAACAGGAATATCTTAGCCCCCCCCTTTTTGTTCTTTTTTTTTCCCCTTTCATTTAGAACCTCTTTTTAATTTTAAAAATTTTTCTTTTTTTTCCCCTTAGGGGTTTTTTTAATTTAATTTGCAGTTTTTATGGTATAATTACAGCTTAAAAAAAAACATATTTTTTTTTTTAAATTTTTTTAAAAAAAATAAAAAGTAAATTTTTTTAAAAATTTTTACATAAACCCAAAATTTTTGGGGTTTATTATTTTTCGGACGTAAAAATTTTAAAAATTTGAATTTTAAGAACTTTTAAATTTTATTTTCCCCCTTTTTTATTTTTTTTAAAAAAGGGGAAAAAAAAGGGGTTAAGTTACAAAGGTAACATTTTTTGTCGTAAAAAAAAAAAATTTTTAAAAATTTTAAAATGGGTGAAAAAATTTTAAATTCAAAAGGGCGAACCCCGGGCTTTTTGCAAAAAAGTTTTTTTGGGGAAAAAATTTTTTTCCTATTTTTTTGTCCTTTTTTAAATCTAATTTTTCCTTCAATTTGTTTTTTAAAATGAAAATCACCCCAAAATCCCCAAGCCAGATTTTGGTTTTAACCAAGCTTTTTTAAAATTTTTTTTTTTTTTTTTTGGGAAATATACAAATTTTTTTTTTTTAAAAAAATTTCCCTTTAAAAAACCCGGGTTGAAAAAAGTAACGGTTAAAACATTTTATTTTGGGGAAAACCGGCAGTCGAATGCGTCTTAAAATCTTGTCCCCGCCCCACTGCCTTTGGTGGGCAAGTTTTAAAAAAACCAAACCCCTTTAAATTTTTTTCCCGGGGGGCCCCCCCAGTATAGGGGAAAGGGGGGTTTTCCAGCCAAAATTTTTTAACAAAGGTTTTGGGAAAAAAATTTTTTGGGGGCCCCAAAAAAAAAAAATTTTTGGGGGTTATAATAAGTGGGGGGATGGGGAAACTTTGAAATTGGGGTTTTTTTTTTTAAAAAATTTGGGGACAAAAAAATTTTAATAATTTTTTTTTAAAAAAACCAAATAAAAGGGCCCAAAAGAGTTTTTACAAAAATTATAAAATTTTGTTTGGGGTTTATTTTTTTAAGTTTCCCCGGTTTAAATACCACATCGCCCCCTGGGGGAAAAACCTTCTTCTAAAAAAAGGCTCAACATAAAAAACCCTAAATGTTTCCCCTTTTTTTTTTCCAAAAAAATGATAATTGCCGTAAAATGTTTTTAGATTTTACTTTTGAAAAAAAAAAAAGAAAAAAAAAAGAGGAGGGAAAAGAAGGAAAGGGGGAGAAAAAGGAAATTTTTCCCTACCAAAACTGGGGCGGTTTTGTTGTCGGTTTTTTTGGCGGGGGAAAAAAATTTTTTTCCCCCTAAATTTTTTCCGTCCTTAAAATTTCGTTTAACCATGGGTTTCCTTCACATGTTTCCTTGGTGTAAAATATAAAATTTTTGAAAAAAACCCCAGAAGGAAAAAAACCAAAAAAAAAAGAAAAAAAAGGGCCCAAAAATTGTCAATTCTTTAAAATTTAAATTGGGTTAAATTTACGAAAGATAAAAAAATTTGTCCAAAAGGGAAATAAAATATAATTTTTGGGGTATAAAGGGTTTTTTAAAAAATTTCCATGGTTTTTGGGTTTACACCATTTTTCCCCGGGGTTTAAAATAGGGGCAACGGTAAGACCAATAAAAGGGTGGAAGGGGGTCGGTGACTCAAAAAAATCCCCCCCCCCCCTTGGCCTGGTAATGTTTGGGTGGGAATAATGGGCGTTAGTTGAATTTTTTCCTTCATCCCCCCCCCCCAAAAAACCAAAGGGTTTTTTCAAAAAAATATAAATAAAAAAAAATTTTTTTTGGAAACCCATTTCATTTCCCTAATCATTCTAAGGCCAATTTTTTTTAAGGGGCTAATAAATTTACAAAAATTTTTAGGCCAAAAATGGGGGCCAAAAATAGTTTTACGTTTACTAACACATAACCCGAAAAAAAGTTTTTAAAATTTTATGAAAAACAATTTATGGGGGCCCCCCAAATAAGTCGGGGGACATAGTTTTTTTTTAAAAATTTTTTCCCCAAATTTTTTACAAATTAATATTTTTTTTAAATTTTTATTTTTGGGGCCCCAATTTTTCATTTTTATCCAGGGAACTTTGGTTCTTTCCCCGTGATATGGCTCGTTTTTCCCCAATTGTCCCTTCCCTTCCAAAATCCGGCCCCCCCCAAAAAGTTCCCCCCGGTACCACCCAAAAACCCGGGTAAACGGTGCAAAACGCGCAAATAGTAAGGCCAAGGTTTTACTACGGTGGAAGCAGAATTTGGAACCCTGTGGTAAATTGGGGGTTTGGGGTTTTGGGGGTTTTTTAAGCATTTTTTTTGGGGTTTTTTTAAATTTTTTTTTTTAAAACTTTCTTTTTTTTTTTTTTAAAATTTGGTAAAATTAAAATATAATTTTTTAAAAACCGCCCCTTTTTAAAAAACCCCATAACCCCAAAAAACATAACAAAGTTTAACTTGCCAACAAGTATTATTTTGACTGTAAGTTAGGAGACAAGGAGAGAGACTGGGCACCACATGATTTGCTGTGCACAGTGCAGTGCAATGTTAATAGCTTGGATGAATGGTAATAGAAAAGCTATGCCGTTCATAGTCCCCATGGCTTGCATTGCGTGAGCCGAAAAATCACTTCAATGTTTGTTATTTTTGTTTGACAAAGATTGCTGGTTGCACAAAGAAAAACAAATAAAAAATCACGTACCCAAACTGCGAATCCGCAATAAAACCAGTACACATGATGAAACAAATCCACCACCAGTTCCACCATCAACGACAACAGACAGCAGTTCATCTGAAGTTTCTGCTAGTGATAGAAACAAGGAAAGATGGCATATATGTTCCACATGCAAATATTTCCCCACATTTGTTAAGTGTAGCGGAGTTAAATGACCTATAGTGGAGCGGCCAAGAGCCAAAAATTTAGCTTGACCCCTCCATACTTTAGAACAAGGCAAATTAGGTATCGTTGGATTCGTTAGGATGTCTACTTTGTGAAAAACGATGTTTTACAGTCAGATTCTAATTCAAACATTGCCATTTCACCCATACAAAATTGAGATTTTTTTAATATCTTAAAAAATGTTATTTTGGCACTTACAAAGATTGAAAACTTGGTAACATCACATTAATTCCTTTCTGCCAAGTACACTCTCACAATATATGGAGTTGAAACTCACTTTAATGGTGTTTTGGACACCCAAATACCCCAACATTAGGGGTTTTACCCATTTTTTGGCCTTTTTTGACTCGTACTTTGTCTTCAGTTATACAAAGAAACCCTTGCGTAAAACGTTACTCATTGTTACTTTATCACTTTCTAATTGTGTATGTTTTTTTCCTTGCAGTTTGAAGAAAATATGGAACCACCAGAAGAACCCACTCAGAAGAGGAGAAGAACGAGTCTGTGCGAATGCTGCGTATTTTGCGAGACTTCATTATCCAAAACCAAAGCTGATAACCCAGTTGTCCAGAATCCTGGAGTCGAAGGATTGAAATCCATTCTGAAAGCTGCCGAACTTCGTAAAGATGGTGTCTATGATCGGCTGTTTCCAGTGAAAAACGACACCCTAAAAGGAGATACTGTTATCAAATTCCACCAAAAGTGCAGAGCAAATTATACGAACAAGAGGAATATCCAGATAGCCCAAAGAAACACTGGTACATGTGCTGACGCTGACGATGGCGCAACAGGTAGTGGGCCTACGGTTGGACTGTCTCGTCTCCGGCGATATGACACGTCGCAATTTGACATTCGATCAGGCTGTTTCATATGTGGGAAATCACATAGCTGGAAGGAGAAACTGTCGAACGTCTCAACAGGGACGGGGTCCACCACACGGCAAAGAGTGTTTGATGCAGCCATTCAGAGAAACCACTATGAGATTCATATGCAAATGCTGTCAAATACTGACTTGTTTGCAATGGATGCAAAATATCATCGCTCTTGCTATTCGCATTACATCTCGCTTACCAATATTAAAGCTGCTAGTGCTAGGGCTAAGGTTGATAAATCTGACAATGCGTGTGCCTTCAAAAGTTTGTGTAAGGAGATTGAAGAGACTGTCCTGTCCAAAACCATCTCTATCACAACCTTGTCTGTCCTGAATGAACGATTGGTCGCTATATCAGCAGAGGTCAACTCTAAAACCAACGAGTCTTGTACTACATGGAGATTGAAGGAGAGATTACAGGAGCATTTCGGAGACAGGATTTCATTCATCGTCCAGCCTGGGAAGTCTGATCTTGTATGCTCAGGGGATATCACAGTTGCCGAGGCCTTGAAACACACACGTTGTGAGGCTACAAGTGCATGTAAATGAAATTGGTGAATGTGAACTCGAATCCTCTGATGATGTCAATTCAGAAGAGGACGCTGTTGTCTTGCATAAGGCAGCTGGTATCATCAGGAAATGTATCGGTGACATTACATTTCAATATGATCGTTATGATTCTAGTGGGAATATGGAGACAAAAAAGTGCAAGGACTTTGTTCCGAATACTTTGTATGATTTCGTTACATGGTGTACTTCAAATAAAGACTTTGACAGCGCTACAAGCTATGAATCTGAGACTCACATGGGAAACATTGAAATGAGAGTTCTTGCAATATGTCACAACATGATTTCTCTAGTTTGTAAAATCCATACCCCAATAACATTTGGTTTAAGTGTCAAGGTGCACCACGACCATGGTAGTCGAGAACTGATAAGATGACCTGTCCTCTCTTGGACACAGCATACCTTATGATGAAGTGCGTAGATTCCTCACTGCCATTGCTTTGGACCAGCTGTCAACCAAGTCTAACGTTCATATACCACGTGACATTTCTGTCTATGATCCTGAGAATGCTATTAAGACCACTGTTGATGCCGCAATTGACAATTTAGATCAAAATGAACAGACAATAGACGGAAAGAACACTACCCATTCAATGGCTGTGGTGTTGTATCAAAGGTCTCCTAGGCCAGAAGAAACACCTTGCATTCCAAGGTCAAACCTAAAAACCCTAGATGCACACAGCTGTGATGAGGAGGAAATCAAACGCTACAACAAACCCCATACTAACCAAAACCATGTGTGAAATGGGAAGTCAAAGAACTGGATAAGTCTGCTAGTGATGTGGTACTAAAAGACTTTATTTGGGAAATGGCCCGTGCAAGTCCCCCTGAAACCTCACGTATTCCGGCTTGGGGTAGATTCAATTCTCTAGTTAGCGAGAGAGAAATTCCACTGACTCGAATATGGTATCTCCCATTCATTAATGCGCCACCCTCTGACTTCTCTACGATCTACACGACTTTGCTGAACTTGGTTGAAATTGCAAATGCAGTGGGACAAGAACATGTTCTGGTCACTGCTGACCTGGCAATATATAGCAAGGCTGAACAGATTCTCTGGATTGAGCCAGATCACTTGGCTGGTCGAGTGACGATGAGGCTTGGTGGGATGCATCTCACTATGACTTTCATAGCCAGTATAGGGAAGCTGTTTAGTGATGGTGGTCTCCACAACATGCTGACAGTACCTGAAGTGTATGCTCATGCGTCCGTGAGTTTGATGTTGCAAGGGAAACAGTATGCCAGAGGTCTAAGAGGAATCAGACTGGTACACGAAGCACTGTTTCACTTGTTTCTATCAGCTGCCGAAACCTTTGCAATGAAAAACAAGTTGCCCTGGCTGGGTGATGAGACCACGCACTTAATTGCAGATCTAGAGAATACCTTCAAAATGCAATCCCCGGAAGCCTGCACTGCTGTGTGTCAGGAGATTGAAATGCGCTTGTCATACTCTCTTCTCAGTACAATGAAGAAGTTCAAAGACACAGGAAGAGAACAATCAGCAACTGCGTTACTGGATTAGCTTTCTGGATGCTGGTGACACCCTCTTGAAGTTACTTAGGGCAGACCGTGAGGCTGATTTTGAAATGCACCTTACCGCCGTCCTTGAAGTCATACCGTACTTCTTCCTGGCAGGCCGCAGCAACTATGCACGATACACCCCAGTCTATATTGCGGAAATGCGTCACTTGGAGGTGTCAGCTCCACGAATGTTTCAGCACATGTCGGAAGGTGGTTTCGTTGTGAAACGCTCAGAAAGGACTTTCAACTGCGTTCCTACGGATCAGGCTCTCGAACAGAGTATCAATCGCGAGGCTAAAAGCCAAGGTGATGTCATCGGTTACACACTGAGGAAAGGAGCCTTAGTTCGCTGGCTGCTGACCCGCCACATAACCGGGGAATACGCAGAACGATTCAAAGAAATGTGTACACCTACCAAGTCCAAGAATACACATGAAGAACTTGGACATGCTCGAGTGACCAAGGACCAGAATGATGTTTAAGTCATCAAGGAATACATCAAGGAACAATGCCAAGATCCATTTGACGTGGAAAGTGTGGCAACCTCCCTAGTTAATATAACTAGTGGTCAGGTGGCATCAGAAGAAGTCGAAGAGTCGATGAAGGGAGTGCCACAAAAGGGTCGGGAAATGTTCAATCAGTTCACGAAAGAAAGGCTTGGGGACGAAAAGAAGAGGAATTTCTGGGATCCAATTCCCAAGACAGTAGTCAAAACGTTTTCTGCTATGAAGTGTCTTTCCAGTAATAAGGAAGGGAAGATAATGATCGATACGGAGGTACTCTTCAGAAGACTGCTTGCAGTGTCAAAGAACCGTGATGTGGATATGCGTAAGGTCCTCTCCTACGAATTGGCAGCTGTTCCGCCTTCAATGTTCCACGACGATGGTTCGATGAGGAAGACCAACAAAGCAGATCTTGCCAAAAAGCTGGAAGCAAATACGGATGAAATTCTTGTCCTTCCTAGTCAGAATTCCCCGACGTCATCGCAGTCTGTGCATACCTCATTGATGGCATGGCAATGTGTCAGGCCCTGAACGAGAATCATTTCAAGACTTTCAATGATCTTGGAAAGGTGGTTCTGGACCGAATTGTGCGTCTTCTGAAGAACAGTGCCATGGATCCTTCCATTGACGTTGTGACGTTGGTCTTTGACCGGTACGACAAAGAACAGTCAATTTAGTCGTCTGAACGACACAGACGAGGAATGATGGATTCCGGATTCAACTACCAGATACAAGGGAACAGGGACGTCCCGAACTACAGGAACTTCCTCAAAACCAGTACCAACAAGGCTAGTTTAGCTTCATTTTTTCTTTCATTTTTCATATATTTTGTCATCCATATGATATACTACCCTTACAGAACTATTTGTAACTTTAACCGCCCAAAACCCCCCGACAGGTTCCCCCGAGGTACCTGGAACTGTCGCCGATCGGAACTCTCGCCGCCGTCGTCGAGTGTTCCAATTCTTGATATTTACAGGACCCACTATATACATTTAATCAAGTGTAACCCATGTTTAGGGATTCAGGATGAAATACTATGTTAGCTGATCAGTTGAGTTAAATTATGTGCACAATATCAGGTTAGTTAAAATGTTTCAAGTGACGAGAGTTCTAGGGTTGTTGTTTCGGGCTGAAATTCTCATCGGCGACAGTTCCATAAACCGTTCCCGACGGGTCCCCAGGTTTGTTATGGAGGGGGGAATAACTGCAATGAGGCATTTCCGACGATTTTTAATGTGAACATCAATCTTAACACATCAAAATACACAGGAAATGAGTACTTTTGACCTCGTACTCAACTACTGGTTGAAAGTATTAATTTACCTATTACTTATGGTACCGGTCACCCTTTGCTTAATGTTAGTTTTTAAATGTTATGTTACCTGATCCTCGAGGCTGGTTTCTAGCATGTCTATAAGGCGTTAATATGTAAATAAATGGGCCTAATGCATGAAAGCCGTCAGCACCAGTAGCTGGTACCTGGCATAGTTTATTTGACTATTTTACATATATCTGATGCCTTTTCCGGCATGCTTTATCATTTCTGTCCTTAAAATAATAGGTTTGGTAGTGTTTGCCACTTGTCTAAGGCGTTAATATATAAATAAATGGGCCTAATGCATGCAAGCCGTCAGCACCAGTGGCCGGTATCTTGGCATAGTTGATTTGACCCTTTTATATTTATCTAATACCTTTTCCGGCATAATTGATAATTTCTGCCATTAAAATAATAGTTTTAATAGTGTTCGCCACTTCTCTAAGGCGTTAATGTATAAATAAATGGGCCTAATACATGTGGCGGTGGCGGTGGTCAGCACATCCCACCACCACCACCACGGCCTCCTCACCACTTCTCACATCAAAATAAGGCCGCCTGCACCTAATTTAATCTTATGTATGATTTGGGTGTATTCACAATATATATATGTAACTTACGGTTATGTTAAAAACTCACCTCTAATGGTCTGGGAACCCGTCAGGGTGGCATGGTTGGTAGAGTCGTGGACTCGCGTGCAGAGTCCCTGCATTAGGTCAGCGGTTCGAGTCCACCAAGTTCGTTCTGGCGTGGTGGTGCTTTGTATAGTCAATAACCTTGTAGTTGGTACTTGCAAAGTGTCTAGATAGGATCAAAGTATCTTATCTTATCTTAATGGTCTGGGAAGAAATATGATGGAAATAAGGGCACGGCGAGAGGATGGAGAAACTTGCTGTTGTTGTTGTCGTTGGTGGACAACAAAAAAGCTCGACGCGTTGCGTCGTATCTTGATTCTTGTATACCAAAAACCGATACAACGGGTGGAGAAAAATTCTTGAATATGGCCCCTTGTCTGCAGGAATCGTATTCCACTTTGAAAATGTACATTTATTATTCACAAGAGTTTTACGCATGTATGCAAATTTCCTTTGATTTCTGGAATATTTCTTTTCGGGTAGTATGATGACCTAAACACAAAACTTTATTTGGTCATATATCAATGGAATTTAATTTGCTTAACCACAGGGCAGACTGTGAATATATGGATTTTTCGGTAACCCCATAATGTGTTCTCGTCATTAATTACGGGCTGAGATATTATGTGGAAAACATGCTTCCCCTATTTTCCGCAGCCCTCGTACTACATTCCAACGCTAACTATTTTTTTTTTTTTTTTTTTTTTTTTAGCGAACAATGGCGCTCGCACCTCAATATCTCAGTTCGTCTCAGAGATTAGACGTACGCGTGCGAGCTCTCCTGAAATCATAGAGGGAACTTGGAATGAGACGAAAAGCTTTTTGACTCAACCCTAATTATTCTCTTGAAGTATCATTTATTAATATTCACACTATGCGCCTTGGGGTTTTATCTTCTGTGCGGCATCAGGTGGTTGGCCTTATAGGTTATTTTCTAGAAGGCTGAGGAGTGGCTGGCCTCGCTCGTGTGTCGCAGGCTGGATTTGCTGAGTGATCACATGTAATTAATTGAGGCTATGCTTCCCCCTCGTGCCTCTGCAACACTTGCAGCGGAGGGGAAGTGAGGCCGCATGTGGGTGTCTTCGGCTACTCGAAGATCGGACAAAAAAGTAGCTCCTGGCGAGTCTTGAAACTAGAGCAGTGGTTTACCCTGGGGTAACTGTAAACACCAGGGGGTACGAAACCTTACACCTGGGGGGTACGAGACATGCGACCCAATAATAATGCAATTATCAATTTATAGGAGTTTGATTAAATATTAAAAAATTATTTTGTCTGTCTTGCATTGTCCGTTTGCTCATTTTGTGAAGAAATTGGAGCTGACATAGGTTCCTGTTTTCCACACGGAAGTGAGGTGGCTCTCACGTACTACATTACCACGTGTCTTCGAACTACACGAAGGATATCAAAAGAGTTTCTATAAATCTAGGCAGTGACATTGCTGGACCACTTTGAAAACAGGGAGTTCATTTTTCCTTAGCATAATGGGCTTGGGAACCCAGCAACAAAGTTAGTAGCGACAGCAACGCCATCTCTATACGAACTTCTTTTCCCTACGACTAAAGACGCTAAAAGCCTCCCTCCGGTCGGTCGTAACGCCGTCGGAAGGCGGACTTGGGGCTAAGAGAGTAATGACGTCATCAAGCTCATCATCAGTCACCAGCCCAATGACAACAGTTTTAAAAACTGCCTCGACCAATCACAAGTCAGCGAGACATTCCGGGAGCAAGAATGGCAGCAGGACGCCGCCCCGCCTTCTTTCCCCTATCATGTCAAAACTAATTCTCGTTTTACGTAATGCTTGCTTTTTTAAGGAGTTTTTTTAATGTATCAGATAATAAGATGTATAAGTAAGGAGCCTGTGTTGCTAGTGGTTTGTGTGGGAAGGTGTGGGGTGGGTTGAAATAGTGAATATTTGTGATATGGGGACGGCCCCGCGCAAGGCCTCTTCCGTCACTCTGCCCCCGCCATCAGTTAGTACCCCACATAACATATTTAAATCACCCTTATTGAATTAAGGTGACACACGGTGCTACATTGATTATATAATGACAAGTAATATAACCATCTCACATAATCCTAAGTTCTATAAAACGAGTAATAAGACGTTTTAATCATGCCCAAACCTACAGGTCGGAGAGCTGGCGGCTCAGCCGCACACTCAAAAGGTTGAGTAAAAACCCGCCAGTTATTCCGCCTCAGGTGCCTTCCTAAGAAGACAGCAGCTAGCTCCCACGCCTGTGATAGCAACATAGGATATCACCAGGGTCAATAGGATCCTCAAGGGGTTCTCGCCTACCCAACTAAAATATTACCAAAGACATCTATTCCCTGGTTGAAGTTGGGGTTGATATCCCATCCACCCTCAAGGGCTTCATCATGCTGACTGAGCTGCTGCCGGAGGCCGCGCTGAAGACGTGGATGCAGTCCCTTGCTTGTATAATCTCTTACCTAATATATATGAATGTCAGTAGAGTCAGTAAGAAGTAAGAAGTCAGAGACAGAGGATGCCTGAGACGAGTTATATTTGTCGGCCTCCCTCAGTAACCCAATATCCATCGGGTCTACTGTCTACTACATATCCCCCGTGTGTGTTATGTAATACATTTTATTGTTTAAAGTGTGTAAAATGTGGGTTAACGGTGGCACGTTGCACACAGGTGCCGGCATGATAACTGTCTAGCATTTGGCGGTCTAAATACGGAATAAAGAGCGGATTTGGAACGAGTTATTAGGCAGGATTTTTGGTAGCACTAAAACTTGACTGCTCTGACTTTTTCCCGTACTATACGGGAAATGCGTTCTTTACTATCAAAAACAATTCATAACTGTTCTTGGACTGGCAGAGTTCTGTGAAAAAAATATATAGAACAATGATTATTGTTCTTCGCAAGATGTAGTACAATGGTATTGAGATATTTTACGTCGGTAGGAAAATAAAACGACAAATTTTAGGAGCTAAAAATGTCGAACACTACCTTATTGCGTTTTCCCTATTTTTTTACTATGAAACTATTGACCCTAGACCCAAAAATGGCATGAATACTTGTTAAGCTCAACGAGATCTACCGTAAGTATCTATCAGTTTTTTTTTGCTATATACAGATTTTTAGATATAATAGTTTAGATTTGAGCACCCTTGTGCCGTTCCCAAATGACCAGCAGCTTATTGGTGCACCATACATTCTATCTTTCATCGTCTAACATATGTTATGTCTTGACGGAGACCTTGCTGCAGGAATCGTTATTCACTTTGAAAATGTACATTTCTATCACAAGAGTTATCGGAGGTATGCAATTTTCCTTGATTCTGAAATTTCTTTTCGGGGAGTCTGACCTAACACAAAACGCTTTGTAATATATCAATGGAATTAAATTTGATTAACCACAGGGTAGCCTGGTGATATCGGAATTTTTTGTAAACCCTCCTAAATGTTTTCTCGTAGCTAAACGGTTCTTGAGATATTATGGAAACACGCTTCCGTAGTTATTTTCCGCAGCCTTTCGTATACATTCCAACGCTAACTATATATTTATATTTTTTTTTTGCGAAACAATGGCGCTCGCGCTCAGTCCTCTCAGTTTCCGTCCAGAGATTAGACGTACGCGGACGAGCTCTCTGAAAGTCAAGGTAGAGGGAACTTGATGAGACGAAAAAAGCTTTTGACTACACCCTATATTTATTTCTTAGTATTATTTTTTATAATATTTTCACACTATGCGCCTTTGGGGTTTTATGCTCCTGAGGCCTAAGGTGGTTGGCCTTAATAGTTATTTTCTAGAAGCTGAGATGGCTGGCCCTCGCCTCGTGTGTCGCAGGCTGGATTGCTGAGGACAAATGTATATTAATGAGGCTTAACATGCTTACCCCCTCGTGCCCTCTGTCCCCACTGCAGTCGTGAGGGGAAGTTGATGGGAGCAGGGGTGTGTATTCGGCTACTCGCGACGGACAAAAAAAGTAGCTCCTGGCGAGTCTTGAACAGGAGCAGTGGTTTTACCCTGGGGTACCGGTACCCACCAGGGTACGAAACCTACACCTGGGGACGAGACATGATGGGACCAATAATAATTCAATATCATATTTATAAGGAGGGTTTGAATTAAAATATAAAAAGATTGTGCTTTCTTCCTTGTCTCTTTGGCATCATTTTGTGAAGAAATTGGAGATGAACATAGTGTTCCTGTTTACACACGGAAGTGAGGTGGCTCTCACGTACTACTACACGTGTCTCGAACTACATGAAGAAATCCAAGGAGGTTCTATAAAAAAAATCAAGCAGTGACATTGCTGTACCACTTTAAAACAGGGGTTCATTGTCCTTGGCAGACCTGGGCGGGAACACAGCAACAAAAGTTAGTAGCGCCAGCAACGACCATCTCTCCGAATTTCTTTTTCCTTACGTACTAAAGCTACAATGCCTCCCCGGTCGGTCGTTACGCGGTAGGAAGGCGCTGGACTGGCTAAGACGAGTAATAACGTCATCAAGCTCAATCAGTCACCAGCAATGACAAACAGGTTTTTAAACACTGCTCGACCAATCACAAGTCAGGACGAGACATATTTCCGGGCCAGCATGGCATGCCAGACTGCCTCTCCCCCGCATTCTGTACCCCATCATCTCCAAACTTATTCTCGGTTTATCGGAATGCTTGCGTTTTAGGAGTTTTAATGTATCAGAAATAAGATGTATAAGTAAGGAGCCTGTGTGCAGTGTTTTGGTGTCCTCAGAATCGGTGTTCTGTGTCGGGTGAAATAGTGAATAATTTGTGATATGGGGAGGCCCCCCCGCGGCAGGCCTCTCCGTCACTCTGCCCCCGCCATCAGTTCACACCATCATAACATCCTAAATCACCTTATTTAAGGGGACCACACGGTGCTCATGATAAGATAATGACACGATACAGAAAAATCTCACCATAATCACTTAAGTTCTATAATAACGAGTAATAAGGACGTTTAATCCTGCCCAAACCTACAGTGTCGGAGGAGTGGGCTCCAGCCGACACACTCAAAAGTTTTGATAAAAAACCGGCAAGTTATCCGCCTCACTGGCATCCTGAAGAAGACAGTCAGCTATACTCTCACGGCATGTGATAGCACCCTAGGATATCACCAGGGATTCATAGGATTGTCAGGGGTTCTCGCTCCCCTACTAAATATTACAAAAAACATCTATTCCCTTGGTGAACTGTGTTGATATCCATCCACCTCACGGGCGTCATCATGCTGCTGCTGCTGCTGCTGCGCTGCCGAAGGCCGCGCTGCCAGACGTGGATGAGTCACCTTGCTTGTATTTCACTTTACTCATAATATGAAGTCAGTAAGAGTAAGAAGTCAAAGACGAGGCTGCCTGTGACGAGTTATATTAGTCGGCCTCCTCTGTAACCAATCCATCCATCGGGTTACTGCTACTAACATACCCCGTGGTGTTAGTAATACATTGAGTTATAAAGTGTGGGAAAAATGTGGGTTACGTGGGCAAGCTTGACACACAGTGCCGGCAGAACACTGTCCTAGGCATTTGGCGGTCAAATACGGATTAAAGAGCGATTGGAAACGAGTATTAGGCAGGAGTTTTGTGTCTCTCTGCGGACTGTGAGCGTGTCCACCCAAGCGTCCTGAAAACGTTGGGTATTCATTCCAGCTGAAGACAACACACATGGGTTGAAATCTTTAATAGCGATGGAGGGACTATGAAATTGAAGACGAATCCTGACGTCCATGCTGTTGAAGTGTGGCTTGTACTCTCGCTGAAACCGGTCATTTCTCCATATTCCGAATAAGCCTTGAGAATCGAATGGCTAGTAAACAGCATGGTTTACACTCTGGCTCATGAATGCACAATAGAGCACTTGCCGGCGCGACACGTTACTGACACAACTGGTCTGTCATTCCAAGCCTCTTAATGCCTGGGATACACTAGTTAGCAAATGAGAAATGTGCGTGGGTGGATAGGTGGTCCTCCGCTGATAGTCCGCTGCGTGAGCAGTATTCACTGTGCGAAGAGTCAGCATCGCGCCTTCGGCACATCTAGGAGGTGCACCGTTGGCTTGACCAATCCCTGGTCAGTCCCCACCATTATAGTAGGAAGTGGTCCATTCCTCCGCCGCGTTCTGATTCGTAATTCATACATCGGCGTGGATCGGGCTTGGAAAATCCTAGGGTGACACAGAGGCATGTACGACACAGGCGGTTTAGAGTTGATCTTACCCAGAAAGTTTGCTGGTCCCCAACCTTTCGGTAGTCCAAGTTGAAAACTTCACACTGTCCCTGGCTGGTGAATGCGTACCTAGTGCACGCAAATAGCTACCACAAGAGCGGGCACCAAAAAGTTCCAGAGGTGATCTTAGCGTAATGCTGTTGTCCCTCAGGCCACGTCGTGTTCCTGTTGCTCCCGCAGATACTCTCAGAAGCACACCACAACAACTGAACACAGTAGAAGCGAACATAGGACTAGAGATAAGAACAGAGACTCGAATCCAAATCGCAGTAACACCGTACAGCTATTGATAACGTGGGCAGTCATGGTTACCGCCTAGGGTGGTAATGGGGCGAGGCTTGATTTGTAATTGCCTAGTTCCCTCTCACCATACCACACACCGGAGTTGCATTGATCATTCTTCCATATGGATAGATCCTCCACTTGCTTCAGGGTCGGTTTGGTCTTAGCTGCTGCGTGGTCCAACTGCTCTGCTGTCAGCGTGAGCAGGATTAGAAACGACCTCAACGTCATCGGCTAACTGCCGAACCTCCAGAGGTTTCCCTCGAAAGCACCAACGCCTCGGCCTCTTCCCGGCCTCTGCCGCGGGATCGTCACCGAGCTTGGAATACACGAGCTTAGTTTCAGTATCCATTTCTATGTGCACCTCTCTCGGCTTCTGTTCGTACGTTAAGGTTAACCAAAATCAGCATAAAACTTTGCTGCTTTGACTTTTCCCGTATCTACGGGAAGCGTCGTACTCTCAAAAAACAATTCATAACTGTTCTTATGATGGCAGGGTTCTGTGAAAAAAAATCTTATAGAAAATATTATTGTTATTCGCAAGATGTAGTACAAATTTGGTATTGAGATCATTTTTTACGTCTGTAGGAAAATAAAAACTTCTGACCAAATTTTGGCAGCTTAAAAATGTCAGAAAACACAACCTTTATTGCGTTTCCTATTTTTTACTATGAAACTATTGACCCTAGACCAAAAAATGGCAGAATACGTTTTGTTAAGTCAACGCAGGATCTACCCAAGCATATATCCGTTTCTTTTATGCTTATAACAGATTTTAGATATTAATAGTTTTATATTTGCCGCACCCTTGTGCCGTTCAAGCGAAAGCAGCTTATTGATGCCCCATACAATATCTTTCATCCGTCTAACATATTGTTATTTCTTGACGGAGACCTTCGGCCCGATTTTTTAAACATGGACTAGGGGAGTCTAAACGTGGAGCTTCCATGGTAGACTCAAGTAGTACAATGCCAAGAACGCTGTGCTTGAGACACTCATCAGCGAGAGCTAACATGGTCTTATGTTGGATACGAGCTGCGCTTGGTGGCAGCCTGAAAACCAAGGAGTTCATATATTGGGCGGACGGATGAGCGGAAGTGTCATTGGTCTCCGCGCCCTGATTACGAGAACAACAAAACACACCATACATATATGAACATATGTTCTTCATTTATCACTTTTACCCACATTCTTCCGATTCTTCATAGCTCTTCCCATTATTGGGAGTAAAAGATGTCATGGTCATGTTATAGTATCTTTAGTTGCACAACTAATGAGCCTTATCACTCGTTGATAGTGAAAATTATATCAGGGATAACTATAATATTAAATATATATATCGGTCGACTTTTGAATTAAAACGTATAGTTAAGTTCATCATACAAGTTAGAGATCGGTGGCGGTGGTGTATCAAATGTATGAACGTACTAGTACACACGCCCCGCTATAACCACAAGCAAGGATATTATAAAGTTATATATCCTTGCACACAAGTGTCCGTGGGTCACAGTAGGTGTTAGCCCCCCCCCCGTTGTCTTGTCTGAACCTAAAGAGCGAACGCGGAGTTCTCGCCCACTATACAGAGTACCGACAGGGCACGGATACGGCCATAGTACGGCGAGGGCCAGCAGTGTCTATAGATATAATTCGGGCGCCACGCAAGACCAGAAACCTATGATCAGCGCATCAAGGTCTACCCTGGGTAGTCCTGTATTAATCAGTGGGATAATAACGCTGCAAGGCTAATGTTTTTTTTTTTTTTTTTTTTTTTTTTTTTTTTTTTTTTTTTTTTTTTTTTTTTTTTTTTTCTTTTTTTTTTTTTTTTTTTTTTTTTTTTTCTTTTTTTTTTTTCCTTTTTTTTTTTTTTTTTTTTTTTTTTCTTTTTTTATTTTTTTTTTTTTTTTTCTTTTTTTTTTTTTTTTTTAATTTTTTTTTTTTTTTTTTTTTTTTTGGCAGCTCTGTATCACTTATCGTAACACCATTCTGCGATAGTGAGCTAAAATCGGCCCTATTCGGAAATCAGCGATCTTAGTCAACACCGCGCAAACATAGGTTTAGGTGAGGTTAAGTGTATGTTTAGGTTGGTTTAGGTTAGTCAAGGTTATGATAGTTTGGTTAAGTTTGTCGAGTATTTAGGTTTCAAAAGCGTCCGCGGGACGATTCGAAAGAGGATGAGCCATAAACACTCGTAAGTGTCCCTTACGAGGGATTTTCGAGCATCCCTGCCCGAGTTGGATAGCTGTGTGGAAATGGGGACTTCTGACCGGGCCTCCCGTAGAGGGATGTAAGGAACTTGTTAGCGTAGGAATAGGACTATTATGACCAAAAAGAGAATAAATGTCTCCTCTGTTCCATTAATAAATGCAAGTGCTGCGTCTTAAGTCGTATAAGTGAGGACTATTATAATTGCTGATAGTCTGGACTCGGCGGGCGAGGAGAGTAAACAAAACCCAGATTTCGTAGGGCGCCAAACGCGGTCTTTAATTTTTTATCAGATGCTTCAGAATCTGCAGTAGACGCCATGTATACACTCATATTTGCAAACAGATATCTGGACATACCGCTAATTGTCTCGCACGGGCATTTGCATAGTAATTCGGAAATATCATTAGACTCACGTGTGGACCAGGGTCCTGGGTGTCCTAACATCCCAATACTATTCTCGTTAGTTCTAGACAACTTAAGACTAATCCCCCCCGGAAAATGTTAGAAAAACGGAAATGCCTGTCTAAAGCCACGGTAAGTCTTAGGTAAGCCGAAGTCCACGTTGAAAGAATCGGCCCCCCCGCTGTCTGCAGGCATTCGTATGCACTTTGAAAAATGTTCACATCTAAGTCATCAAGAGTTTACGAATGTTATGCAATTTTCCTTTGATTTCTGGAATATATATTATTTTCGGGTATAGTATGACCCTAAACACAAAAACTTATTTTGGCATATATCAATGAATTAAATTTGTTATACCACAGGCAGCTATTGATATCTGGATTTTTGTAACCCACCATAATGTTTCTCGTAGCTAATTACGGTGCTTGAGATATATGGAAACAGTGCTCCCTCTATTTTTCCGCAGCCTCGTACGACATCCCAACGCGACGTATTTTTTTTTTTTTCTTTTTTTTTTAGCGAACAAAGCGCTTCGCGCTCAGCCTCAGTTTCCGTCTCAGAGATTAGAGTACGGCGTGCGAGCTCTCCTGAAAGTCAGTTAGAGGGAACTTGATGAATGAAAAAAGCTTGTGAGTCAACCTATATTTCTTTTCGTAGTATTATTTTTATAATATTTCACACTGTTGCGCCTTTGGGGTTTTATCTTCCTTGAGCCTCAGGTGGTTGGGCTTAAATGTATTCTAGAAGTCGAGAGGCTGGTCTCGCTCGTGGTGTCGCAGGCTGGATTTCTGGAGTGGTACACATGTAATTAATTGAGGCTTATGCTTCCCTCGTGCCCCGCCACACTTGCAGTCGGATGGGGAAGTGAGGGCAGCATGGGGTGTACTTCGCTACTCGACAGGGACGGACAAAAAAGTAGCTCTGGCGAGTCTTGAACTAGGAGCAGTGTTTTATCCTGGTGTACCTGTAACACCAAGGGGGTACAGAACCTTACAAGGGGCTACGAGACTGCTGACCAATAATAATTAATTATCATATTTATAAGGAGGTGTGAATTAAATATTAAATTATTTTGTCTGTCTTGCCTTGTCTCTTCTGCATCATTTTGTGAAGAAATGGAGCTGATAAACATAGTGTTCTGTTTCAACAACGGAATTGAGGTGCTCTCACGTACTACTTACACGTGTCTTCGAACTACACGAAGAAATCAAGAGGTTTCTTATAAATCAAGGCAGTGACATTGCTGACCACTTTGAAAACAGGGAGTTCATTTTGTCCTTAGCATACCTGGGCGGGAACCCAGCAACAAAGGTAGTAGCGCCAGCAACGACCATCTCTCCGAACTTCTTTTCCTTACGACTAAAGCTACAAAGCCTCCCTCGGTCGGTCGTTAACGCGTCGGAAGGCGCTGACTGGCTAAGACGAGTAATGACGTCATCAAGCTCATCATCAGTCACCAGCCAATGACAAACAGTTTTTAAAACTTCTCGACCAATCACAAGTCAGCGAGACATATTTCCGGGCAAGAATGGCATGCCAGACTGCCTCTCCCCCGCCTTCTGTCCCCATCATCTCAAAACTAATTCTCGTTTTATTCGGAATGCTTGCGTTTTAAGGAGTTTTAATGTATCAGATAATAAGATGTATAAGTAAGGAGCCTGTGTTGCTAGTGTTTTGGTGGTAGAAGGTGTGTGTGTGTGGGTTGAAATAGTGAATATTTGTGATATGGGGAGGCCCCGCGGCAAGGCCTCTCCGTCACTCTGCCCCGCCATCAGTTACCCCATCATAACATCTTTAAATCACCCTTATTTAAGGTGACACACGGTGCTACATTGATTAAGATAATGACAAGTATATATCTGGTGCCTAGAGCGACAACCACGTAAGCGCCAAAAGTAAACAAACGAGATAATTAGGTTTGAAGTTGCAAAACATAAAATTTCGTGTCACTTATAGCCTAGCTATTGAAACTACAAATATGATTTATTTAATTCATGGAATTTAATAGTTTGTCTTCTTTTCCGTCAATTATTACAATGGTTGATTACTTTGTAAATAATTAATATCAATAGCTTAGAGAAGATAATCAAATCCAAATATATAGCCAGATACACAGTACCGTAATTAAGTTACCAAAACATTTAATAGTCTACTATAGTCTATTCACTTAAGCCTGGATTCCTGGGCTGGGAGCTGCTCGCTGCCTAGCCGAGTTTGTAAGGACGTCGCTGATTGGCTGATAGACTCGGGCTGGGTGGCGATGGTGGTGGTACTTGCCTCGCCGCAACCCAAAACCCTTGCGTTGCCTCAGAAAAATATTCATATTTCTTGGCTTTACTCATCTCTTACACAAGATAGGCCTATTTTGTTTGCATCAGTAAATCAGGCAGTGATTGTTCAACAACAACACGCCATTCATAACTCAATAGGGTCAAAAATAAAGTCATGACTGACTATCACAAGAGTAGGCGGACTTTTAGGTTTTCAGTGCATTGAAATGTTGTACTCCTACCCGAAATAACCAAGCTACCAGATAATAGTTATGAAAGCTGAGTTTACCATCGTGTTCATAATACATTGCTGCATATCAGGAGCATAAAAAAATTTAAGTAAGACTACACTAATATTAAGATAATTAAAGGAAAGTAAAAGAGTGTATAAACATATTTCTTGCTTATTGTTTAAACTCGCTCTAACTCCATATGTTTTGGTCACATTCAATTTTCAAGAACTATTTCAAAATCCTTATACTTTTCCGCTTCCTGTGGTATGAAAGCACGTACCAATAAGGAAAATAGTGGGTGGTCAAAATGGCTAAGAAATTTAAAAAACTGTTTCAAACTGGTGCCGTGACGGGTGGAGCCTCTGATAGCTCCCCCGGGAAAACAGTCTCTCCTATATAGGGAGCAATGCTCACCCGTCACTGTGCCAGTTTGCAGTAGTAGTTTTAACTTTCTTAGCCTTTTTGACCACTATTTCTTTTCCTTATTGGTACGTGCTACATACCACAGGAAGGGGAAAAAGTATAAGGATTTTGAAAACAGTTCTTAAAAATTTGGGAATGTGCCCAAAAAACTTATGGAGTTGAGCGAGTTGAAGCAAAATAAGTAAGAAATAATGTTTAACACTCTTTTACTTTCCTTTAATTATCTTAATATTAGTGTAGTCTTACTGTATTTTTTTTTTATCATGAATGCAGCAATGTATTTTGAACACGTTGGGAAAATCACTTTCATAAAATATTTCTGGTAGCTTGGTTATATCGGGTAGGAGTTTCAACATTCAATGCACTGAAAACCTAAAAGTCCGCCTACTCTTGTGATAGTCAGTCATGACTTTATTTTTTTTTCCCTATGAGTTATGAATGGGGTGTTGTTGTTGAACAATCACTGCCTGATTTTCTGATGCAAACAAAATAGGCTATCTTGTGTAAGAGATGAGTAAAGCCAAGAAATATGAATATTTTTCTGAGGCAACGCAAGGGTTTTGGGTTGCGGCGAGGCAAGTACCACCCCCATCGCCACCCTGCCCCAGGCTATCAGCCAATCAGCGACGGTCGTTACATACTCGCCTAGGCATCGAGCCGCTCCCAGGAAAACCAGCTTAAGTGAATAGACTATACAGTGGCGTACCCAGAAATTGAAAAGGGGGGGAATATAAAATTATATATATATATATTATATATATATATAATATATATATATATATATATATATATATAATATATATAATAAAAATATATATATATTTAACAAAACAAAAAAAAAATTATAAAAAAAATAAAAAATATGTAAAATTAAAAAAATGAAAAAAAAAATAAAAATATATATATATATATATATATATTTTATATATATATATATATATATATATATATATATAAAATATATATATATTATATATATATATATTAAGAAAACTAAAAATTCAAATAATATAAAAAAATAAAAATATGAAAAAAAAAAAAAAAAAAATACAAAAATCTTAAATTTAAAAGATTAAAGAAAAGTTATTTTTAAAATTCTATTTTACATTTTCTATTTTTTTTTTTTCTCTCTCTCTCTCTCTCTCTTTTCTCTCTCTCCTCTCTCTCTCTCTCTCTCTTACTTATATATATATTATATATATATTTTATATATTATATATATAATAATATATAAAATATATATATATATATAAAAATAATATAAGCGAAAGTGTGTCTGTTCTGTCTGTCTGTCTGTCTGTCTGTGTGTGTGTGTGGTATAGGTTTTCCCCCCCCGTGGCGCAAACACCTCATATGGCACATTTTTGGAATCAGGTTGACCAGGGGAAGGTCATAAGCCCACTTATGAGATGATCCAATCACTTTTTTTCTTCTTTTTTTTAGCAGCCTATTAGCGAGAATTTGAAAACAAAAGTGGGTTGCGAGAATTGAGGAAGCCTTGATGTAGGGTGATGGGTAATGGGTGAGTGAATGGGTGGGGTGATGGGTAATGGTGTGGGGTGATGGGTGAGTGAATGGGGTGATGGGTGAGGAATAGGTGGGGGGTGATGGGTAATGGGTGAGTGAATGGGTGTGTGGTGATGGGTAATGGGTGGGGGGTGATGGGTAATGGGTGAATGAATGGGTGGGGGGTGATGGGTAATGGGTGAGTGAATGGGTGGGGGGTGATGGGTAATGGGTGAGTGAATGGGTGGGGGGAATACATACATTTCTACATCCATGATTTCAGGAAAGTTAGAAGGGGCTATCTGGAGAGTCCATGTTTGGTGGGCCTTCGGCCCACCAAACACAGGTGGTGGGCCGAAGGCCCACCAATAGCCCTCCGCAGGAGCTAGCCAAAATGTCCGCCCGGAGGGCGGCTTTGCGGCTAGTCTAACATAAACCCTCCTCTGTCTATCTAACATAAACCCTCCTCTGTCTATCTAACATAAACCCTCCTCTGTCTATCTAACATAAACCCTCCTCTGTCTATCTAACATAAACCCTCCTCTATCTATCTAACATAAACCCTCCTCTGTCTATCTAACATAAACCCTCCTCTGTCTATCTAACATAAACCCTCCTCTGTCTATCTAACATAAACCCTCCTCTGTCTATCTATATTAATAAAAGCGAAAGTGTGTGTGTCTGTGTGTGTGTGTGGTATAGGTTCCGCCCCCCGTGGCGGAATCCCATCAGATACCACATTTTTGGAACCAGGTTGACCAGGGGAAGGTTTTAAGGCCACTTATAAGATGATCCGACCACTTTTTCTTCTTCTTTTTTTTAGCAGCCTATTAGTGATAATTGTGAAAAAAAGTGGGTTGCGAGAATTGAGGAAGCCTTGATGTAGGGTGATGGGTAATGGGTGAGTGAATGGGTGGGGTGATGGGTAATGGGTGTGGGGTGATGGGTGAGGGAATAGGTGGGGGGTGATGGTTAATGGGTGAGTGAATGGGTGTGTGGTGATGGGTAATGGGTGAGTGATTGGGTGGGGGGTGATGGGTAATGGGTGAGTGAATGGGTGGGGGGTGATGGGTAATGAGTGAGTGAATGGTGGGTGAGGGGTGATGTGAATGGGTTGGCGTTAATACATACGATGGGTATGGTGATGAGGTGTGTGGTGATGGGTAATGGGTGAGTGAATGGGGGGGGGGGTTGATGGGTAATGGGTAAGTGAATGGGTGGGGGGTGATGGGTAATGGGTGAGTGAATGGGTGGGGGGAATACATACATTTCTACATCCATGATTTCAGGAAAGTTAGAAGGGGCTATCTGGAGAGTCCGTGTTTGGTGGGCCGAAGGCCCACCAAACACAGGTGGTGGGCCGAAGGCCCACCAATAGCCCTCCGCAGGAGCTAGCCAAGAAGTCCGCCCGGAGGGCGGCTTTGCGGCTAGTATATATATATATATATATATATATACAAAGGGGGATGGACATGCAGCCATGCCCCATCCCCCTTTAAAGTAAAATATAATACATATATATATATATATATATATATATTATATATATAATATATTATATATATCCGTTAAGTACAATTGTATTTTATTTATTAGTTAGGATTTTTAGATAATATAGGATTACTTTATTGCTTTATAAAAAAAAAAAAAAAAAAAAAAATCTTTTAGATGTTCGCTTTTTAGCATTGTAGTATATTAATTTTTTAACTATTTTTAGCCTGATGATGCCAAGTGTCTTTGGCGAAACGTTGCGCATAAACAACCCCAAGAATGACGAGTGTCTTTGTCACCCTGAAATATCTCTATATCTCTATATATATATATATATATATATATATATATATATATATATATATATTATAATTTTTCCTTAAAGGGGGGATGGGGCATGGCTGCATGTCCACCCCCCTCTGTACGCCACTGTCTACTATTATTACTATACTCCTATCGCTGCTGTTAATACTACTCCAACTCGCACTCCCACTACTACTCCTACTTCTACTACTACCTACTACTACTACTACTACTACTACTACTACTACTACTACTACTGTCTACGGTAAATATTCCGCAGAAGTTGGCGGCCGCCAACCAGCCGAGGCAGCCGGGCAATCGCGCACCATCAGATGTGCATATTTAACCATACAAATATTAACTATACAAAACCTAAACCAAACCTATCTTAAACCTAACCCAAACATAACCTAAATTTAACCTAACCTAACTTAAACGTAACCTAGCCTAGCCATAATTATTTACAAATAAATGTTTTATTTTTGCTTTCCGCAAGTGAATAACTACTGGATAATATACTGAGCAGAAAATAATTGAGAAAGAGTAAGCTGTAAGGCCTGTGCAGACCTCTAACTTCTGTGGAATATCAACCACTACTACTACTACTTTCACCATCATCACTACTGTGTGTGTCACAGTGGAGGAGCGCACCCTTACATGCCGCTTGCATGAGAGAGAGTAGTGTTTACCGGCATGGGAGGAAGCGATGCTCATCATAGCGACAGACAGTTGCTGGGCCACTTTTACGTTGTTGGGCATTTTGACCACATGCTTGTTTCTGTATTGGTACCATTCATAATTATACCAACATAATTGAAAAAAGCGTGGTGATTCCGAGACAGTAATTGCCAAATTCAATGCGAGGAAAAATATGGGAATTATAAGGAGTTGAAGCAGAAAAGTTAGAGAAAATGTTTATACACCATTTCATTTTGCTCTCATTATCTTACTATAATGTAGTTTAGTATGATATTGTATTTGCTCATAACAGGTAACAATGTCTTGTGAGCATGATGGTATGCTCATTAGACCTAAATATCACTAGATAGCTTGATAATACCGGGTAAGAGTACAGTATGTCGGTGCGCTGCCTTTACTGTACTAACGCCGTGCCTGCCAAACAACATTCAGAGGCAACGGATATCACCCTCGATCACACTCACGCTCAAGTCTTGCGTATCTTAGGTACACAGCCTTAATGTATGATAGTGTCATTAGGATTATATATTTTGAACTGCTAGTCATTAAGTAGGATGTCCTTTTGATCACGAGAAAAGAATATGTAACATCTTTCCGAAATACGAACTATTACGAGACCCCCCGTGGGTCTCAGTACGGTGTTAGAGTGTGGTAGGAAACAAAAAAGCAGTACAAAAGGGATCACTTTCTTTCTCAATCACGAAAACAAAATACCTAAAAAAGTATAAAACTGTCGATCAAGTCTTTCCTAAAATTGATAATGAATGAGTTCATATTCCCCTCAAAGTGAAAAGAAAAAAACCCCAATGATAATAATGATAATAATAACAATTATAAAGATAATAACAATGATCAACAGTGATAGTAACAATGATAATAATAATACTTGGTCAGTAATAATACTTGGTCAGTCCTACTGTGTCAAGGTCATTGGGTGTAGGGACGGGAGGGATGTGGCTTGCAGGGGTGGCGGGAGTCAGAGTAGAGGTACCTTGGCAATGGTAGCCCAGCAAGCTGACAGCACCTGTTCCTTCCCTCATGGCTCAGGCATTTAAAGAACACATTTCCATCGCACTTCCTTTCCTTCATTTTCCTTCGGCCTCAGATCACACAAGTACAGCAGTCACTCATGAATAATGAATGCCCTTGTGAATAATACAGTACAATATTGACAATATTTTCTGCACACATAATAATATTATCAGTGTGCGGAAAATATTGTTAATAAAGATAAGGGCGTGCGTATGATAATATTAGTATCATACGCACGCTCTTATCTTTATTCTGAAAACAAAACGGCACACTACACAAAACTCTGCTTTTATTCATGGTGATAGTCCAGCGTGTAATTGTCAACATAGTCTTCGTTGTCATTAGATGCAGCCATGAGATTATCTCCCTGCTCCTGGAAGATGTTTTCGTAAAACTGTTGTTCAGTGACACTCAGAAGTGGATAGAGAGACCGTATGTCTGTTATTTTCTCTTGGTCAATCTTGAGAGGGCGGTCGTACTTGGGAGTCAACTGAACCGTACTGAGGTTGAATTTGGTGGGACTATAGGGGTCTCTCCCTGGCATGAGGCGAACTCTTGTGGCGTTGGTGATGTCATTCTCATCATAATGTGGCAGAAGAACATAACCCTCTTTGTACTCCAACTTCACAAGTATCATCTTTGCATTCTTGAATGCTGAAGCTGTAGTTCTCCTTCTTGTTACCTTCGTCTTCAACAAGTCTATATTCTGGAACTTTGACTGGTTCATTTCGTGCACCGTGAACGCAGACGAAGTGGCACTTCTGATGACACTGCAGTAATCCCGAGGAAGAGTCACATCGCCATGGCGCTTCAGGCATTTTTCAATAAGCCCAAAGGACCTGTCACAACCCATGTACGAGTGCCCTGCCACCAAAAAGGTGTGATTGATGTCCTGCAAACGACCACAATGCAGTTCATGGAGATAGCTAAGGACCATGTTTATGTTTTTATTTTGTCCTCCACAATTATCTGAGTATACAACAAGTCTTGCAAATTCACCTCTAGCGTACTCACGAAATAACCAGTCCTTAAGACAACTTGCTATCTCGATAGAGCCACGCTTTGCAACACTTTCATTCCATACGTACATGGTTGATTTTTCCGTCTTCAGGTTAAAGATGCACAAGTTACAGGTCCATATTTTACGCTTGTAGTAAGTGATTTCGACTGACAAACGAGGTGTTGGGAGGGTTTGCTGGAGATCCACAGCAACAGCACGAACATCAGCATCAGCATTATTTTTCCAGTTTTTCATCAGTCTTTGTGCCTCGTTTGCTTCGGCCTTGTGTGTTTCTAGCTTTCTTTGGTGCTCTGCTACCTTTTCTGGGTTCATAGCATCGTTTTTGATGGCAACATTCAGGGCATCACAGGTTGTACAGGTGTCGGAGCTGGGAGGTGCGAAGCATATGTTGAATTCTTTGGTGAAGACATTACTGTAATAACTGAAAATTACACAAGGCTCATTACTATGCTCCCTCTGCATCCATTCCAAGTATGCATCATAGAGTTTCTTGATGGTAAGGGATGAGTCTAGGTAGCGACGGTGTGGAGCTTTGAATCGACTGTAGTGGCTAGACATGGCAGGCAGCATTTTGATGTGTTCCCTTACTCGATCCGCTTGCACCCCCATAATTTTTTTTTGTTCAGAGGAACTTTCCTTCTACGTTTATCAGCAGTAGGGGTCCAGCAGTAGGTTAACGTCATCTTTTTTATTGCACTTTCAACACGGCTAACGCTAAGGCCGTGTATACTGGCAAATCCCTTCTTGCACACTTTATGCGATACATTGTTAAAGATCACACTGTAGAAAAAACTATGGACACGTCTACTCATTTCTGCTGACGTATGCTTTCGCTTGATGGCCTCAATTGTGAGCAATTTTTTAATGTATCCGTTTTGAAGTCCATAATCTCCTAGTGCCCAAAAACCTTTGAAAATAGCATCAACTTTTTCACGGCTCACTCTTTCAAAGCAGCCATCAGCACAAGGAGGGCAACAACACGCGCTGCTACAGGTCTGTTGGTTTTCACACTAATGTAAGCCTCGCCTTGATTGCTCCTATATTTTGCAACACTTTTTTTCCAAACTTCGGGATTCCTATCGCGCTTTCTTCCCCGTGAAGGTTCAGGCACGTCACCACCTTCGTCACCGTCACGAGTAGGCATGACGTCTCTTCTTGGCAGGATGTGCGCGAGTCACCCGCGTATGTAGCTTACTTTCCCTCTATCATCCGTCTCCAGTCTTGAGAGCTGTAACATGCGGTAACAACGTAACCAGCATGTGCCTTTACTTCCATTTGTCGTCTACTACCCGTCAGGCAGTGTCAGCGTCAGCTGCCACCCGACGACTCCTGTCAGCATTCAGTGTTGACACCTATACGAGAGGAAAGTGGTGTGTTACAAACACTTATATTTTGTTCTGCTCCTAACCCTTCCCAGCCTTATCTAAGTTATCATTATCATGATCATTATTATTTCCATGACTCCATAAAGACTTGCAAGTGATATGGTTACGAGATGTACTTACGTGAAGATAATATGCGAGAAATTATGCTGCCAACGCGTAGACTTAAATGCGTGTTTTTGCTTGTCTCACACTCAGCTGAGGCAGAGAGAGCGGGAAGGCAGGAGAGCGGGGGAGGAGGAAAGGGTAATCCGACCTTCTCATTGGCTAGAACCTTGCCAACACGGTGTAAGTACCGCAATATTATTCGATTTCATTCCAATGAAAATGAAAGCGACACTGTGGTTGGCTGAGCGCCGGTGACTCACTCAAATTCCTCCAAGTTCCCGCGCGGATAGCTCTGCCCTTTAAAATCAAATGTAACACATATGAACATGGGAAATACCCAACAATAAATTAACACCAAATAGATCATGAGTACCTCTACTCTATGGTGTCAATAACGTGATTTTGACTGCGATGGCGCTTACGTGGTTGTCGCTCTGGGTTGAGCTCCCTGTTGAGCTCCTCCTGCTCCGTTGCGCTCCTGGTTGTGGCACCACTATTACCCAATAACAACGATTATTTATAATATTCTACTGTAATTTATAAATTATATTTTGTTGTATTTGATTATATATAACTTATATTATATTAAATTATATATAATTTAAATTCTTATCTATTGTCCAAGCGTCGCTTCGCTCGCTTGGACACCTATTTCAGCCGAAATTAGGTGTCATATAGGCTTGTAAAATGTTTCCTCTTCTTCTTCTTCTTGTGACTACTTTTGTGGGGAGCGGGTATACAAGCGCAAAGGAAGAAATTTGGCGCAGAAAGTTATATTTCGTCTCTTAACTCATTGTCCTACCGAGCGAAGCGAGCTTTTACCATTTATGCTAAAATTCGTAATATATTGTGCCTGGAGACATTACTGCAGTTGCGAAATTAATGCATTAGTACAATGAAAATATAATGTGTTCGTAATCCTCACAACAACAGTGTCTGAGGCTCTGAGCGTCGCCGCTCCGATACCACCACCACCAACACCACCACCACCACCACACACCACCACCACCACCCCACCACCCCCACACCACCACACCACCACCACCACCACCACCACACCACCACGACACCACCAACACCACCACCATCACCACACCACCACCACCACCACCACACCAGCACCACACCATACCACCACCACCTCTACCACCACACCACCACCACACCACACCACACCACCACACCACCACCACACCACCACCACCACACCACCACCATCACCTCTACCACCACCACCACACCACCACCACCACCCACCTCTACCACCACCACACCACCACCACCACCACCGTGCACCACACCACACACCACCACCACCACCGTGCACCACACAACCACACCATCAATAATGCCATTGTACACATGAAATATAATTTCGTAATCCTCACAACAACAGGCAGCTCTGAGCGTCGCCGCTCCGATACCACCACCACCAACCCACCACACCACCACACCACCAACACCACCACCACCAACCC
>JACEEZ010023634.1:38089-43089 GCA_016584305.1 Chionoecetes opilio
CATTTTACATACATGTTCGATAACACTGTAAAAGCTATAGCACGTCTACTATTTCTGCTGATGTACGCTTTCGCTTGATGGCCTCAGTTGTGATCAATTTTTGAATGTATCCGTTTTGAAGTCCATAATCTCCTAGTGCCCAAAAACCTTTGAAAATAGCATCAACTTTTTCACGACTCACTCTTTCAAAGCAGCCATCAGCACAAGGAGGGCCAACAACACGCGCTGCTACAGGTCTGTTGGTTTTTCACACTAATGTAAGCCTCACCTTGATTTCTCCTAGATTTTTGCAACACTTTTGTTCCAAACTTCGGGATTCCTATCGCGCTTTCTTCCCCGTGAAGGTTCAGGCACGTCACCACCTTCGTCACCGTCACGAGTAGACATGACGTCCCTTCTTGGCAGGATGTGCGCGAGTCACCCGCGTATGTAGCTTACTTTCCCTCTATCATCCGTCTCCAGTCTTGAGAGCTGTAACATGCGGTAACAACGTAACCAGCATGTGCCTTTACTTCCATTTGTCGTCTACTACCCGTCAGGCAGTGTCAGCGTCAGCTGCCACCCGACGCCTGTCAGCCTTCAGTGTTGACACCTATACGAGAGAAAAGTGGTGTGTTACAAACACTTATATTTCGTTCTGCTCCTAACCCTTCCCAACCTTATCTAAGTTATCATTATCATGATCATTATTATTTCCATGACTCCATAAAGACTTGCAAGTGATATGGTTACGAGATGTACTTACGTGAAGATAATATGCGAGTAATTATGCTGCCAACGCGTAGACTTAAATCCGTGTTTTTGCTTGTCTCACTCTCAGCTGAGGCAGAGAGAGCGGGAAGGCAGGAGAGCGGGGGAGGAGGAAAGGGTAATCCGACCTTCTCATTGGCTAGAACCTTGCCAACACGGTGTAAGTACCGCAATTTTATTCGAATTCATTCCAATGAAAATGAAAGCGACACTGTGGTTGGCTGAGCGCCGGTGACTCACTCAAATTCCTCCAAGTTCCCGCCCGGAAAGCTCTGCCCGTTACAATCAAATGTAACACATATGAACATAGGAAATACCCAACAATAAATTAACGCCAAATAGATCATGAGTGCCTCTACTCTATGGTGTCAATAACGTGATTTTGACTGCGGTGGCGCTTACGTGGTTGTCGCTCCGACGACCACATTTGCAAATGTCGTATTTTAGTATTAGTAAATGTAGTATGTAGTAGTATCAAGAATTTTAGTGTAGTGTATATGCAAGTTTGTATGTAGCTATGTCTGTTTTTAGTGTGATAATTTATATTGTTATTATAGTAAATATCAATGATGATGATGATGATGACGATACAACCTCCACCACCACCTACACCATCACTATAAACTATATATAGAGATGAAGGTAAATGGAGTGGTGCAGTGTAGTAGTAGTAGTTGTTGTAGTAGTAGTAGTAGTGGTAGTAGTGGGTTTTTTTTATACCACTACTACCACTACAACTACTACTACTACTACTACTACAACTACTACTACAACTACTACTACTGCCCTACACCACTCCATTTACACGGTACACTAATATCGACTGTACATGCCTCTTCCGTGGCACATACCAGTCTGTAGTGATGCTTTAGTGGTGAAATTCGTAATATATGGCGACTGGCGACATTAGTGCACCGTGGCGACTATAGTGTTATCTACGGTAGTATGTATCTCTATTTATGTAATACCAGTAGTGGTAGCAATAGTACTATAAGATAATAAAGATAGTGAAATATAAGATAGTAAGTATAGTAAAATACAGTAAGATAAGATAGCAAGATAAGAAAAGATCATTTTATTGACCACACCAAAGCAAAAGATACACACTATATTTTCAATTTTCCAACAAAATTATACATATCATTATTTCAACTACCATCCTTTTTTCTTCTTCAAATACTACACAGACAAAGAAAAAAAACCCGCAGAAAAAATGAAAAACTGAGCTAAATTCCATGCAACATAATGTAGGGCAAAAATACATTCAGTGCAAAGACGGAGAGACACACACACAAAAAAAAAGGAATAAAAACATGAGTACTAAAAGCGAAATAAAAAGAAGGAAAAAATGCTATGCTAGTAATAATCAAGAGTAAAATCGAAAGCGTTAACCAAATCTTAAGAGAGGGAGAAAAATGAGTCACTTAATCATAAATCATAAGACAGTAGTAAACATTGTAAGTCTAGTTTGCAGTAGCAGCAGTAGCAATAGAAGTAGCCACATAATCACCAGTACCACCAACAGTATCATTAAAGGATTTCTCGGGTTAAAGACCTTAACACGACCACCACTAACGGTTTAGCCAACTGTGGATAATCTACATTCACCTCTCAATTAATTAACTGGTTCCGCTGAGCCACACTTTCCCCTCCAGCCACTGCTTCCGCCCCACACACACTGACCGAGGGTGTGCATTAACCTCTTCACGCCCAGATATATATCACGCCTTTGCAATAAAAAAAAAATTGTATGTATCACGCCTTTGCTATGAAAATAATCATATGTTGTCGAGCCATAAAATTACGAAAAGTAACAAAATACCAAATTACTTAGTCGTCAAAGATACTATAGACAGGTCATATCTATAAAATATTGCTTATAATATATTAAACTAAAAATCGTCTAATGGTAACCAAATTACAATGGAAATTACGTTCTGGGTCTCAAGGGGTTAAGCGTGTGATCATTTCCTTAAGGCGAGACAGCGTAAAGACATATATTGTTGTATTTTTCTTTAAGATTTGATTAAGTGCTTTCGATTTTGTTCTGATTATAATTATTACTACCATAGCACATTGAAGTATAGTGTGTGGTAGTGTAGTTGTGTATAGTATATCGTACTAGAAGTAGAAGTATAGTGTAGTAGTAGTAGTAGTAGTAGTAGTAGTAGTAGTAGTAGTAGTAGTAGTAGTAGTAGTAGTAGTAAAAGTAGTAGTAGTAGTAGTAGCAGTAATAGTAGTAGTACCTTTTATGGTAATGATGATAATAATAATAATAATAATAATAATAATAATAATAATAATAATAATAATAATAATAATAAGAGTATAAACCGTAACAAAATTAATAATGCAGAGTAATAATATTAGTAATAATCATATCATAATTATAACTTTTATATAATAACCAGATATTGCAAATTAATATCGTATTTGTATTTTTCTTTCATAATTCTTCCGGGAAAACTATGTATATGCGTATGCTGTTTTAATCATATTCACAAATACATACAAGAAGAAACGTTAAACAAATGCTACACTACACAGACGTACAGAACAATATGCAGTTAAGAAAAAATTACGTAAGTTGTGGTGGTGTGAATAGGAGACGACAAAACTTGGTACTAAATCAAGCGAAACACCTCCCCATTTCCCCCCCTTCCTTTACCCCTCATCCTTGTACTCTCCCCACACACACACACACACACACACACACACACACACACACACACACACACATACAACACAACACACAAATGTACAAGCACTCCAAGTATTCCCCTCCCCTCAGTCCCCTCCCCCTCCCTTCCTTCACTCCCCTCCCCCCTCCCTTCCTTCACTCCCCTACCCCCTCCCTTCCTTCACTCCCCTCCCCCGCCTCTTCGTCGCCCCAGTAGAATCATCCTTCACGATATGTAAGTTTATGCAAATCAACCTTGTGTGGCGGGAACGCGAGGGGAAGAAACAGGGACTTGGGATGAGCAAGTTTTTATTATTTCCCCTCCTCTTTTTATTTCGTTTTCATATTTCTTTTCATTCAGTTTTTTCCTTGTTATTTCCTTTTTAGATCTGTTATTTTTTTGTCCTTGTCTTATTATTTCGTTTTTTAATCACTTCTTGCTATTCTTTTTTTTTCTCTCTCTCTTCATTTTCATCTCTCAGCATTTTTTCCTTCTCATTTTATGTCGCTTTTAGAATTCTTGTTTTGTTTTTGTTTTTTGTTTTTTTGTTTTTTTGTCTCTCCCTCTTTGCACTGAATGTATTTTTGCCCTAAATTATGTTGCATGGATTTCACTTCAGTTTTTCATAATTTCTGCGGGTTTTTCGTCTATGTCTGTGTAGTATTTGAAAAGAAAAGCATGGTAGTTGAAAAAATAGATACCCCCACCATCACAAAAAACAACAATAATAAAATTTCTTCATTTCCTCATGTATACATTTGTGAATATGATGTAAACTTTGTACGCAAATAGTTTTTCTAGACGAATTATACAAATACAAATACGAGATTCATTTGCATATTCTATTTTTTTTGCTTATTTCCTCCTTTGTTCACTCGCTCAGAATATTGTGTCTGTGGCTCCTGGTGGGTTGGTGAAAGCCTGAGCAGTGCCTCAAGGGAACACTGCTTCGATCTCTCAGTTCCTTTCTCTCTCTCTCTCTCTCTCTCTCTCTCTCTCTCTCTCTCTCTCTCTCTCTCTCTCTCTCTCTCTCTCTCTCTCTCTCTCTCTCTCTCTCTCTTTCTTTCTTTCTTTCTTTGTCTTTCTTCCTTTCTTTCTTTCTCTCTCGTTCTTTTTTATTATTAATGCCAACATACATAATGTAGAATTATTTACAATGGAATTTTATACCACAAATATTTTTTAGGTTAAAGGTAGTATTATGAAGACCACCTATCTTAAAACCTAACTCTCTCTCTCTCTCTCTCTCTCTCTCTCTCTCTCTCTCTCTCTCTCTCTCTCTCTCTCTCTCTCTCTCTCTCTCTCTCTCTCTCTCTCTCTCTCTCTCTCTCTCGACAAATGAGAAAGAAAAGGAGAAATATACGTAGAAAACTAAAAGCATACTGCATAAAATGTAATAGAATATATCTTTTATCAGTCTGATCACCGGGAGTCAATAAGCCATTAATGGATCAGCCGGCGGTGGTAACTAGTGGCTTCCCAATGGGCTCGTGGAGCAGTATTACATTTTTGTTCTTTGTTGATAATTCTATTCTCAAATAAGCCGAGAATAATAACGCTACATACTCA
>JACEEZ010023634.1:48089-60589 GCA_016584305.1 Chionoecetes opilio
TCACCCATTACCCATCACCCTACATCAAGGTTTCCTCATTTCTCGCAACCCACTTTTTTTTCACAATTATCGCTAATAGGTTGCTAAAAAAAAAAAAAAAGTGATCGGATCATCTCATAATTGGGCTTAAAACCTTCCCCTGGTCAACCCGGTTCCAAAAATGTGCCATATGAGGTGATTGCGCCACGGGGGGCGGAACCTATACCAGACCCACACACACACACACACACACACACACACACACAGACAGACAGACAGACAGACACACTTTCGCTTATATTTACCATTACCCATCACCCCCCACCTATTCCCTCACCCATCACCCATCACCCCCCACCCATTCACTCACCCATCACCCCACACCCATTACCCATCACCCCACCCATTCACTCACCCATTACCCATCACCCTACATCAAGGTTTCCTCAATTCTCGCAACCCACTTTTTTTTTCACAATTATCGCTAATAGGCTGCTAAAAAAAAAAGAAAAAAAAAAGTGATCGAATCATCTCATAAGTGGGCTTATGACCTTCCCCTGGTCAACCCGGTTCCAAAAATGTGCCATATGAGGTGATTGCGCCACGGGGGGCGGAACCTATACCACACACACACACACACACACACACAGACATACAGACAGACACACTTTCGCTTATATTATTATAGATGGCAATAACAGAATCTCACCTGTCAGAAGCTAATAATGCAGAAATACAAATCCATAATTACATAGTGTACAGAACGGACAGGAAAAACAGGTCACATGGAGGTGTTGTAACATATGTAAGGAATGACCTTGCATCAAGCACTAATGTCATGCTTTCACATTCAAACGGGGAAGTTGAAGTTCTAATATTACATGTTAAAAAACTATCGTCAATCATTGTAAATATCTACAGACCCCCTCTATGTACCACACATAACTTCATGGAGGCATTAACCATGATAAAGCAAGCCATTGAACACTTGCCCTCACCACCTCCTGATGTAATAATTGCTGGTGACTTCAATTTTCCATTTGTGAGATGGCCAGAAGGACAGATGGACGGAGGGAGCCGCGAGGACAGATACCAAGCCACAGGATTACAAGGCCTCATGGCGCAACTGTTCCTAAGCCAAGAAATTAATGACCCAACAAGGGGAGATAACATCCTGGACCTCCTCCTCACCAATAATCATGAAATTATTCATGGGTACAGAATTGAAACCTCAACCTTCTCGGATCACAACCTAATTACAGTGTTAATGACAAAGCCAAGGACATGGGTCAGGAACAAAAATGAGCCACAACAATCAACACAGACTTTCAGAACCCTAAATTTCAACAGTGAAAAAGCAGACTGGGAAAGTTTAAATTCAGAACTAATGTCTGTGAAATGGGATCAACTGCTAAATGATCTTAATCCAGACACTATGCTTAGTACCATAGACAACAAAATACTTGAAATCTGCTCTAACCACATTCCCCATAAGCAGATAGGCAAACGTAGGATGTACACCATTCCAAGAGACTGGAAAATACTGATGAGAAAAAGGGCATCCCTGAACAAGGCATTGCTTAAAGTCAGTAACCATCAGAAGAAACTGACAGTTAAATCTCGCATTGCTGATATTGAAGTGAAAATATGTCAATCTCACAAGCAACAAAGACTACGAGAAGAAAACAAAGCCACTGAAACCATCAAAAGCAATCCAAAACACTTCTTCAACTTTGCCAAGAGATTCTCTAAACTAAATGCCCCAATTGGACCTCTGGTAACATCTGAGGGGCAAATGGAGGAGGATGCCAAAAACATCAGTGAAATTCTAGCTGAGCAATATCGCACTGTGTTCAGCATCCCTGACCAAACTAAAGTTATATCCGACCCAACAGTCTTCTTCAGCTCAGCCCAGAACACTCAAGACACCGTTACACTAGAAGACATAATGTTTACAGAAGAGGACATAATAAAGGCCATTAAAGAAATTAAGCCAAATTCAGCGGCAGGTCCTAATGGCATACCAGCAAAATTGCAACTGAACTGCAAAGAATCCTTAGCTCGCCCCCTATACCTGGTGTGGCGTGAGTCCTTTAACACAGGTGTAGTACCCTCACAAACCAAGAAGGCCGTCATAACACCCATCCACAAAGGAGGAAGTAGAAACTGTGCCGCAAACTACCGACCAGTGGCTCTCACTTCTCATGTAATCAAGCTGTTTGAGAAGATCATGCGTAACCACGTCTACGCATTCTTGGAAGAGAATAACCTCCTCAACGCCAGTCAGCATGGCTTTCGGAAAGGTAGATCCTGTTTGTCTCAGCTTCTTGCTTATCATGACAGGCTCCTCAACCAACTGGCTTCTGGCAAACTTGTGGATACTGTCTTTCTAGACTTTGAAAAAGCCTTTGACAAGGTTGATCATGGCACTCTCCTGCACAAGCTGCGTAAACTGGGCAGTGGGCATAACGGGCAAAATTGGTGTGTGGCTCCACAGCTTTCTAACATCCAGAATGCAAGTAGTAACAGCGAATGGGGCCATGTCTGCAGACCACCAAGTTGTAAGTGGTGTCCCCCAAGGCTCAGTCCTTGGGCCTCTACTGTTCATCATTCTCATTGGGAATATTGACGAGGGAGTGTCAAAATCAAAAGTAACATCCTTTGCAGATGATACAAATATCAGTAGAAGCATAGAAGTACAAGATGTTAACCAACTACAGCAGGATCTTAACAAAATCTATGATTGGGCAAACAATAATAACGTGAAGCTCAACGATAATAAATTTCAGTCACTCAGAGTTGGGGCACAACAAAACGACCAAAACCCCACACCTTTCCTGACAAGTGAAGGCCGAGAAATTACATCAAGCACCAATGTGAAGTGCCTGGGGGTCCACCTCAGCGACGATGCCACATTTAGGCACCATATAGAAAAAACGGTGAAAAAGGCCAGAAAAATAGCAGGTTGGATCCTACGAACATTCTATTCCCGAGAAGAGGGCTGCATGTTAACTCTGTGGAAGGCACTGGTACAACCAGTGCTGGATTACTGTAGCCAGTTGTGGTCCCCTCACAGAGTAGCAGAAATACAAGCCCTAGAATCAGTTCTAAGGTCTTATACCAGACAAGTGGAGGGAATGAAAAACCTCAATTATTGGGAAAGATTACAAAAGTTGGGCCTTTACTCACAGCAGAGGCGGAGGGAGAGATACCAGATATTATATACCTGGAAGATCCTGGAGAACCTTGTGCCCAACCCTACTGCCATCAGTGACCTGTCAGCCTAGCACATCAACCCAAGAACTGGTCGCAAGGCAAGGAGGAGAACACTACCATCAGACGCACCAGCCAGGATCAAGACCCTCCTATCAACCAGTCTGCCTCATATTGGGCCAAAACTATTTAACAACCTGCCAGGAAAATTAAGGAACCTCACGGAATGCTCAGTGGAAAAATTCAAACATCATTTGGACAACCACCTACAAACAATCCCGGATGAACCTCCCGTGCCTGGATATACGTCTGTGAGCAGGGCAGACACTAACTCAATATCGGACCAGGTGAACCTGCAACACAGGGACGCTGGGTTCAGATGCAGCGGTGGAGCACCACGACTGTGAGGGAGTACCCTCTAGACGGAAACAAGTAAACAAGTAAAGTAAACACGTAAATATGCTGGAACCAGGAGCAGCACTGTCCTTGAGCAGGTTACTTTGTTTTCAATCCAAGTCTTTGTAATTGGTGTGATTGGCACACATTGTGGTTCTTCCTCCTCCTTCAAGAAGGAAGGACCGCTGTATTTCGGGAAGTGCACAATGACTGCAACTGGCAGTCCCGGTGGTTTCTCACCACTCTTGTACAGTAAGTACCTCACAGTTCCTCTTGCACCATTTGTTAGGCCAGTTTCACTCCATAAATTGGTACCAACAAGCATGACTTCCATTCCCTTGCACAGGGCAAATCCTTAGGAAGCCCTCCATCCTGATTGGAGGAAAGTTTGCTGTTGGCAGCAGTGGAGCAATTGTGATGTGCTTTGACAGGGGCAATTGGATTGCCCAGCGCTTTGATGCGGTTGATGTTGTGCTCTTTCAAGTCTGCATTGTATGCACAAATCATGATTGCAGTGAACTTGAAATGCTCCCTATCATCATGGGAGAATGTTGGTCCAGCAAGATCTCTTACTTGGAGCTTTTTCCACTCTCTTTTTCCCAAAGTAATCATGTTAAAAGTATCTCATGTTATACTATCGAGGCTCTGGCCTCGTCAGTAGGCTGGTCTCTACTGAGAAGTCCATTTCTGAAAAATTAAAAGATAGAATATAGTTTTTGTGAAAAACGGCTAAATGAGAGACACTTGCTTTGATTCTCAATTTTTTAAATACTTTTTGATTTTGGGGGAGTGTTTTAACTTAAAAAAGTTGGCAAATTAAAATATCTTTCCAATGAAGTATAGTAGTCCCCGATCGGACACAGGGTGTTGAAACGGACCCACTTTTGGTGCTGCAATTTTCGTTTTTTGGCACTTTTGGAAACAAAAGTGGCGAATTTCCAAAAGTTTTATAACATAACCCCCTATTACTTTTGCATCAGCTTTCCAACGATATGCGTAAGTTTGTTGTATCTCAAAGGGTGTAGAAATGGACCCACTTTTGGTGCTCCCTCACTATACACGTACTATTATGAACACACGCACACAGTACTTATTATCATGACTGTCTAATAGTGTTCTCGCTCGGTCGGGCTTCGCCCTCCCTCGCTCGAACAATAATCTACATTTAATCTACGGTATAACAACTGCTGTGAATAAACCCCAAGGGAAAAGTGTCTTAAGAATCTGCAGTGATGGCACAGTGGGAGTATTTTTTATTACTTGTTACCCAGTAGTGCTTCCATCTATAAAGGATAACTGGGCCATCGCAACTGTGGATATAAACACCCTGGTTGTAAAGTAATGGCTTGTGTGACGAAGATTGGTGCAATATTAATTACGTCTGACCAAGCAGATGTAAAAAACAAAAAAACATTAACCATAATTTCCTGGCTTTATTCCTTGATATCGCCTAAATATTTTTTGAACGCAGTCGTCAGTTTTACTTCTGTATGTACTCCTTGAAATGATTGACCTCCACTACTACATACTAGTATAGGAGGTTAGAGGTCATACTAGTCTTGACCTCCTAACAATCGTCAACATGTTCAAGGTTGCCACACACTTATTTCAATCTGTAGCGTTAATGGCTCCTTCGACGGTTACAGGGAGTTTCGTACACAAGTTGTTTTGTACCCAGGTTTTGTTAGTTGTTTCGTACACTGATTTTGAGCTTTTTCGTACATACCTGGTGTCGAATCGTAACTCTAGTAATCAAATTCAACTCTGAGGTGAGTGTACGAAACGACTATGGTTTCATATAGACTACGAAACAACTTTTTGGTGTACGAATCTACTGGTGTACGAAACAACTTGTGTACGAACTGACTGCACCCCCCTTCGACTTAGATGGTGACAGTTTTCCCGCCAATATCTCCCTTAGAACCGTAAGTACAGTATAGCTATGTCAGTGATTGTGGAAAAAAACAACTGTATTCAGTGTCACATCAAGACGAAGACCTTCCAGCTATTCCAGCCAGACACTATCATGGTGAAATAGACTATACAATTACCCTTTTTCTATAATACTTATAACGTGGAAATAAAGAAACAACCAATATATCCATGCAAACAATAAGCAGTCAGTATTGTTGCCAGAACCACCATTAACCCCTTCACGCCCAGATCGTTCCTTTGCTATAAAAAATCGTTTGTTGTTAGCCATTAAATTACGAAAAGTAACTTAATATACCAATTTAGCAGTACAGATACTAAACAGCCATACTATAAACTTTGCTATATAAAAAATTGTCTAGGTACCAAATTACAAGAAAATACTTTATGCTCAAGGTGGAATAAGGATATAACCACCAACACACACCATCAACAACACACTACCAACATACATCAAACACCAAACATAAATACACACCACCACCACCACACACACCACATCCACACACCACTCACCATCAACCACCACCATCACATCACCACACCACACCACACACCACACCATCACCACACCTACACACCACACCATCCAATCACACCACCACCATCCACCACCACCACAACACACCCCACCACCACAAACCATCACCACCACCACCACCACCACCACCACCCACCACCACCACCACCACACACCACCACCATCCACCACCACCACACCATCACCATCACCACCACCACCACCACCCACCACCACACCACCACCATCACCCACCACCACACATCACCACCCATCACCATCACCACCACCACCCACCACCACCACCACACCCACATCACCACCACACACCACCCCCTACCACCACACCATCCACCACCACCCCACCACCACCCACCACACCATCACCACCACCCACCACCACCACCACCACCACACACCATCACCACCACCACCACCACCACCACACCACTCACCACCACCACACCACCACACCACCACCACCAACACCCATCACCACCACCACCACACCACCCACCACACCACCACCATCACCACCACCACCACCACCACACCACCACCACCATCACCACCACACCACCACCACCACCACCACCACCACCACCACCATCACCACCACACCACCACCACCACCACCACCACCCTGCCAAGTCCCCCACGCCCTCACTCACGCTACAGTAATAATTCGGTAGCGTGCGTCGATCCCTTCCGCCGCCACGCACACGTCACGCTAATCGACATGAGGGTGTCAGGCGAGCGACGCTATTATATTACCTCCGCCCGCAGTTTCCTTACTGATAAGTGATACACGTGGCTAATACAGTGAATTCCAAGGAAGGATATTGTGTGTGTGTGCAACAACGCTGTATTCTAGTACCCAGATAGATTGATTGTAGATAGATAGAATGATAGATATAGATAGATAGATAGATTAATAGATAGATAGATAAATAGATAGATAGATAGATAGATAGATATAGATATAGATAGAAGAGAGAGATAAATAGATAGATAGATAGATAGACAGATAGATAGATAGATATATAAATAGATAGAAAGATAGATAGACAGATAGATAGATAGATATAGATAAATAGATAGATAGATAGAAGATAGATAGATAGATAAATAGATAGATAGATAGATAGATAGACAGTTAGATAGATAGATAGATAGATAGATAGATAGATAGATAGATAGATAGATTAATAGATAGATAGATAGATAGATAGAATAGATAGATAGATAAATAGATAGATAGATAGATAGATAGATCATTTTATTGACCGCACCAAAACAAAAGATACACGCTATATTTTCAATGGTCCAGCAAAATATAGGTATAACATGAGCCACTAAATCATAAACCATAAGTAAACCAAAAAGAATACACACATACATTTTTTTTTTGCCCTTGGCCAGTCGTTTGTGATGTAAAAAAAAACCATAATATGAATCAGTAAATCACAAATCAAAACACGTATTCAATAATTCACAAAGTCATAATCTGCAGCACAATCAAGACCTGAAGCATAGAATGAAGCATCACGACACACTCTTTGCATCACAAGAACATACGGTACTCAAGCAAACCAAGAAATAGTAAGAAACAGGAACCTTTTGTTTTTAACCCCTTGAGACTCGGAACGTATTTTCCATTGTAATTTGGCTACCATTAGGCGATGTTTAGTGACTATAAGTAATATTTTATAGATATGACCTGTCTAGTATCCTTGTCGACTAACTAATTAGGTATATTCAGTTACTTTTCGTAATTTTATGGCTAACAACATACGATTTTTTATAGCAAAGGAAAGATCTGGGCGTGTAATGTCAGAAAAGTAAAGTCGGTAAAGTCAACTCCGACGACATCCTGACCTCTTCATAACACTCTCGACAGGTTCGCGTCAGTCAGCCACAAGTCACACGCACGTCACAGGCTCGTCACACGCACGCCACACGCCCTCTGCCACACGCCAGGGATAACGAAGCCATTCACCCATCATGACTCCATCACCTCCACATTCCAATCACTCGCTGTGCTACCTGGAGACGACCTGGGCACCATAGTAATACCTGCAAAATTAATCCTTACTGTTCTCTCTCTCGTTCTCTCGTTCTCGTTCTCTTGTGTTCTCGTCGTTCTCCTTCTCGTTCTCGTTCTCCTATGTTCTCGTTCTCTCGTTATCGTTCTCTTGTTATCTCGTATTCTTGTTATGTTGTTTTTACGTTCTCTCTCTCTCTCTCTCTCTCTCTCTCTCTCTCTCTCTCTCTCTCTCTCTCTCTCTCTCTCTCTCTCTCTCTCTCTCTCTCTCTCTCTCTCTCTCTCTCTCTCTCTCTCTCTCTCTGTGCTACATATCCAAATTATCCATTACATTTCTTCGAATCTTCTGTTATATACATACATTTTACTCATTATTTCCGCTCAAGGACTTTATATTTTGTTCTATTTCGTATAAAGTAATCTTGTAAACACAAAAGTTTCTTTTTCCCTACTTCTCTTTTCAGTGCGACACGAGAGAAGATAATCATAGAATGCAAATGACTACACGAATGGACTTTCATATCGGTTTGGTGAGGGGATTGCAAGGGTTGGTGTGGTAATGTTACGAAGAGGGAATCAAGTCTTGAGAGGGAAACGGGTTGCATCGGAAGTGTCTTGTAAGAGTAACAGAGTAAAAGAAGATTAAGAGAGAGAGAGAGAGTAAAAGAGTAAGTAAAACAGACGATCTAAGCTGAAATGATGGTGTCAGGTGAAAGTGCAATTTAAAGCAGAGTGTAAGGATAGAATATACAATGGAGTTTAACCCCTTCACGCCTACATCATTTTTTTGCTATATAAGAAAACGTCTGTTGTTAGCCATAAAATTATGAAAAGTAAGTGAATATACCAAATTAGTTAGTGGACAAGGATACTAAACAGGTCATATCTATAAAATATTGCTTATAGTCACTAAAAATCGTCTAATGGTACCCAGATAACAATGGAAATTACGTTCTGGGCCTCAAGGGTTAAAGTAAAGTGTAGAGGTAAAGTGTATTATTAAACGGGTTAAAAATGGATTGAGTGTTGTGTGATCAGCAAGAGTGGAAATGAGGTATAGAATTATAAAGTAGAAACTGCGTAGAGTAGAGAAAGGTGAAAAGTATCCATAAGCAATGAAAAATACATAAAGAAAACCCAGTCACTGTAAAATATCTGAAAGAAAAAGGCATTAGGAAAATTTGGATATTCAAGAAAAAGAGAAATAAAATCTTACTGCAGAGAAAAGAGAAAACAAACAAAGAAACAGAGAAAAAACACACACATTCATTTCCGTCTCTCTCGCCCGAACACCTGAGGCATTATACATTTCCAGCAGACAGGTAGACAGACAGCAATATCGGGGTGAGGGGAAGGGGGGAGGGGGTGAGGGAAGGAGAAGAGGGAAGGGGAAAGAGGAGAGGGGAAAGAGGGAAGGGGAAAGAGGGGAGGGGGGAGGCAGGTCTGTGGGACAATGACATATGGACCGATCAATTCTCCCCCGGAAATAAGAGAAGTTAAAGCAGGTGTAACAAAAACATTAACTAAACGCTGCCATTCTCTGTCTATTTGACGCCTGATGATGAAAACCATTGTAACATTGTACGTGTGTGTGTGTGTATGTGTGGTGTGTGTGTGTGTGTGTGTGTGTGTGTGTGTGTGATTGAAGTTCACGTAAATGGTCGTTATCAAGCACCATATGACAATTATGGTGCTTGACGACGATGACGATGCAAGGTGACGACATTTTAGGGATATGAGCGAGTGGCGACTTGCACCAAAATAATCAATGTTGTAGAATTCTTGCTGTAGAATATTGTTGTAGAATGTAGATAAAGGCAGTGGTGGGGCCGCGCAGAGGTGAGGGGATAGAGTGCCATTCTTGTCCAGCCAGGTAGGGGAGGGGGTAGCAGAGTGGTTAGCGTCTCCGGGTGTTGTTCTCGGTGACCTGAGTTCGATCCCGAGTGAGAATCATAAATCCACTTAAAATTTGTCTGCACCGTCGAGTGGCCTAAGAACATCCACATGCCCTGTCCATTAAATCTACGTACCTTCGACGGCGAGTGCATTGGAGGACACAGGGGGGCGGCACGAGCATCTAATCACAGGCGTCACTTGTCCAGCCAGGTAGGGTATCCCAGTGGTGTTCTCATTCTAACTGGCACTAAAGCTTGACCGTTGCGCAAGACCATCTTTGGAATAGACCAATTTGCACTCTGTTAATCAAGGGTTTGGATGGGGTAGCCTTGGATGGGTGGGATGACGAGTATGGGAATCACTGGTGAAGGACTGATGCCATGCAATCATTGGTGTGTGAATGCCATTTCATTTTTCTTCTTCATTATCTTTGTTAATAGGTAGAATTAGAGTGTGTGTGTGTATTCATCTAGTTGTATTCATCTAGTTGTATTTTACAGGGCCAGAGCAACGCTCTTATGGCCCCGTCTCCATATCAACATTTATTTTTCTCACTCATCCTTAGTGTTGGCCGAAACCACCACCCCGGGAGGCGGGTCACAAACCCCCGGCTAACACCCGGTACCCATTCACTGCTGGGTGGACAGGGGCTCGGGTTTTAAGAAGACCGCCCGTCTGTCTTCGCTCCGCCCGGGGATCGAACCCGGGACTTCTCGGTTGTGAGCCGAGCGTGCTAACCCTTACACTACGGAGTTCCCTCCGTGTGTGTGTGTGTGTGTGTGTGTGTGTGTGTGTGTGTGTGTGTGTGTGTGTACAATATATATGCATATCTATCTATCTATCTATCTATCTATCTATCTATCTATCTATCTATCTATGTATCTCTCTCTATCATCTATCTATCTATCTATCTATCTATCTATCTATCTATCTATCTATCTATCTATCTATCTATCTATACTTACACATCACTGCGCTAAATCAAAATTCCACTTGGTAAGGGGACAACACACTCAACCCGTCCTACAAAGAGAACTCCTCGACGCGAGCACAATGCTGACCAGATTGGAACCATTGCGAATGTGTCCACCGCCACCTGCCTCCCCCTCCCCTGCCCCTACCATCACCACACCTGCCTCCCCCTCCCCTGCCCCTACCACAACCCCACCTGCTTACCACTGCACCCAACCAACAGTCACCCTCACCCCACCACCACCACCACTCTCACCACGCCTGCCCCTCCAATTACAGTAGGTACTTAAACTGCTACCACTATGTCCCCCCATACACTATGCACCCCATATTAATCATGTTTCCCATACTACCCTTCCCCATTGCCTTCCACGCCTCACCATTCCTCCCTGACCTCTTAGACTTGGGACAACAGATTGAGGACACACTTAACCCTTTGAGGCCCTGAACGTAATTTCCATTGTAATTTGGGTACCATTAGACGATTTTTATGAATATATGTAATGTTTTATAGATATGACCTGTTTAGTATCCTTGTCGACTAACTAATTTGGTATATTCAGTTACTTTTCGATATTTTATGGCTAACATCAGACGATTTTCTATAGCAAAGGAAAGATCTGGGCGTGAAGGGGTTAAGCCGCTTCTCTACCCCTCACCACTGCTGTTTCACCACCCCAGGCCATCCCTACTTCCTAATACCCCTTCTCATATAGCCCCCTCCCCCTCCCGCACAATTTAAGTGGTGTCTGATTCCAAAAGTGGCTCTAATATTTTTTCTTCATATTTATTTTCTAGTAATAATGACTCGTCTTTGTTTCCTCTGCTTATTCCTGTTAGTCTAGCCATGTGTTTTTGTTCTAATTTCTTGTTTTTAGTTTGATCATTTCTTGTTTTAAGTGCTTGCGCGGAGATCGAGGGAATGGAAAGATATACCCCTTCACGCCCAGACCTTTCCTTTGCTATAAAAAATCGTCTGTTGTTAGCCATAAAATATCGAAAAGTAACTGAATATACCAAATTAGTTAGTCGACAAGGATACTAAACAGGTCATATCTATAAAATATTGCTGTCACTAAAAATCGTCTAATGGTACCCAAACTACAATGAAAATTACGTTCTGGGTCTTGAGAGAAAACACGGTAAAGAAACGCAGTGGTCACTGGTCTCTTGCCATTCACGAAAATATTATTATATGACGCTTACTATTGAATTTTTGAGGTGCCGTGAGGAGTTTGGTATGATAAATAATTTGCATGATATAATTTCAAACCAAAAACAAACATATTAAAAAATCTGAAAAATATCTATATTCTAAGATGACGATGCATATAATTGTAATAAGAATTTAAAGCATTTTTTGTCGTCACACTTGCTATATGTGAAAGAAAAATAGTAATTCGCTAATAATTATGTTAAATTTTTCCTTCATTCTATCATTTTTTTAATTCTTATTTCTCATTTCGGATTTAATTTCTTCATCAACGAGTCTTTTTCCCTCCAGTTCCATTCTAACTCGGCACTTTTCTTCATTACTTCGATAATGTA
>JACEEZ010023634.1:63089-88089 GCA_016584305.1 Chionoecetes opilio
CGTCGGTTTTTAATCTTTCACCCCACTAAGATGGCCGCCGGTCACCTCCGGCGGCGAAAACTGTAAACCCTGGACACCCACTGTATGCCTTTAACTCTGTGGCCGGGCCCTTGGGGAGGAAGGACGGGGACACCCCCGTCAGGGTGAGCTGCCTGGGTGGCGGGACTCAGGCTTGACCACGGATATGACCCTCGGCGACCGTCTCCGGGGTCTGAAGACCACCACAAGGTGGTGGTCTTACTTATTCTTATTATTTATTATATTAATTTATAATTACTATTAGTAATACGTATTACTTACTTATTCACAATAGAATACACAGCAGTCCTCTTCTTCAGCCTCGGGGGAGGAAGGTTGCAGGCCACTGCAGGACAGGGACAGGCCTTCACGGCACTGTTCTGCAATGGTAAGCGGACAGGTGTTGGCGGCGGCCAGCACCTGCAGGGCGGCCCTCCCCACCAGGAGGACGGCGAGAACAAGGCACACAGCCCGACACACGAGGGTCAAGAATTCATTTAGGGTTCAAAGGGTTCAAGCTCATTATCGAGTGATGCATACTCTCTTACGCTGTTTTCTATGAATTTCCGGAGCATTCCAACGAATTTACAATGTGTTGAGGATTCCATTTTATCAAATGCCTTTCCGAAGTTTGACGTGCTTGGCTTTGTTGAGACAAGACTCGACCCGGACCTTGCAGCAGTGTACCAGCTCCAAGGCTACAACATGTTCACCAAATGCAGAAACAGACATGGTGGCGATGTTGCTCTCTACGTCAGTAGTAACTATCGCTCCTCAATCTTAAATGACATATGTTTCTCTGAATCTTTTATAGAATGTGTTTGTGTTGAGTGTGTTGTTGCGGGTAAATTGCTTTTCTTTGGTTGTATATACAGACCTCCCAGTGGCAATATAGATAATTTCCTATTTAAATTAACAGACATTCTCTCAAATGTATATAGCAAAAAATATTACAATATACAATTTTTGGGTGACTGGAACATAGATTTGCTAAAGCATAATGATAACGCAAACTTTTTTTAATGTATTAACTTAATGTACTCATTTTTTCTCTTTCCTACAACTACCAGGCCTACTAGAATCACTGACACAACTGCCACACTAATTGACCCTATATGGACATCCCAAGTAGAGTCGTTCACTTGTAGCTACATAATACGCACTGACATATCTGACCATTTTCCCATACTTTCACAGTTTACATTGAAAGAAAAAAGTGAGAATACTCCAGTTATTTTATGAAGAAATTTCAAAAATTAATTGGTCCACTGTTATGCAATCACAATGTCCAAATGATGCCTATAATAAGTTTTATGATATCTTTAATTCATCATTTCAAAAGCATTTCCCAATAAAAGAGGTGCGTAGTAACAAAAAATATGTATTAAGTCCGTACATAACCACATCATTAAAAAACAGCATTGAAGAAAAAAACTGACTAGAAACACTAGCAAAGAAATGGCCATTAACCTACAAGGAACATTATCGCATTTATAGAAATAGATTAACATCAACCTTAAGATCTGCTAAAAATAAATACTATCAAGACCAATTGAAATGTAACCAAGGGGATGCGAAATCTCATTGGAGATTGGAGGTCATTCATTCCATACTTGGGCGATCGTCTAGAAAAAACAAGGAAACCATAAGATTAGAGCCACCTTGCCCAGACGATAACGTTACTGACACATTTAATGACCATTTCTTATATGTTGCTAATATTCCGCATAACAACGATAGCGCTCATAACCAGTATTTACGCAATTCACCTGATTATTCACTATATTTATCACCAGTAACTCGTGAAGAAATAGAACATTATCTCAAAGCTCTAAAGCCCAATGCCCCCGGGTATGATGATATTAGTACAAAGGTAATAAAACATACAGCCACATATATAGCCATCCCCTTAGCACATATCATAAATCTGTCATTCCGACGAGGAATATTTCCAGATAAGCTAAAAAAAGCCATAGTAACTCCACGTCTCAAATCCGGGTGTAAAAGTGATCTCTCTAATTACCGCCCTATATCAGTATTACCAGCTTTTAGTAAAATTATCCAAAGGTCAATCTCCAACAGACTCTGCAATTTCCTGGAAAATAACAATCTCTTAAGCACCAGTCAACATGGTTTTCGTAGAAATCGCTACACAGAATCTGCAGTTACAGTTTGTTAGCAATATATACAAATATCTAGACAGGAAGTTATATGTTGCAGGAGTATTTATAGATCTCTCAAAGGCATTTGATACACTAGATCACGGTATACTACTTAAAAAACTAGAAAATATTGGTGTCCGGGGTTTGCCACTACAATTGTTCAGTAGCTACTTAAGCAGTAGATCACCGTCTGTATATTGTAACTCCACCTATTCACATTACAAACACCTCAGCAAAGGAGTTCCACAAGGATCAATACTAGGCCCCATTCTTTTCATAATATATATTAACGATATGCCACATGCAAGCAAAAACCTTGAATTTGTCATATATGCAGACGACACCAATATATTGTTATCAGATAATAACATAAATTCCTTACACACTAACCTGAATACAGAACTACATTTGGTAAATCAATGGATAAGGGCAAATTAACTTATAATAAATGTGACTAAAACCAGTTATATTTTTTTTCAAAATCGTTCTTTAAAATATAATATGCCTCCAATAACACTAAAAGATCAAATAATTCAACGAGTCAGCCATACAAAGTTTTTAGGTCTTTATATTGACGAGCATTTAAACTGGGGTCACCACATTAATGCAGTATACCTAAGTATATCTAAATTATGTGGAGTGTTGTACAGGATTCGTCACCAACTTACTAAAGAAAGCTATGATTACCATTACTATACCTTATGTTACCCCTAATCTCATGTATTGTGTTTCTGTCTGGGGTTTGGGTATTTGGGCCTTCGTATCTCAATAAATTACACTGGGAAACAAAAACATATGTTTTGAAAATCGTCCAGGGTTTCCAGCTGAATTAGACAAATTTTGATGCTCTGAGTCCGAAAATGACCTTGGTTTTGCTCAATCAGGTCGGGTTTTTTTGCTACAGAAATTTAAAAAAAATCGTTTTTCGTAAAAAAAAATTTCTGCGGATCATCAGCTGAGAAACCCCTGATGTTTTTTTCCGTTTTCCTCAAGAAATAAAAGTCAGCGTATCCAAATTCATTCATTTTTTTATTTAGCCCATCCAAATTTGATAAGCATAATTATCATAATATTTAGTATAAGAATGAGCTTTACGTGACAAAAAAAGTTCAGAGTTCACGGCATAAATCGGCGTTTCTTCGATTCCCGTGTGTGAGCAGCTGCTGGGTTGTCTCTCTTCAGCGACCAGCAGTAGTCCGCCATCATGACTGCGTCCACCTCCCCTGGTACTCTCCCTCCATTTGGCGATGCCCTGATGGAACCTTTCTCCCTGCTCGTCGCTCATCCCCCCCAAGGTTTTCAGGAAACTTCTCCATGTGTGAGAACAGGAAGTGCATCTTAAAAACTCATCAAACACCCGAGTTTTTGGAAGGCCTCTATCATGCTGCTGACGAGTCTGGCGTGGTTTGCTGCCTTCGTGTTCCCCAGGAAGTGTTCACCACCGCACAAACGTTTTTCCACGCGGCGCACTCTAGCGTGTTCAGGAGTTTTGGAACTCTGTGTCCTTTATGAGCTGCCGATCTGTGGGCCATCGAAAATGCCGGCCTTCAGCTTCTCAATGGTCAGTCCGGGAAAAGGCTCGGCACAGGTAGTTGAAAGCACCTCCCACCTTGTCAGAGCGCGCGTGAACTGTTTCATTAACCCAAGCTTCAAGTGAGCGGTTGGGATCAATATCTTCTCCCGGTAAAACAAGAGGTTCGTTATGATGTTTCTCGCCCCGGGTACAAAACTGCTCTCGCGCCGGCCACTCTTTCTTTACATAGTGCTGGGCTCTGTCTCGACTGCCCCACATGCAAAAAGCTGGGTACTTCGTGAACCCGGACTGCTGACCAAGTAGAAAGTTCACCATCTTCAAAGTCGACGCAGATGATCCATTGGTGCTGCTCATATTGGGTTTTGTCGAGCACGTACTTCACTGCTTCATATTTCTCTTTGAGAGTTGTGGAGTGCGCAAGAGGGATTGAGGCGAACTGGTTCCCGTTGTGGAGGAGCACACACTTCAAAGAGCGCTTACAGCTGTCAATGAAGAGTCGCCCAATCTCTCGGATCGTATTGAGGAGCGCCGAGTTTAACAAGAAGAACCCGGGGACATCTCGGCAGTACACGAGGTCTTCTCCTGGCAGAAGTAGCCCATGTAGGCCTCATGCCTTCTACGAAAGAAAGTGATACGCGCGTCCTTGCCAAGTAGATTTTTCTCTTTGAGTCTGGAGGCCAACAGCTCGGAGGAAGTCTTCCGACAAGCTGAGATCCCGAACCAGATCATTAAGCTCACATTGTGAAAAGGGCTGCGGACTATTTTTGTGCTTCATACTCTTTTCTGTATATCCTCGCTCGTCTGTACTGGTGGGCCTCGTCGTCGCTGTCGGGGGAAACTCTGTTTAACGCTGGTACAGGAATTTCTTCGCAGTGAGCCAGTGGACGGCGGGCAGATGGAAGGTCGGGTACTGGGGCTGTGCCGATTCTTCCGGTTGATGCCCTTAGTATTGATGGCGCAGAAGTAACAATCCGATGGCATGGTCAAACGGCTCCCTCCAAACCATCGGAATCCCAAACTTTTAGTGAAGTTTTCGCCCCCCTTCGTCCACCGCCGGAGGTATTCCACGCACGTCTTGCACACCGTGTGCGGTGCCCAGGACCCTTTTCTTGGTCACCCAGCTTGACTTTAAAGTAAGCCCGTAGGCGCGCTTCACAAATCCTGTGATGTTCTTCCTGTCCCTGACAGCGTGTATTGTCCGCAGATGTAGAAGAAAACGTCAGGGGATTAGTCCTTGCATGACCGTCGCGCCGAAGCCCATACAATAAACTGAAAGAAAAAAGAAAGATGCAGCTGAGTGTCAGGACAATGAAAATTTAGACTTGTAGAATTAGAAATTTAGAATTGGGAAGACTGGTGAGACAGGTATGATTTGATTGCCAATTGATGGAATTCCATTATTCGTGTCTGTGCATTGTAATTCGAATCTTCTTCAAGAAAAATATGATTTGAGAGACTCAAAACCCGGATATTAGCATATGTTATAGCTCGTCAGGTAGGCCTATGCGGTATCTCAAAAGTTTGACCTGAATAGAGCAAAATCAATGTGATATTCGGACCTCAGAACACCCTAAATTAGTCTAAATCAACTGAGAAAACCCATGCATTTTTTGGCTGTACCCAGTGTTATCAGTAGCGCTCCCCCCCCCCCCCAAAATAAACAATTTAGATGTATAGTTTTCATGGGTAAATTCGACTCTGTAAGTCTTATCTTTCAAAACATAAATTATTAAATTTGATTATATACATAAACTATTTTTGCTTAGGTATGAATTTTTAGAATATAACTCCACTTCAAGTAACATAATATTCAATTGGTAGGGAACTCTATGCAAACAAGAAGGCACCGGTATAGACCTGAGTATGTCCACAATACCGCACAAACTCTGTACAGGCCACAGCATCAGTACTCCGGCCCACAGTTATGGAACTCATTACAACAAAATAAAATATCTTTTAACAATAGTTACAATATCCATATTTAAGAAAACTTTCTAGAAGTATTTGTATACACTTCAACATAAAATATCAGTATGCAGTACGAATGTATATGTTGTTAGCAGGTGTGTTTGTAGCTATGTAGTGTGTGGTGTGTGCATATGTGTAGTATGTAAAGGTATTGCATTCTAAATGTATGAATGTATGTAAGTGAATATTGTATGAGGTGTTGTACGTGGTTTGATGATGTTCGTTTGTGTATTTGTGGTGTGGTGTGTGGTCGTTGTGTGCGTGCTCCGTGCGTGTGTGTTCGTGCGTACGTTTGTGTAATACTATTCCATGATTGTCCGTCCCACGTTGCCTATGCCTATGCATTCTCTTATATAAGTTATTTTGTCTGCCAGGGAGCTTTGGCTCGGCAGACCGTGCCATTCTTAATTAATGCATTATTGTTGTAGTTTCCTTATGTAATTTAATTATACTGGCAATAAAATATTGAACTTGAATTGAACTTGAACACACGCGCGCACACACACAATAGTACTGATTATCATATTATGTACATTCACAAGAGTAGTGAGGCAGAGGTTGGATCTAAACCAGCAGCTCAATCATCTTGGAACCAGTTGCTCACCTCATCTTGACTTCTTTTTTCTCAATTGAAATTCCATGTCTATAAAGGCGTTATTAGGAACACAAGTCTTGTAAAACTCGCCCTTACGTTCCCGTTCCCTTAACTCAAGCTCACCTCATGAGAAAGCCTCCACCTCAACAAGAAAGTTCCAAGACAATCATCCTTAATATGAAGACCCTCCGTGTTTTCAGCATCCTGGTGGAGGTAAGAAAGAGCAATTACCATGTCTCCACGAGGGATCTTGTTCACCCATCCCCCCCCCCCTAGAAATGTATATATAATGGGACTTCATGACCGTGTCTGGCGTGGATAATCCCTCCACGCCAGCCTGGACATGCACGCTCCCGAACGGGGGAGTGCTTTGGGGCCTCCGGCAGTGGGAGCAGCAGGGCGGTTGGACTGGCTCGGCCCTCACAGCCCCCAAAGTGCAGAACTGTACGTTCTCCTGCCGGCCCCGGCGTGTCGGTGGTTGGAGCTTAGTGCCTGTGGTGGGGAATCGTTCCTCACGGTCGGCTAGGCCAAGAGACACGTGCGTGCCTCGAGAGAACCTGGTGAAAATCACGAGGCTACTGGGCCTATAGCTACACTGCCTGTTGGCTGGGCGGTATTGGCTCTTTTCGCCTTTGTGGTCAAGTAGTAGTGTCTCTGAGGCAGCGTCTCCCCTGGGCAGAGCGACAGATTGTCGTGTTTTGTGCCGCCACGTTCACTACAGGACAACAGGAAGTATGGTCCCAGGCGCGAGCTGCTGGTGAGATGGAACCTCAGAACCTCCTGAAATACGGAAACCGGCGCGTTCCTTCCCCGATGGGCCAGGCCGAGCCCTTCGTCGCTTTTCGTTTTTTTCTGAGTTTAGAACGGTTAATCAAACGCTGTCAAAATCCTTGCCCTGCCGTTTCCCGAGGGCCTTACGCGTCCCAGGCAAAGCGTCAATAATGTATCATTTCAAATGCCCTGAACCTCCCAGCTTCAACCTCTGCCCCTGATGTCAATTTTCAGAAGATCCTTCTCACTTTCAAACATCAACTTGTTCAGGGCCTGGCATCAGTCCCGCACCGCCCCGGCCCCAAAGGCAGCTTCACTCCTCCATTGTCTTATGTCGCTCCATCACCAACTAATGAACTTCACAGCCCCGACCAAGCCTTTCAGCCAATCTTACGCCACTAAGAGTTCAGCCAATCTCTACGCCAATAAGACTTCAACCAATCTCTACGCCAATAAGACTTCAACCAATCTTAAGCCACTAAGACTTCAACCCAATCTCTACGCCATAAGAGTTCAGCCAATCTCTACGCCACTAAGACTTCAACCAATCTCTAAGCCAACTAACAAGGGGGGGGGACTTTCAACCAATTTCAACGCCATGAAGGCTTACAACCAATCTCTACGCCACCAAGACTTTAACCAAAGCTCTACGCCACCAAGAACTTTAACCAATCTCTACGCCACTAAGACTTCAACCAATCTCTCGCCACTAAGACTTCAACCAATCTAACGCACTAAGACTTCAAACCAATCTCTCGGCCACTAAGGACTTTAAACAATCTCTACGCCACATAAGACTTCTAACCAATTCTACGCCACTAAGGACTTTCAACCAATCTCTACGCACTAAGACTTAAACCAATCTCTACGCCACTAAGGACTTCAACCAATCTCTGCCCCCGCTACTCAGACTCCAACCAATCTCTACGCCACTAAGACTCAACCAATCACTTACTCCAGGAAGGAATTCAACCAATCTCTACGCCACTAAGACTCAACATCTCTGACACCACTAAGACTTCAACATCTCTAGCCACTAAGACTTCAACCAATCTCTACGCCACTAAGATTCAGCCCCCCCCAATTCTCTTACGGCCATTAAAGCTTCAACCAATCTCTCCCACCAATAAGACTTCAGCTAATCTCTACGACACTAAAGATTTAGGCAATCTCTACGCCATATAAAAGCTTCCAACAATCTCTTCGCCATTAAAGCTCAGGCAATCTCTCCCCATTAAAGCGCTTCAGGCAATCTCTTCTCCATTTAAACTTCAGCAATCCCCTCCATTAAAAGCTTCAGGGCAAACTCTTCATTCATTAAAGTTCAGCCAATTTCTCCATTCATTAAAGCTTCAGGCAATCCTCTCCTCATTTAAAGCTTCAGGCAATCTCTCCTCCATTAAGCTTCAGGCATCTCTCTCCATAACTTCAGGCAATCTCTCCTCCATTAAAAGCTTCAGGCAAACTCATTCTTCATTAAAGCTTCAGGGCAATCTCTCTTCATTAAGGCCTTCAGGCAATCAGTCTCATACAAGTTTCAGGCAATCTCTCCTCCATTAAAGCTCAGGCAATCTCCTCCTCCATTTAAAAGCTTCAGGGTATTCTCTCCCCATTAAAGCTTCAGGCAATCTTCTCTTCATAAAGCTTCAGGCAATCCTCTCTCCATTAAGCTTCAGGCAATCTCTCCACCATTAAAGCTTCAGGCAATCTCTACGCACCTAAATCTTCAGCCCCATCTCTACGCCATAAAGCTCAGCCAATCTCTACGCCATTAAAGCTTCAACCAATCTCGCCAACACACAAAGCTTCATGGCAATCTCTCCTCCACTAAGGCTTCAGCAATCTCTCCGACATCTCATATCTCGACCTTTCCTCTGCACTTCGCCTAACATGTGCCTCTACCCCGTCAAGCACTGATGTCAACTCCTCCCCCAGCCCCCAACCTTGATGTCCCGTCAGTTGTCCCTACTCTTAAACGCAGAAAGTCCTCTCCCGTCCCCATCCCCACCGTGGAAGCCCCTCCCGTCCATATGTCCCACCTTTGATGTCATCTATCCGTCAACATACCCCAAGCACATTGACGTCGTGTCGTATCTATGGCCCACCAAAATGTCCCTCCGTATCTATACCCCCCCCAGAAAGTCCTCGGTCCGTCAACAACCCCCACCTCTGAGTCCTCTGCCGGTCCACCACCCCCAACCACAATGCTCTGCTCAGTTTATACACAACCCAGACGTCCTTTTGTCCGCCCCGCCACCCCCACCTCTGAGTACTATGTCCGTTTACAACCCCCAACCACAATGTCCTGTGTCAATCCACCACCTCCAACCACAGTGTCCTCTGTCGTATCTATGTCCCACCTAAAAAGTCTTTCTGCCCGTCCGCCACCCCAAACCACCAAGTACTCTCTCCGTCCACCACCCCCACACCACAAATCCTCTCGTCGTCTCTATACGCACCCCAAAACGTCTTCTGTCCGTCAAAACAACCCCCACCTCCCCACTCTAATGTCCTCTGTCCGTCCACCACACAAACCACAATGTTCCTCGTCCGTCGCCACCCCCAAACCACCAATGTCCCTATCCTCTATATACCCCACCCCAGACGTCTTCTGTCCGGTCAACATCCCCCCACTCTAATGTCCTATGTCCGTCCACCACCCCCAACCACAATGTCCTCTGTACGTATATACCCCACCCCAGACGTATTCTGCACGTCAACACCCCCATTTTCTTAATGTCCCTGTCCGTCCAACCACCCCCAACACCCCCCAAAAAAAAAAATGGGGTTCCCTTTTCATCTGTCCGTCTCTATACCCCACCTCAGATGGGGTCTTCTGTCCGTCCTCCACCCCCAACCACAAAGTCTTCTGTCCGTCTCTATAGCCACTCAGATTTCTCTGTCGTCCGCCACCCCCAACCACAATGTCCTCTGTCCCGTCCACCACCCCAACCACAGTTCCTCTGTCAGTTCTCTATACCGACCCCGGAAGTCCTCTGTCCGTTCAACAACCCCCACCGTAATGTCCTCCGTCAGTCGCCACCCCCAACCACAATGTCCTCTGTCCTCTAAGACCCGACCCCAGACGTCTTCTGTCCGTCGACAACCCCCACCTCTGACGTCCTCTGTCCGTCCACAACCTCCACTCCAAACGTCCTCTGTCCGTCCACAACCCCCATCCCTGATGGCACGTCGAATTTCCCCTCCCCCACACTTGCGATCATATCCCCGCCCCACCATGACGCCCCAGCCCCAGATTCGTGCCAATCAAAACCCCTGAGCTCCCCATCAAGCAAGAGGTCAAGGGCGCCTTCCCCCCCCAAAACGACCCAACCGAGGTATATAAACATCCTTGGGGGACTCCCACGTCTGCAGCGGAATGATAGACTCTTCCAGGAGACTTCTTTTGATTTCGATAAGGTAAAAATAAGAGACGAATAATACTAAAAAAAACATCGCTGACTACATGATGAAATTTGTAAAAAAGCGACACGTGGTGAGGTGAAGGCCTTATGGGTAGTATTATATGCAGGCGAGACACAACGAGGGAAGGACTGCCGTAAGATGCCACCATGCACGAAGGGCTTCACTGAACAGGGAAGCGAGATAACGATAGATACGAAAGTGAAGCAGGGGCAGCAGAGGGAGAACACTAGCCTTGATACAAGCAGATTGTTGTCTGTCAAGTAATAAAACATGCGGTAGAGACGCCTATTGTAACTTCCATCGAGCGCCCTTATATTTGAAGATATAATATAATATTGGACTACATAAATGCCAATACAGGTGCCTCAAGAAAAGAGTTTCTAAGCGTCATGGTAACGTCGTGACTGGACGTGGGCCATTCAGTCAGCTGTTACAGTACAAATCTGAGAAAAAAAAAAATCTTTAATTTCTCTCTAATATAATGATTCTAATATTTAATAATCGATATATATTTATTATATGATATTTCTTTTATTTTTTGTTCCTATTACTTAACTCGTCTTTCTCTACTCTAATTTCTGAATCTCTCGGGGTTTTCATGCTCTCCACAATTATTAGTTTCCAAAAAACAGAAAGGGACAACAAACTGCAGGACTCAAAAGTCATCCCGAGCATCCCGAAGCACGGCCCCCCTCGCAGCAGCGGAGGCCGAGGACGCCCACACGCTGTCCTACAGGAGGCGCGGGTGCGGGAGCTGGGGGCGCAGGAGGCGGTTGAGGCCTCCGTCACCCTCCGCCGAGCGAGGACTGGAGGTGTTGCCCCCCGAGGCATGGTGCGGAAAACACCTCCGCGAACCTAATACATACATACATACATACATACTTGCATAAGGGAACATACATTCCACTTAAAATATACAAGAATTAACAGAAAAAAGTAGGCCTCCACGCCTCTAATAACTGACTGGAATATAACTTTTTTTGTTTACTTCTCAAAGGGGTAGGCAACAAAAAACCAGGAACAGAAGCCCGCTTGTTGCCAGTTCCTATAAAGAAGATAGTAAGAGAGCAGAAAAGGGGGGTGGACAATTTAGTACTGAAAATATAGTGATATATGTTATAAATGTGTATTTGTATGGTATCATAGTGTTGTATCAATTTACTCAATCAAAATGTCGCCCTATTTATTATCTTCTTCTATATTAATAAAAGCGAAAGTGTGTCTGCTGTCTGTGTGTGTTGTGTGTGTGTGGTGTGTGGTGTGTGTGTGTGTGTGTGTGTGTGGTGTGGGTGTGTGTGTGTGTGTGTGGGGTGGTGTGTGTGGGTGTGTGTGTTTGGTATAGGTTCCGCCCGTGGTGCATCCCATCATATGTCACAGTTTTGGAACCAGCTCGACCAAGGGAAGGTTTTAAGCCCACGTATGATATGATCCGATCACTTTTTTTTTTTCTTTTTTTTAGCAGCTATTAGCGAGGAATTGTGAAAAAAAGTGGTTGCGAGGAATTGAGGAAACCTTGATGTAGGGTGTATGGGTTAATGGGTGAGTGAATGGGTGGGGGGCTGGGTAATGGGTGTGGAGGTGATGGGTGAGTTGAATGGGTGGGGGGTGATGGGTGATGGGGTGAGGGGAATAGATGCGGGAGATAGGTAATGGGTGAGTGAATGGGTGTGTGTGATGGGTATGGGTGAGGAATGGGTGGGGGGATGGGTAATGGGTGATGTGAATAGGTGGGGGGTCGATGGGTGAGGAAATAGATGGGGAGTGGTGATTGGAGTAATGGGGAGTGAATGGGTGTGTGGTGTGGGTACATGGGTGAGGAATGGGTGTGGTGCGGGGTAAGGGGAGGAATGGGTGGGGGGTGATGGAGAGGGGTGAGGGAATAGATAGGGAGTGATGGGTAATGGCGTGAGTGAATTGGGTGGGGGGTGATGGGTAATGGGTGAGTGAAGGGTTTTCAGATTTCAGGAAAGCTAGACAGGGGCTATTGGCGAGTCTGTGTTGTGTGGGCCGAAGGCACAACCAAATAGCCCTCGCAGGAAGCAGCCAAAAAGTCCGCCCGGAGGGCGGCTTTGCTGGCTAGATATAATAATAAGCGAAGTGTGTCTGTCTGTCTGTTTGTCTGTCTGTCTGGGTGTGTGTGGTAAGGTTCCACCCCCCGTGGCGCAAACACCTCATATGGCACTATTTTTGGAATCAGGTTGACCAGGGGAAAGTCATAACGCCCACTTATGAGATGACCGATCCACTTTTTTTTTTGTTTGTTAGCAGCCTATTCAGCGAAATGTGAAAACAAAAGTGGGTGCGAGAATGAGAAGCCTTGAACGTAGGGTGATGGTAATGGGGAGTGAATGGGTGGGGTGATAGGAATGGGTGTGGGGTTGGATGGGTGAGTGAATAAGGGGGGGTGATGGTTGGGGGTGATGGGTGATGGGTTGAGTGAATAGGTGGTGGGGTTTAGGGAATGCTCGTGAGTGAATGGGTGTGTGCTGGGTAATGGATGAGGAATGGGTGGGGGGTGATGGGTAATGGGTGAGTGAATGGGTGGGGGTGATGGGTAATGGGGAGTGAATGGGTGTGTGGTGATGGGAATGGGTGATGTGAATGGGTGGGGTGTGGGGGGTAATGGGTGAGTGACATGGGTGGGGGTGATGGGTAATGGTGAGTGAATGGGTGGGGGGTGATGGTAATGGGTGAGTGAATGGGTGGGGGGTGATGGGTTAATGGTGAGTGGGGAAGGTGGGCGTGAATACATACATTTCTACATCCATGATTTCAGGAAAGTTAGAAGGGGGCTATCTGGAGAGTCCATGTTGGTTGGCCGAAGGCCACCAAAACACAGGTGTGGGCGAAGGCCCACCAATAAGCCTCCGCAGGAGCTAGCCCAAAAAGTCCGCCCGGAGGGCGGCTTTTGCGGCTAGTCCTATTCATAAGTCTAACCTTTTCCTGGCGTGTTAAACAACCACGGAACTGAAAACAAGTGGTGTTTGTATGTACTTTTACCCCATTGGTCGTTATAGTTTTGTTCTAAGCCTGGCACAACAATTTGAGTGTGATATTGTAACAAATGTAGTAAATATTTCACAGCTGAACTCATGTTTTCATTCGTTATGCAAAAAATTCGTGATCCCCTCTTCTTTTTTTGTTTCCATACAATTATCTACATTCGTAAAATATCTTATTTTGTGTTCCTCCTCTATCTCTATCTCTCTCTCTCTCTCTCTCTCTCTCTCTCTCCTCTCTCTTCTCTCTCTCTTTCTCTCTCTCCTTCTATCTCTCTCCCTCTCTCTCTCTTATATATTTTTTTTTCCTTCCACCAAGCGTACATCACTGGCTGCTGTGGTTTTTCTTCTAATATAAATGAATATTCAGACTGCAACGCTCATTGACTGTGCACTTTCTCTTTGACATCATGATCAAAAGTATGAACTCTATTCTATGCATTCCCTTTAAGTAAGGTGAGTGACCCCAGTGACACACTGACGGCCTCATGCGGAGGCTGCTAATCAAACACTAACATATATATTTTCACACTGGGACGTATCGTATAAGATCTATATATTCTATCTTCTATAGTATATCTATAACATCTTAAGTGAAATCGTCGTTTTTAAATCTTTCACCCCACTAAGATGGCCGCCGGCACTCCGGCGGCGAAAACTTGTAAACCCTGGACACCACTGTATGCCTTTAACTCTGGGCCGGGGCCCTGGGATGAAGGACGGGGACACCCCGTCAGGGTGAGCTGATTGGCTGGCGGGACTCCGTCTGACCACGGCTAGACCCTCGGCGACCGTCTCCGTGGGTCTGAAGACCACCACAAGGTAATACACAGCAGTCCGCTCTTCAGCCTCGGGGGAGAAGGTTGCAGGCCACTGCAGGAAGGGACAGGCCTTCACGGCACGGTTCGCATGGTAAGCGGACAGGTGTTGGCGGTGGGCCAGCACCTGCAGGGCGGCCCTCACACCAGGAGGACGGCGAGAACAAGGCCCACGCCCGACACACGAGGGTCAAGAATTCATTTAGGGTTCAAAGGGTCAAGTTCATGATCGAGGGATGCATACTCTCTTACGCTGTTTCTATGAATATCAAGAGCATTCCAACGAATTAACAATGTGTTGAGGATCCATTCTATCAAATGCCTTTCCGAAGTTTTGACGTGCTGGCTTTGTGCGACAATACTCGACGCGGAACTTGCAGCAGTTGTTACCAGCGCCCAAGGCTACAACATGTTCACCAAATGCAGACAAACAGACATGGTGTGGTGTGTGTGCTCTCTACGTCAGTAGTAAACTATCGCTCCTCAATCTTAAAGTGAACATATGTTTCTTGAATCTTTTATAGAATTGTGTTTGTGTTGAATGTGTTGTTCGGGTACAATGGCTTTCTTGGGTTGTAATTACAGACCTCCCAGTGGCAATATAGATAATTTCCTATTTAAATTAACCAGATATTTCTCTCAAATGTATATAGCAAAAAATATTACAGTGTACAATTTTTGGGGGAACGGAACATAGAGTTTCTTTAAAGCAAATGATAACGCAAACGTTTTTGAATTTATTAACTTAATGTATCCTTCTCTCTTTCCTACAACTACCAGTCCTACTGAATCACTGACACAACTGCACACTAATTGACCTATATGGACATCCCAAGAGAGTCGTTCACTTGTAGTACATAAATACGCACGGACATATCTGACCATTTTCCATAGTTTCACAGTTTACATTTGAAGATGAAAAAAGTGAGAATACTCCAGTTACAGCTAGAGAAGTATTACTTATAGAGCACTTGAATTATTTGATGAAGAAATTTCAAAAAAATTAATTGGCCACTGTTATGCATCACAATGTCAAAATGATGCCTATAATAAAGGTTTTATGATATCTTTAAATCATCATTTTCAAAAGCATTTCCCAATAAAAGAGGTGCGGTCAAGTAACCAAAAAAAATATGTATTAAGTCCGTCACATAACCACATCATTAAAAACAGCATTGAAGGAAAAAAACTGACTAGAAAAACTAGCAAAGAAAATGGCCATTAACCTACAAGGGAACATTATGGCATTATAGAAATAGATTAACATCCCACCTTAAGATCTGCTAAAAATAAATACTATCAAGGACACATGAAATGTCACAACCACAGGGGTGCGAAATATCTCATGGAGATTGGAGGTCCATTCATTCCATACTTGGGCGGATCGTTAGAAAAAAAAAGAGAGGAAAACCATAGATTAGAGCCACCTGGACCAGACGATAACGTTACTGACAAATTAAGTACCATTTCTTATATGTTGCTTAATATCAGCATAACAAACGATAGCGCTCATAACCAGTATTTACGTAATTCACCTGATTATCCACTATATAATCACCAGTAACTCGTGAAAGAAATAGAACATTATCCAAGCTCTAAAGCCCAATGCCCCCGCGTTATCATGATATAGTACAAAAGGTAATAAAACACATCAGCCACTATATACCATCCCTTAGCACATATTCATAAATCTGTCATTCGACGAGGAATATTCCAGATAAGCTAAAAAAAGCCATAGCTAACTCACGATCTCAAATCCAGGGGTGTAAAAAGTGATCTCTCTAATTACGCCCTATATCAGTATTTACCAGCTTTTAGTAAAATTATCCAAGGTTAATCTCCAACAGACGCCAATTCCTGGAAAATAACAATCTCTTAAGCACCAGTCAACATGGTTTCGTAGAAATCGCTTCAACAAAATCTTGCAGCGTTACAGTTTGTTAGCAAATTATAACAAATATCTAGACAGGAAAAGTTATATGTTGCAGGAGTATATTATAGGTCTCCAAAGGATTTGATACACTAGATCCGGTATATACTTAAAAAACTAGAAAATATTGGTGTCCGGGGTTTTTGCACTACAAAATTGTCAGTAGTACTTAAAGCAGTAGATCACCGCGTATATGTAATCCACCTATTACATTACAAAACACCTCAGCAAAGGAGTTCCACAAGGATCAATACTAGCCCCATTCTTTTCATAATATATAATTAACGGATATGACAAATGCAAGCAAAAAACTTGAATTTCTCATTTATGCAGAGGACCACCAATATAGTTATCAGATAATAAATAAATCCTTACACACTAACCTGAATACAGAACTACATTTGGTAAATCAATGGATCAAGGGCAAATTAACTTATAATAAATGTGACTAAAACCAGTTATATTTTTTTAAAATCGTTCTTTAAAATAATATTGCCTCCAAAAACACATAGAAGATCAAATAATTCAACGAGTCAGCCATACAAAGTTTTAGGTCTTTATATTGACGCGCATTTAAACTGGGTCACAACACATTAATGCCAGTATACCTAAGTATTCTAAATTATGTGGAGTGTGTACAGGATCCGTCACCAACTTACTAAAGAAGGCTAATGATTACCATCTACTATACCTTATGTTACCCTAAATCCGCATGTATTGTGTTTCATGTCTGGGGTGCGTACTTGCCTTCGATCTCAATAAATTATCCAGTAGCGCAAAATAAAAAAAAACCCAAAAATTTAAAGAAAGTGGTTTAAAAATATTTTCATGGGATAAATTCGACTCTGTAAGTCTTTATATATTCAAACACATAAATATTAAAATTTGATTCTAACATAACTATTCTTTGCTTATTAATGTATTTCTAGAAATATAACTTAACTCAAGTAACATAATATTCAATTGGCAGGAAACTTTATGCAACAAGAGGCACCGGGAATAGACCTGAGATGTTCACAATACCGCACGACTCTTACAGGAAACAGCATCATGTACTCCGGGCCCACAGTTATGGAAACTATTACAAACAAAATATAAATTATTTTTACAATAGTACACTCTCCTATTTAAGAACAACTTCTAGAAATATTTGTAGACACTCAATCTATAAAATCTCAGTATGAGTAGAATGTAAGTGTTGTTATGCAGGCCTGTGTTTTTATGCTATCGTATGTGTGTGTGTGTGCATATGTGTAGTATGTAAAGGTATTGCTTCTAAATGCTGAATGTATGTAAGTGAATATGTATGATGTGTTGACGATGGTGTTGTATGCATTGTTCGTTTGTGTATTTTGTGTGTTGGCCTGTGTGCGTGCTACATGCGTGTGCTGTGTTCGTGAGTCCGTGTGTAATATATTCCATGATTGTCCGTCCCCACGTTGCCTATGCTATGCTTCTCTTCTATAAGTTATTTTGTCCGCCATGGGAGCTTTGGCTCGGCAGGACGTGCCATTCTTAAGTAATGCATTATTGTTTGTAGGTTCTTATGTAAATTTAACATTATACTGGCAATAAAATATGAACTTGAATTGAACCTTGAACACACGCGCGCCTCCACACACACCAATATTACGATTCTCATATAGGTACATTCCCAAGAGTAGTGAGGCAGAGGTTGGATCTAAACCAGCAGCTCAATCATCTTGGAACCAGTTGCTCACCTCATCTTGACTTCTTTTTTCTCAATTGAAATTCTATGTCTATAAAGGCGTTATTAGGAACACAAGTCTTGTAAAACTCGCCCTTACGTTCCCGTCCCCTTAACTCAAGCTCACCTCATGAGAAAGCCTCCACCTCAACAAGAAAGTTCCAAGACAATCATCCTTAATATGAAGACCCTCCGTGTTTTCAGCATCCTGGTGGAGGTAAGAAAGAGCAATTACCATGTCTCCACGAGGGATCTTGTTTCACAGCGAGAAAATGTATATTATAATGGCGACCTTCGTGACCGTGCTGGCGTGGATATCCCTCCACGCCAGCCTGGACCTGCACGCTCCCGACGGGGGAGTGCTTTGGGGCCTCCGGCAGTGGGAGCAGCAGGGCGGCTTGGGCTGGCTGGGGCCCTTCAAGCCTCCCAAAGTGCAGAACTTGTACGTCTCCTGCCCGGCCCCGGAGCGTGGCTGGTGGAGCTTCGTGCCCGTGGTGGGATCGTTCCTCACGGCACGCCAGGCCAAGAGACACGTTGCGTGCCTCGAAGAGCACCTGGTGAAAATCACCGAGGCCTACTGGGCCTATAGCCACACCTGCCTGTTGGCCTGGGCGGTATTGGCTCTTTTCGCCTTGTGGTTCAAGTTAGTATTGTCTCTGAGGCAGCGTCGCCCCTGTGAGAGCGACAGATTGTCGGTTGTGCCGCCACGTTCACTACAGGACCAAACAGGAGTATGGTTCCCAGCCGGCGCTGGTGATGATGGCACTCAGACCTTCCTGAAATACGTGAACCGGCGCGATCCTTCCCTCGATGGGCCAGGACGAGCCCTTCGTCGCTTTCGTTTTTTCTGGAGTTTAGAACGGTTAATCAACGCGTCAAAATCCTTTGCCCTGCGTGTCCCGAGGGCCTACGCGTCCCAGCGCAATCGTCAATAATGATATCATTCAAATGCCCTGAACTCCCCAGTTTCACCCTCTGCCCCTGATGTCAATTCGAAGTTTTCTTCCTCAGCTTCAAACATCACTTGTCAGGCCTGGCATCAGTCCCGCACCGCCCAGGCCCCAAGGCAGCCTTCACTCCTCCATTGTGTTATGTCGCTCCACTCAACAACTAATGACTTCACAGCCCCGACCAAGCCTTCAGCCAATCTCTACGCCACTAAGACTTCAACCAATCTCTACGCCACTAAGACTTCAACCAATCTCTACGCCACTAAGACTTCAACCAATCTCTACGCCACTAAGACTTCAACCAATCTCTACGCCACTAAGACTTCAACCAATCTCTACGCCACTAAGACTTCAACCAATCTCTACGCCACTATATAATATACACAATATAGTATACATATAGTATACTATATAATATACACAATATAGACTTCAACCAATCTCTACGCCACTAAGACTTCAACCAATCTCTACGCCACTAAGAGTTCAACCAATCTCTACGCCACTAAGACTTCAGCCAATCTCTACGCCATTAAAGCTTCAACCAATCTCTCCACCAATAAGACTTCAGCTAATCTCTACGCCACTAAGATTTCAGGCAATCTCTACGCCATTAAAGCTTCAACCAATCTCTCCGCCATTAAAGCTTCAGGCAATATCTCCTCCATTAAAGCTTCAGGCAATCTCTTCTCCATTAAACCTTCAGGCAATCTCTCCTCCATTAAAGCTTCAGGCAATCTCTTCTTCATTAAAGCTTCAGGCAATCTCTCCTTCATTAAAGCTTCAGGCAATCTCTCCTTCATTAAAGCTTCAGGCAATCTCTCCTTCATTAAGGCTTCAGGCAATCTCTCCTTCATTAAAGCTTCAGGCAATCTCTCCTCCATTAAAGCTTCAGGCAATCTCTCCTCCATTAAAGCTTCAGGCAATCTCTCCTTCATTAAAGCTTCAGGCAATCTGTCCTCCATTAAAGCTTCAGGCAATCTCTCCTCCATTAAAGCTTCAGGCAATCTCTCCTCCATTAAAGCTTCAGGGTATCTCTCCTCCATTAAAGCTTCAGGCAATATCTCCTCCATTAAAGCTTCAGGCAATCTCCCCTCCATTAAAGCTTCAGGCAATCTCTCCACCATTAAAGCTTCAGGCAATCTCTACGCCACTAAATCTTCAGCCAATCTCTACGCCATTAAAGCTTCAGCCAATCTCTACGCCATTAAAGCTTCAACCAATCTCGCCACCACAAAAGCTTCAGGCAATCTCTCCTCCACTAAAGCTTCAGGCAATCTCTCCGACACTCATATCTCGACCTTTCCTCTGTCCCTCGCCTTACATGTGCCTCTACCCTCGCAAGCCACTGATGTCCACTCCTCCCCCCAGTCCCCCAACCTTGATGTCCCGTCGTGTCCCTACTCCTAAACGCATAAAGTCCTCTCCCCGTCCCCATCCCCCACCCGTGAAGTCCCCCTCCCGTCCATATGTCCCACCTTTGATGTCCTCTATCCGTCAACAAACCCCAAGCACAATGACGTCTGTCCGTATCTATGGCCCACCCAAAATGTCCTCTGTCCGTATCTATACCCCACCCCAGAAGTCCTCTGTCCGTCAACAACCCCCACCTCTGATGTCCTCTGCCCGTCCACCACCCCCAACCACAATGTCCTCTGTCCGTCTTTATACACAACCCCAGACGTCCTTTGTCCGCCCGCCACCCCCACCTCTGATGTCCTCTGTCCGTTTACAACCCCCAACCACAATGTCCTGTGTCCATCCACCACCTCCAACCACAGTGTCCTCTGTCCGTATCTATGTCCCACCTAAAAAGTCCTCTGCCCGTCCGCCACCCCCAACCACAATGTCCTCTCTCCGTCCACCACCCCCAACCACAAAGTCCTCTGTCCGTCTCTATACGCCACCCCAGACGTCCTCTGTCCGTCAACAACCCCCACCTTAATGTCCTCTGTCCGTCAGCCACCCCCAACCACAGTGTCCTCTGTCCCACCTAAAAAGTCCTCTGCCCGTCCGCCACCCCCAACCACAATGTCCTCTGTCCGTCCGCCACCCCCAACCACAATGCCCTCTGTCCGTCTATATACCCCACCCCAGACGTCTTCTGTCCGTCCTCCACCCCCAACCACAAAGTCTTCTGTCCGTCTCTATACGCCACTCCAGATTTCCTCTGTCCGTCCGCCACCCCCAACCACAATGTCCTCTGTCCGTCCACCACCCCCAACCACAGTGTCCTCTGTCCGTCTCTATACCCGACCCCAGACGTCCTCTGTCCGTCAACAACCCCCACCTCTAATGTCCTCTGTCCGTCCGCCACCCCCAACCACAATGTCCTCTGTCCGTCTATATACCCCACCCCAGACGTCTTCTGTCCGTCGACAACCCCCACCTCTGACGTCCTCTGTCCGTCCACAACCTCCACTCCAAACGTCCTCTGTTCGTCCACAACCCCCATCCCTGATGGCACGTCGAATTTCCCCTCCCCCACACTTGCGATCATATCCCCGCCCCACCATGACGCCCCAGCCCCAGACTCGTGCCAATCAAAACCCCTGAGCTCCCCATCAAGCACTGAGGTCAAGGGCGCCTGCAAAACGCCTCCAACCTAGGTAATAAACATCCCTGGACACTCCCACGTCTGCAACGGAATGATAGACTCTTCCAGGAGACTTCTTTTGATTTCGATAAGGTAAAAATAAGAGACGAATAATACTAAAAAAAACATCGCTGACTACATGATGAAGTTTGTAAAAAAGCGACACGTGGTGAGGTGAAGGCCTTATGGGTAGTATTATATGCAGGCGAGACACACCGAGGAAAGACTGCCGTTAAGATGCCACATGCACGAAGGGCTTCACTGAACAGGGAAGCGAGATAACGATAGATACGAAAGTGAAGCAGGGGCAGCAGAGGAAGACACTAGCACCTTGATACACAGCAGATTGTGTCGTTGTCAAGTAATAAACATGCGGTAGGAGACGCCTAGTTTAACTTCATCGATGTGCCTTATATTTGATAGATATAGATATAATATTGGAATACATAAATGCAATAACATGGTGCCTCAAGAAAGAGTTAAGCGTCATGTTAACGTCGTGACTGGAGTGGGCATTCAGTCAGCTGTTTAAGTACAATCGAAAAAAAAAAAAATCTTTTATATTTCTCTCTATATAATATCTAATATTCTAATAATCGATATATATTTATTATATTATATTTTCTTTTATTTTTTGTGCTATACTTTTAACTCGTCTTTCTCTACTCTAATTTTGAATCCTCGGGTTTTTTAGGCTCTCACATTATAGGTTCAAAAAAAAAGAAAAGGGCAACCACTTCCAGACTCAAAGTATCCTCGAGCATCAGAAGCACGGCAGCAGCGGAGCCGAGGACGCTCACGCTGTCCTACAGGAGGCGCGGGTGCGGGAGCTGGGGGCAGGAGGCAGGTGATTTGCTCCTTCACCCTCCCAGCGAGGACTGGCATGGTGTTCCCCATGAATGGTGCGAACACCTCGGAAACTAATACATACATACATTAAAATACATAATTGCAATGGGAAATACATTCCACTTAAAATATAAAGAAATTAACAGAAAAAATGTCCTGCCAAAGCCTCCTAAAAACTGGACTGGAATATAACTTTTCTGTTTACTTCTAAAGGGGCTTAGGGCAAAAAACAGGAACAGGGAAGCCCGCTTGTTGCCAGTCCCCTATAAAGAAGATAGTAAGAGATTGCAGGAAGGGGGTGGTACAATTAGTACAGAAATATAGTAATATGTTCATAAATGTGTACTCTGGTTAATGTTATTCATAGTGTTGTATTTCAATTTACTTCAATCAAAATGTCGCCCTATTTATTCTATTCCTAAGTCTAACCTTTTCCTGGCGTTAAACAACCACTGGGACTGAAAACAAGTGTGTTTGTATGTACTTTTACCTTCGCCGTATATTTTGTTCTAAGCCTGGCACTACAATTTGAGTTGTAATATTGTTCAAATGTATGTAATTATTTCATCAGTGAACTCATGTTTTCATTCGTTATGCAAATACATTCGTAATCTCTTCTTTTTTGTTTCCATCCAATTATCTACATTTGTAATCTCTTATTTTTTGCTTCCATCCAATTATCTACATTCGTAATCTCTTATTTTTTGCTTCCATCCAATTATCTACATTCGTAATCTCTTAAGTTAATTGTTTCCATCCATAGGGGAGGTGGTAGCGGAGCGGTTAGTCTCCGACTGGCGTTCTCGGTGACCCGAGTTCGATCCCCGAAGAAACCCAAAACCTTTCTGCACCGTCGAGTGGCCTAAGAACACCCACATGCCCTGCCTATCAACTCTACCTTCGACTGCGAGTGCAACACAGGGGGGCGGCATGAGCCTCACAAGCGTCACTATAAGAAACCTGCCTGCGCCACCAACGGGCGAGGACCAACCATCAGAATCCTCAAGTGAACCTCCAGAGCCTACCATCCGAGCCCTGGGTCACCAGGCGCTATAGGCACAAATGTTATAAAAAAAAAAAAAAAAAAAAAAAAAAAAAAATTACCTACATTCGTAATCTCTTATGTTTTGTTTCCATTCAATTATAACTATTAGGCATTAAATCAATCAATCCAATTATCTACATTCGTGATCTCTTCAAACAGTCAATGATCTATCTAATTTCAAAGGTCGGGAAACTATTTTATAACTTCTCAAATATTCTTTCCGAGGCAAACAACTATTTTTTTCCTGAGACCTTGACTCCAGAAAAGCATATAGTATATAGTGAGTTTTTTATTGTATTTTATTGTGAGTCATTTTATTGTTATATTTTCATAGACTCTTTCTTGTCCTCAACAACGTTTCATTTTACATGTCTGGCATCAGTGTTTATCACCAGCAGTCTACATCCTCTTACTATAATGAACCTTCACTCTCTCTCGCATTTCCCGTCACCTGTAACACTGTATTTCTCACTGTGTTGAAGAGAATCCAAAAAAATCACCTGATGCTGGAGTGTCGTCATATAATGCTGACTAGGATAAAATGTTGTCCCTTGAGCGTATTTCACAGCAAAACTTGAGTTCCATTGTCTTCTTTGCCTCTCTTTTCTTTGTTGTTGTTTTTACCTGTAAGCCTCCGGGTGATATTACAATTATTATTATTATTATTATTATTATTATTATTATTATTATTATTATTATTATTATTATTATAGAGGTATATAGCTATTATCAATTATTTGCTTTAGTACTTAAGTTCATTCCCTCATCCATATATTATGTTGTTGTTGTTTTCTTGTATGCCTTCGGGTGAGAATAAATTATTTTTTTGTTTTTTTTGTTTCTTCTTTGTTCTTGTCTTGTCTTCATATCCCCAGTGTTTTCAGGTCTTTTTAATTAAATTGGTTAGTTTTCAGGCCTTTCTACTCTCTAATATTCACAAGCCAAATACTGTTGTGCCTCACGCCTTACACGGTCTGCATCATGTAGTTGTGTATCATAATTATATTCTTTACTAAGACCTGTACCTACACTTGTTTGTCTATCTATCTTGTTTATCCTACCCATACGTTAAATGCGATGGATATATTACTTACGAAAGGTGTTACAGGCTGACATTTCCAGAATATCAGACTGCTTACAATCAATCCTGCAATATTTCCATGATTTCAAACCTACAATATTTCTATGCTATTAATCTAAAAAGGGATTCTTATTTAGTCGCTGCCGAAATCTTTTGAATATATTAAATATACACCCTTGAGACCCAGAACGTAATTTCCATTGTAATTTGGCTACCATTAGACGATTTTTAGTGAATATAAGCAATATTTTATAGATATAACCTGTTTAGTATTCTTGTCCACTAGCTAATTTGGTATATTAAGTTATTTTTCGTAATTTTTTGGCTAACAATAAACGATTATATAATAGCAAAGGAAATATCTGGGTGTGAAGGGGTTAAGGGATTCCTATTTAGTCGCTGCCGAAATCTTTTGCATATATTAAATGTCTACCCAGTTTTACATTTTGGCAAAGATAACCAACCTTTGCCCCCTTCACCCTTCCCTTATTTTTTTATTCAAACGGCACTATACTCTTGTCTCCCCTCCTAAAGTGGATCCTCCGTTCAG
>JACEEZ010023634.1:108089-110589 GCA_016584305.1 Chionoecetes opilio
CCATTCATTATGGGTTTCTGGAAGTGTTTCTGTACATCCCCTACATGTTGGAGAAAAAAATATACATAAAAGGAAGTATTAAGTGAAGAGAGTGCCTAGATTTCTGCAGAGTAATTACCCAAAAAAGTGATTTTGCCGAAAAACAAATATCCGGTTGTTAAATTCCACATCAAAATTTATCAAAAAAATTGTCATAACAAAATTGAGAAACCAAACTGTACCTTTCTTCCATTCTAATTCTTGTTCTTATCCTTCTTCCATCCCTACATCTCGAATATTTCAGAGCAAGACATTATATTAGTAATTGTTATTATATATACAATATGTAAAACAGTAGTAAAAAGATAATAGTTTCAGATATTTGAGCACACAAGTGTGTTCACTACAAAGGGGTAACTTGACTAGAGCAATCAAAGGTGAATCATGCAACATTCCTTTAGTATGTGAGGACAACTAAAAAAGGGCTCAGAAAACGCGTGATTCACGCGAGGAGGGTGCGTGCGCCTCACGGGTCGCGGTAAGGGATGAACGGAGCAAGTTGGATACACCTCGAGGTCCACTTGTTCACATTATCCTTGACCCCGTGGAAAGTTTGTGAGCGAGCATCGAGCAAATTTAGCTAGCTTTTAGGGTTCTGGAAAGGCGGGAATGGGTCCAGGGACTATGTTGGCGGGCAAATTGCTGCAGGCGGTAGCCTTGCTCCACGAGGGGGGTGTTGCGACGCCGGCGTTACTCAGCTCGGAAACACTTGGGTCCCCAGTTACCACAAAAGGGAACTCAGAAGTGCGCCATCTGGTTTGAGCCCCCCTACGCGTTTCCCACCCGCTGGACTTCTTGCTGACGGGAAGCACCCAAGCGCCCAGCTGCAGGCAGTAAGCCAAACAGGCACGTCCAGCCCCTTCGCCGAATGCGGCTCACTAAACATTGTTTGGGGTCCAGTAGAATGCTGAAAGTTCTGCACGATGGACTTCGTCCCTCGTTATTACGCTACGTAGGGACGCCTGCACGCCACCGAAAACACTTGCAGATGAAACAGCCCTCAAAAAACATAACAAGCAGCTTGACGCTGTTTATATTCCCAAATGAATCAGCAAAACGCAGTAACAAAAATTGGGTAAGGGTTTGAGTAGAGTAAGTAGTCGGTGGAGGTCGTCACGCCCCCCCGGTTGTGCGCTTGATAACATCCCCGAAAAGGGCCACGAGGTAGTGGCGCCGCCACCTGCACCATTTTGACAGGTGCTATCACTCGCATGAGCACCAGCCGAGCCACACTTGCCTGTGACCGAACTGGCCCAATACTCTACAAGATATTGATCGTCATCTGCCTCGCGGGAAAGGTCGGCAGTGAGACCCACCCGCCAACTGCTCTTGATGCGTCGAGGGAAGATTGCGATACACGGTGGCAGGCAGCCTGTGCACCTGTCCATGAGTAGCAGCCGTAAAGTCTAGGACAACACGGCACGGCGGACAACGGGGAGTTGAACCCCACCGCCTTTGTGAGCCCCTCAGCCAGTGGTAGGTGCACAAGGATCACGGCGGCGTCCTTCAGACCGTTGATGGTCCGCCCCGCCAGAGCCGCCCCCGGTACACCAGGTGTTGGGGCAAAAGGTCCACCGAAGCAGCTGCCTTGCCACTGCTCCACCTGCTCCATCGTGACACACACCACCCGCCCTTGGGGGCGCCGCATGAGGCTGGCGCACAGCACACCCACAAGCTTTTTGCCACTCCCGCAGGGCAACACGACACACCCGCTTAGGAAGGGGTTGGGGTTCGTCGTCACCAGGGAGGCCACGGCGTCCTGCTGGTGCGGCCGGATCTTGTGCAGCTCCCGCGGCTTCATCATCAGCTGCGTAGTGAAGAGTGTGGCTGCTGGGGGCACTTGGCTCACGTGACAGCTGTACGCGGGGAGTCTCGCAATGACAAGCCAAACATTCATGGGCCTCCTTTGACCTCGCGCTCCAGCTGACAGTGGAGTTCAGGGTCAGCACGCAGACGCTTTTTGTCGGGAAACACGAAGTATGGACGGTGAAGGTTTGTCTTCAGTTAGACCCATAACACTGGTGTCCATTTCTTTCATCATTTTCCTCCCCGCCATTCTCGATCCCTATCACCAATGTCAAACACGAGTATTTCTCACTTTGAGGCTACCGGCAATATTAAGGATGTTTTTTTAAAAAAAAAAAGAAGAGCTTGGGAGTTAGTGGGGGCGGTTGGTTTCCCAAAAGGATGATGGTGGTGACGCGAGTCGAGGTGAGCTTGGAGTTGAGAAGAATAGAACTTTGGGGTGGTAGAGGCGCAATTCCCTTATATATCCATTCAAAATGAACTTAAAGTGTGTGTACCCAAAGCTTTTTTTTCTCTCTCAATCCCCTACGCCTGATAACTACACTACGGGGTGTGGCGAGACCATTTCTGATCTTAGCGGCTAGGGTTTACACACACACACACACACCACACACACACCCCCACACACAAAACACACCCCACACACACACACACA
>JACEEZ010023634.1:115589-128089 GCA_016584305.1 Chionoecetes opilio
CCATAGAGTAAGACAGGGATCACAAGCGACTTAAAGATCCGGATCTTTGTCCTCCTGCACAGGTACCGACAACGCCAAATACTCCCGCTGAGCGAGTCCATAACACCGTGGGCTATGCCAATCCGCCGTAAGACTTCTTGACGTGACCCGCCGTCATTATGGACTGCGCTACCAAGGTATGTAAAACTTTCCAAGATCTCAATGTCCTCGCCACACGCATGAACAGACTGTACTGCTTCATCTAGTAAGTCTCCAAACACCTGGACCTTGGTCTTGAGCCAGGAGACCTCAAGTCCCAAAGGCTTTGCCTCCTCGTGCAGCTCCTCGAGAGCCATCACCAGGACCTCCAGCGACTCAGCAAAGATTACTGCATCATCGGCAAAAACAAGATCAGTGATCTTGGTGTTGCCGACGGATGCTCCACAATCACTTTGATCTACAACCTTGTCCAATACCCAGTCCATACAAGCGTTGAAAAGTGATGGGGCAAGGACGCACCCTTGCCTCACTCCTGTATTCACAGGAAAGAAGCTGGATACACCTGCCCCACACTTCACAGCACTCTCAGTCCCAGAATACAGACCAGTTATCAAACCAATAGCCCTTGCAGGAATCCCTTGAAGTCGCAGAAGATCCCAGAGTGACTCACGATGCACTGAGTCAAACGCCTTCTTGAGATCAACATAGGCTGCAAGCATCCCCTGTCGAAACTCACGTCGGCGTTCCGCCGTTGTGTGTGTGCTTTACCTAATTATACTTAACTATAACGTAGCATACATGGCCTGGGCTATACTTGTGAGGCCCTGTCTCTGTACTATTTGTATTTATTTAGTTTTTTTTCTCATAAATGACTAACTCATCTTATAAAACAACTCTATATACTACTACAGACTATACACTATACACTACTATAATATAACTCTTTTGCTATCACCTGTTTTTCCTGTTAATTTCATGTTTCTACAATTCTATGGAAAGAAGCTATTGCCTTTTGTTCTTATTTTTTTTTTGTGTGTGTATGTGTACTTAACTATTCAGCCTCTTTTTCACCTCTAAATAGTAAGACTTTTCTGCCAGCTTCTTCCGAGGTATATATCATCTTATGTGATGTAATTAAGTCCTCTTTTTATTTTCCTCATTCAAGTGATGGCAGTTTCATTTCCTTAAGTCTATTCTCGCATGTCAGATGTTCTTATATAAGTCGTGTGTGTGTGTGTGTGTGTGTGTGTGTGTGTGTGTGTGTGTGTGTGTGTGTGTGTGTGTGTGTGTGTGTGTGTGTGTGTGTGTATATGTGTGTGTGTGCTTGTAGGCGTGGGCAATTATGAGCCTCTCTCTCTCTCTCTCTCTCTCTCTCTCTCTCTCTCTCTCTCTCTCTCTCTCTCTCTCTCTCTCTCCTCTCTTTCTCTCTCTCTCTCTCTCTCTCCTCTCTCCTCTCTCTTCTCTCTCTCTCTCTCTCTCTCTCTCTCTCTCTCTCTCTCTCTCTCTCTCTCTCTCTCTCTCTCTCTCTCTCTCTCTCTCTCTCTCTCTCTCTCTCTCACCACACACACACACACACACACACACACACACACACACACCACCCACACACACACACAAATAATGAGCTCACAAACAGTCAGCCTCGGGATACGGGCGAGGGAAGAGGAAAGGTTTCGAGGCAGACTGAATGAGACTGAGACTGAGTGTGAATTAAAGGTGAAGAAGTCAGTGGGCCACGCACGCACACACAACACACACACACACACACACACACAGTCTATTGTCTCATCTACTATCTCATTTTTCCCTGTTGTGCACGTCTCTCTCTCTCTCTCTCTCTCTCTCTCTCTCTCTCTCTCTCTCTCTCTCTCTCTCTCTCTCTCTCTCTCTCTCTCTCTCTCTCTCTCTCTCTCTCTCTCTCTCTCTCTCTTTCTAAAACACCCACTACGCACAAACATTTTCCTTACTTTCATTCCCTCCCTCTCTCTCTCTCTCTCCCTTCTCTCCCTTCCTCCCCTGTCATCATCATCTATTTTTCTTTCCTCACCTCCCCCTCTTTCCTGCCTTTGTCATTGCCTCTACATTCCTTCAAAGTTTTCCCTCCCCCCCTTCCCCCTCCAGCCTTCCCCCACACCCTCCCTCTCTTCTCTACCCCTCAACATCCCCCTCCCCTTTTTTTCTCTCTCTCATCCTATTTTCTTCGCCCTGCACACACGCCTTCGTATCTCCCCTTTTTCCCCTCTTTCTTCCCTACACTAATGAGCTTATTCCGCCGCACAATGACGCTCTTTACAACTGGGGCACCGAGACTACGGCAAGCTCGGGGTCTATATGTCGCACTGATTCACCCTAAGACTGGAGTTCTTCGCCCTTAACTGCAGTTCTTCCCTTGCACTTTCATCCTCCTCTTATTTTTGCTTCAGATCATATGATAGTATTTGTCATTGTAAAATAAGTTAGATTATTTTCATTTTTTGTGGGTAAATAATAAACAATGATAATGATAAAGATAATTATAATAATGTGGGGATTTTAAATTGTAATGATAGCATGACCCATCCAGAGTTGGTGATTTAATAGTAATAATAGTTTCCCTCATCTTATCTTTTTTTTCTTCAAGATGCGACTAAATAATTAAATATTATGGAAGATTTTCATATCTTGTGTCTGAAATGTTATGTTGTTGTGGACGATGTGCTTTGCTTAAATTTTCACTTATTTATTTCTTTATTACTATAAGAAAAGATTAATAATATTGAGAATACGGAAGAGAAACTAAAAGATGGAGAGTGAGAACGAAAGAGAGAGAGAGAGAGAGAGAGAGAGAGAGAGAGAGAGAGAGAGAGAGAGAGAGAGAGAGAGAGAGAGAGAGAGAGAGAGAGAGAGAGAGAGAGAGAGAGAGAGAGAGAGAGAGAGAGAGAAGAGAGAAGAGAGAGAGAGAGAGAGAGAGAGAGAGAGAGAGGAGAGAGAGAGAGAGAGAGAGAGAGAGAGAGAGAGAGAGAGAGAGCTCACAGACAACATGCACCATTCGTCCCAAATTAGGTGGTCAATCATCATAACTTGGCAGTATTTCAATCATGAAGTCAAGACGCTGAGACTGTCTCGAATGGAAGGCCCTGCAGACAGTCCGCCGATTCCTACGCCCTACGTCTATGATTGGTTGTCCAGCATCGGCGTTTGTGATTAGTTCGCAACTTGCCTTAAGCCTAATGACGTCACATGTTATTAACAAAGCTTAGAAAAATAGCTTAGGTTAGGTTGGTTTAGGTTAGGTTAGGACAATGAGTTAGGAATTAGGATGTCGAGTTATGAACCAATCACAAACGCTGCTGCTAGACAACCAATCAGAGACGTAGGATGACATAATCGGTGGACTGTCTGCAAGTCCTTCCATCTCGAATACCCACTAAAGGAGGCGACAGTCTAATTTACTTTTTTCCTGTTAAGTGTTGTTCTGTGTGACTGTAACTGCCAGCATATTATATTTCTTAACGACGAGGAACGACTTAACGACATGTCCGAAATAATTGACAGACTATAATTGCATGTCTATCATACTAATTTCCAGGTTTATATTTCCTGGCCACGTGAAGTGACATCATGCAAACACAACAATTAATTCCCCATGTCTATGTAAAATCATTGAATCTTCGTGGACACTATGTTTGAATTACCTGTGTTTTTTCTTAGCAATAGAAGGAGCAGGTTTTTCAGTCAGGTTGTCGTCTATCATCCTTTATTTTCAAGTATTTTTATGTATTTTCAAGGTGCTATTCTTTGCATGGAAATATTTAGTTCTTTATTTCTGGCACTTTCCTGTATCAAAAAGTACTTGCATATTTGAATTACCTGGGTTATTTTTCTTATCAATACCCAATCAGGAAGTATAGTGATAATGATGATGATATTACAATTTTTTTCATTATAACTAATATCATCATTCTCATGTTGAGTACCTTTAATATATATCATGATTATCAATCTACTATATAGTACATGAAAGTAAACGCGCCTGTCTGTATGTTTGTTTATCCGTCTGTTGCTAATAAGCCTGTCGGTCTACTTGTCTGTCTACCTGTATGTCTGTTTCTTCGTTGCAGTCCTTCTAAAACATCACTCCGCCAAACTTAATGGATACAGTACTACCTATTGCATTCTGGTTACTTTCCGCTCTGCCCCCCAAACCTAACAGACAGAGTGTGTTGAAACCTGCTAAAACGGCTTTTGTCTTGGAATATTTTTTTGTGAATATACCATTGATAGTTTACGAAGTGCAGGCCAGTAAATGTAAAGAAAAAGAGGTGGAGTAAAACGCATATTATCAATTATCAAAATATCAAAATGATCAAAACCCATAATCTATAATCCATTTATTATCAATTATCAAAACGGGATATTACATAATAGTTTGATTATTTAGGTGTTATGCTGGTGTATTTTAATGGGTTTATATTTATCAATACGATATTTTGTTTATGAAGACAATGGTGCCTTCATTTTGTATATCAGGAACAGTCCAATATTACTACTATGAAATGTAAATAATAGTTAATAAGTTAAAACAAATCTAGTATAATGTTGAATCTGGCTATTATTCCTCATAAACAATTAGAAAATATACTGTTTTCCATGGTTCAAAACGCTAAAAAAAAAACGCTAAAAAAACCATGACACTAAAAATTGGTTAAAAAAAAGTAGATCCTAAAACTGGTGTATAGCAAGTAACATTACAAAGAAAAATACAGGAAGAAAAAGTACAGCAAGAAAAATACAGCTAATTATGTTCCCACGCCACGATCAGGTTCATGACTGTCCTTATAATTCTTGCAACACTAAACATTATCCATTTCCACGTAAACACACATTAAAAAGGAAAAAAATAGAAACTTGCCTTTAACGGGACAGTAAAAATAGAAAACTATTTGTAGCATTGAGAAGATTTCATTATACATATAGAAACATCATTTAGCTTTCAAATATAATGGTGATAAACGGTGATTATGATAAAGCTGATGATTTAGGTAATGATAATGATGATAATGACAACAGTAACAATAATAACGTTAGTGATGACAATAATAATAATAATAATAGTAATACTACTAATACTAATAATAGTAATAATAATAATAATAACGTTTATCAAAATAATGATAACGGTAATACTAACGAAAATTAATATAGTACTCCAAAAAATAATGATAATAACAACATCAACTTGTTCAGACTTGTTATCGTAACGGCGTTGGAGGAGGCGGCGGCCGTCGTTCAGGTGCTGATAACGTGTGATCATGAGGCCCATGAATACACAAACAAGCCTGCCCCCCCCCACCCCCACCCCTAGGCACCCCCCCGGCCCCCCACCAAACTTCTCCGTGTGCCCGTGAGACGACTGGAGCTTAAAAGTGTCAAATATTTTTTCCCAAATGCCCCAAGTTGGATGGAATGACTGGCCCGGCCCGCCTTCTCAAAGTCTCGAACATGCAAATATTATGATTATGGACGAACGCATCTATATACCTTCTTCATTTTTGTCCTTCTTCCTCTTTTACTATGCCTTGCTTCCCGCCCCTATTCTCCTTGTTGTTTTTATGCTATAATAGTCTTTTAAACTTTTTTGGTAAAGCTAATTTAAGTACACACACACACGCACGCACACACACGCACACACACACACACACGCATAGAGAGAGAGAGAGAGAGAGCGAGAGAGAGAGAGAGAGAGAGAGAGAGAGAGAGAGAGAGAGAGAGAGAGAGAGAGAGAGAGAGAGAGAGAGAGAGAGAGAGAGAGAGAGAGAGAGAGAGAGAGAGAGAGAGGGAGAGAGAGAGAGAGAGAGAGAGAGGACAGAGAGACAGACAGAGACAGACAGACAGACAGACAGACAGACAGACAGACAGACAGACAGACAGAGAGAAGAGAAGAGAGAGAGAATATGAGAGAAAACTGCGATCGAATAATTAGAAAATCTTTTTTTCCTCTTTCTTCTCCAAATCCCTGTAACTCACAAACCACGAAACGGACAAGGATTAATAAGACACCACAATTTTTCTCTAATCCTGACGACTTAAAAAAATTGTCTTAGGATGTCATAAGAAGGATGGAATACTAAGCTCAAAACTGAGCTGACCGACCGAACGATTGAAATCTACGCTGTGGACTGGCCAGATTTCAAAGTGCCACAACTAAACATATGAAAAATAATAGAAGCTTGAAAAAATATGTAAAATGTTCAAGGTGTAGGGATGGAAAAGGGACAGAAAAAGAACTGGTGTGGAATAAATGTATATTAGCCATTCCTGCATTCCACTACTGACTGAAGCATGAAAACAGTTGTCTGTTACTGAAATGCAGGAATCGGTTATATAATTTCATCCATTCCAATTCTTGTTTCTGTCCTTTTTCCACCCCTACATCTAGAACGTTTAAAAATAAATGTTTGCAATTTACTTATAAAGAATCATACATTCCTATGAGCACGTAACTGTCGACCAATCAAAAGCCGCACAACTGTAATACGAAAGTCATTCATCTTCATCAATGATACAAAAAATATTTTCTTTCAAAACCCATCATTTAGCAATGATTTTTTTTTTCTTTTTACATTTGTACCTATGGCGCCTGTAGGCAGTGACTTCTAGGACTCCGATGGTAGGCCCTGGAGGTTCACTTGAGGGCTGTGATGGTTGGCCCTCGCCAGTGGTGGCGCAGGCAGGATTTTTATAGTGAACGCCTGTGATTAGAGGCTCATGCCGGCCCCCTGTGTCCTCCGATGTACACTCTATCGAAGGTAGAGTTTTAATGGGCAGCATGTGGGTGTTCTTAGGCCACTCGACGGTACAGAAAAGTTTTGAGTGGATTTTGGTTCTCATCGGGGATCGAACTCGGGTCACTCGGAGACGCTAACCACTCTGCTACCGCCTCCCCATTCATGATTGCTTGATGGGTGGAAATCAACACCCTACAACTATATAGTATACACTTTTTTACACACACACACACACACACACACACACACACACACACACACACACAACACACACACACACACACACACACACACACACACACACAAACACGCACATGCACGCATACACACAAGCACACACACACACACACACACACACACACACACACACACACACACACGCGCGCACGCACACACACACAGACACACATAAAGTCAAACAACAAGAGATGAAAAAGACAATTCCCATCTGATGCGCAAACCGGAGACGATAACATCATAAGAGGAGAAACGGAGTAGAAAGTGCATCGAGGAGGAGGAGGAGGAGGAGGAGGAGGAGGAGGAGGAGGAGGAGGAGGAGGAGGAGAGGAGGAGGAGGAGGAGGAGGAGGAGGAGGAGGAGGAGGATGCAGCAATGAGGGGTCAGCTTGGTGCGAGGAAGAAACAATTTGTCAGCGAGAAGGGACGAGGGGTATCTGTGATGGGTCGTCAGTCACAGTGATGGAGGAGGAAATGGGGAGAAAGAGAGAAGAGAGAGAGAGAGAGAGAGAGAGAGAGAGAGAGAGAGAGAGAGAGAGAGAGAGAGAGAGAGAGAGAGAGAGAGAGAGAGAGAGAGAGAGAGAGAGAGAGAGAGAGAGAGAGAGAGAGAGAGAGAGAAGAAGAGAGAGAGAGAGAGAGAGAGAGAGAGAGAGAGAGAGAGAGAGAGAGAGAGAGAGAGAGATTCTCCCCCTCGTTCTTATACTCCTCCACTTTCGGTGGACGAAATCCCGCCGCGATTACTTCGCGAATGTCACAGTCAACTTTCGCTCCCATTAAAGATTATTCTCAATAAATCGCTAATGGACAAAAAGGTTCCTAGTATGTGGAAATTAGCTAATGTTACACCGATATTCAAGAAAGGGAGTAAGAGCCTCGCAAGTAATTATCGCCCAATTAGTCTAACGTTTGTGATTGTTAAACTATTTGAGAAAATATTGCGGGATAAAATAGTCTTTTCTCGATGCAAATAACTCAATACTAAACTCCCAGCATGGATTTCGAAATAAGATATCCTGCTTAACAAACCTACTCGATTTTTTTAATGTCATTTATTCAAACTGGGACGCTAACATTCCCTCGGATATAATATACCTTGATTTTCAGAAAGCCTTCGATACAGTTCCCCATAAGCGACTTTTGACCAAGCTAAGGGCACATGGCTTAGGAGAGCAATTATGTTCATGGATTGGCGATTGGCTTTCAAATCGTAAACAACGGGTAGTAATAAATGGCGAGGCATCTGATTGGTTAGATGTTATTAGTGGGGTGCCTCAGGGCTCGGTCTTGGGTCCTACTCTTTTTCTGATATATATCAATAATCTGGATTGCGGACTTGTATCTAAAATATCGAAATTTGCAGATGACACCAAATTAGGCGGTAAAGCATATACTAGAGAAAACTGCGAACTCATACAACGTGATCTCGACAAACTATCAGATTGGAGTGATAAATGGCTATTAAAATTCAATTCTGATATATGTAAAGTAATGCATATAGGCAACGATAACCTCAAATATAACTATCAAATGCAAAATAAATCGTTAACTGAAGTACAGCAGGAAAAGGATTTAGGTGTCATCATCAGTAATGATCTTAAAACCAAGTCCGCATTGCCTAGCTGCCAGTAAAAAGGCGAATATGATGTTGGGCTTCATTAAACGCAACTTTGAACATAAAACTCCGAAAGTAATGACATAAGTATACACGTCCTTGGTTAGGCCGCACTTAGAATATGCCGTTCAATTCTGGTCGCCGTTTCGTAAAAGATCAAGCCAAATTGGAATCAGTGCAAAGAAGAGCAACCAAACAAATTCCATCTCTGCGAAATTCCATCTTATGAAGAGAGACTGCGGAAACTTAATATGTTTTCCTTAAAGGATCGTAGAATCCATGGGGACTTGATAGAAACCTTTAAGATCCTAAAAGGATTTGATGTCATTAATCAAGAGAACCTATTCGAGCTTTCTCCTCAAGTGACAACAAGAAATAAACGGTTTAAAACTAAACGGTCAAAGTTGCATCACAGATCTCCGTAAAAATTATTTCAATGTTAGAGTTGTTGATCGATGGAACATTTTCCAGCAAGTGTGGTCGAAGCCAGCACAATAACTACATTTAAAAACAGACTTGACGCGCACTGTAAAGTAAATGGGTATTGATAGTGCCCTGCGAATTCATATTATAGTCCCCCGGATCGATTAGTAGTTGTAGTTAGTATATTTCATATCCTATCATTCTTCACTACGAAACTTCCATGTTCCTATCTTCTTTAGGGACATGGTATCATTTTCCAACTGTTTTCTTACATGTAGTTGATAGTTAGTAGTATGTAGTTCAGCAGATACCCTCGTCATGGACCAATAGGTCTCCTGGTGTCTGTTATTCTATATTCCTATGTACTATATCTCCTCCTCCTCCTCCTCCTCCCTCCTCCTCCTCCTCCTCCTCCTCCTCCTCCTCCTTCCTCCTCTTCCTTTATCCTCCTCCTCCTCCTCCTCTTTCGTTCCTGATCCTTCTATTACTGAGCTTTAGAAGAGACAAAAAAAACTTGATTCTCGACAATGGCTTTCAATTATAAAATTATATAACAGTTCCATCGTAATAATCACCAGAATAAGTGATCTTTTTTCCACAGACAATTGCAATGCTCATCTGTATGTACAATCCGATACTAATTACCACTATTTTCATCAATTGCCAAATAATGCAATGAAGGTGGGATTTCATTATAATTTGACTGTGGCGACGCATGTTCTCTAAGTGTGATAAAGAGGACATTGTGACATTGAAAGGCAAGGGGGGGGGGGGGGAGAGAGAGAGAGGAGAGAGAGAGAGAGACGAGAGAGAGAGAGAGAGAGAGAGAGAGAGAGAGAGAGGAGAGAGAGAGAGAGAGAGAGAGAGAGAGAGAGAGAATGCTCCCTCCTCCTCTATCGAGAGATAAAGAGAAAGAAAGAGAGAGGAGAGAGAAGAAGAGAGAGAGAGAGAGAGAAGAGAGAGAGAGAGAGAGAGGAGAGAGAGAAGAATGAGAGAGAGAGAGGAGAGAGAGAGAGAGAGAGTTCATGAGAGAAAAGAGGACAGAAGAGAAGAGAAGAGAGAGAGAGAGAGAGAGAGAGAGAGAGAGGAGAGAGGAGAGAGAGAGAGAGAGAGAGAGAGAGAGAGAGAGAGGAGAGAGAGGAGGAGAGAGAGGAAAGGAGAGAGAGAGAGAGAGAGGAGAGAGGAGAGAGAGAGAGAGGAGAGAGAGAGAGAGAGAAGAGAGAGAGGAGAGAGAGAGAGAGAGAGAGAGAGAAGAGAGAGGAGAGAGAGAGAGAGGAGAGAGAAGAGAGAGAGAGAGAGAAAGAGAGAGAGAAAGAAAGAAGAAGAAAGAAGAAGAAAGAAGAGAAGAGAGAGAGAGAGAGGAGAGAGAGAGAGGAGAGAGAGAGAGAGAGAGAGAGAGAGAGAGAGAGAGAGAGAGAGAGAGAGAGAGAGAGAGAGAGAGAAAGGGCAGGAGGAACAGAGGCTGAAAAATGTGATAGGAAAAGAAAGAATGGAAATAACTGTACAGAGAAAATCTTCGTTCACTACGTCATCTTGGATCGAAACTGAAGATAATTTTTTTTTATTAGGGCAAGTAAAAAAAAAATCAATCATTAGCCTTAGACAACAGAATCTCATTGAGGGTGGTGTTCCATGGGTAAAATATTTGGTCTAGGACACAGATTATTCCATTCATTAAAGCAGAGTTAACCCGTTCCAACCCATGATAGGGACGGGACGCATATTCCCGTTCTCTGGAATAGTATGTGGTATGGGGATGTCTCTAGCCAATCACCGTTGTCCAAGCTACTGACTTCCCATGGGGGGGGGTTGCTTAAGGGATTGCTAGGCTATAATCTGAATGTTATATTTAAGATTAGACTAATAAAATAGCTTAACATAACCTAACTTAAACCAACTAACCCTAACCTAACCTAACCTAACCTAGACTAAATGTTAAATAAAACAGATTACAACGCAGCAATCCCTGAAACTCCACCCCCATGTGACGTCACAAGCTTGGACAACGGTGATTGGCTAAAGACATCCCCCCTACCACAAACTATTCCAGAGAACGGGAATATGCGATAGGAACTGTTGTTGTTGATTATAATTATTACACAAATCTACAATTCTTTATATTAAGATAGTAAGTGTTTTAGATGCACACACGCAGTAATACGTGAATAAAGAGTGCTATTGTATTTAACCCCTTGATACCCAGAACGTAATTTCCATTGTAATTTGGCTACCAATAGAGTATTTAAATGAATGTAATAAACAATATTCTGTAGATATGACCTGTTTAGTACCCTTGTCCACTAGCTAGTTGATATATTAAGTTACTTTTCGTAATTTTATAGCTAACAACATACGATTTGATACGTATAGCAAAGGAAAGATCTGGGCGTGAAGGGGTTAAGAGGGAAAGTTGCAGCTGCTTTCCTGTAAAAGACACGAGGGGAACGGTCAGAGGGGACACAGGGAGCATTGACGTAACTTGACAACCCACCCCCCCATAACACCTCCCACTGTACCCATAACATCTGGTGGCCAACTGCCCGCGCCTCACAAAAGTTTTCATACAGTCCCAACTACAACATAACTTTTCACCCTGTTTTCTACTCCCTGGACATCAAAGGAAAGCTTCAGGGCTGACTGGTTCCTAGTAGAGGTCTGCAGCTAGAAGTGGTGAAGCATTAAGAACATAGATGCTGTGGCGAAACTATAATATGCTTTATAAATTTTATATTTTTGAGGTTGAGCAAATTGGGATTAAAATTCCCTATACAGGAGATCAGTGCAACTTAGATATTTTGATAAAGTGATATTTTGGACATTAACTACAACAATTATTCCCTCAAATTTAGTAGATATAAATTTGCGTTTATTGACACTTTAGAACGTAACATAAGAAAATAAGGAAGCTACAAGAGGCCGTGAGCCCTACACGAGGTAGTTTCCTGTTCCTAACCTCCCTACACCATTTTCATCCCCACCTGAATTTATCTAGCCTCCCTTTAAAGCTCTCTAATGACTCTGCACTAACTACCAGTCTACTGAGTCCATTTCAATCATTTACCACCCTATTTGTGAACCTGTTTTTCCCTATCTTTTTTTAATGTTTTTTCCCACTTTTTCGCTTTTTTTTTTTTTTTTTTTTTTTTTTTTTTTTTTTTTTTTTTTTTTTTTTTTTTTTTTTTTTTTTTTTTTATATATACTTATAAGTAGAAATTCTGATAACAATTTGGTGCTATTTTTGTGGCTATTTTAAAATGTTACTATTGTTGTTGTCATTGTAACTGTTGTTGTCGTTGTTGATGCTATTTCTACAGTAGAAACACCGACATATACAGATATTATTGCCATGTTGCTGTTGTTTAGAAATACTGAAATCCTAATACTAAACCCCATACGTTTATTTAAGAAAAATTATATCCCCCTTCGCATGAACATTGGAGTCGAGAAAAAGAAAGAAAAAATCGAATTCCCATCGCCAGGTAT
>JACEEZ010023634.1:133089-168089 GCA_016584305.1 Chionoecetes opilio
GTGTGTGGTGTGTGGGTGTGGGTGTGTGTGTGTGTGTGTGTGGTGTGGTGTGTGTGTGTGTGTGGTGTGTGTGTGTGTGTGTGTGTGTGTGTGTGTGTGTGTGTGTGTGTGTGTGTGTGTGTGTGTGTGTGTGTGCATCTTAATAAATTATTTCTTAAGTAGCATATCAATAAATCCAACCAACATATTTTATCAGCAATCACATATATAACAATCCACCAAAAAAAAGTTCAATCCATCCAGCTTCTTGACGTCCACAGTTCTCCACACATACACCTAAGATCCCCATCAAACAACACTACTACTATAACCATCTCTCCCGTATTGCCTTATCCATCCCACTCCCAACCAAGCCACAAGATCTGGGCTTCCAAACTGACACCACCAAAACCTACACCACCACCACCTTCAACGATCGACTTGCTTAGCTCGTGGAAGAACGTTAACGAGGGTCTTGTGTTACGTAAACGACCACTCCTTCTGTGCCCACTAACTGACGGGCTTGTAATTTCACTAGTGACTGCCGCCAGCAATGTAAACTGGCCGGAATGTTGCTTGGCGGGCTCGTTTAGCTCTGCGACGAGAAGGGAAGGGAAGGGTGAGACCAGGAGCAGGAGGAAGATGAGGAGGAAGTGGTGGGCTTGTCAAGACTTAAGGTAGGAACACTGTCCTCGTCCTCGTCGTCCTCCTCCTCCTCCTCCTCCTCCTCCTCTAATAGCCTCTACAGAATATCAGCGCCAACTCATACAAAACGACTTAAACACGCTAACAGAATGGTCAAAAACATGGCAAATGAATTTCAACCTTGACAAATGCCATGTATCGGTAATAACAACCCTCATAAAAGTTACGTGATGAACGATTTCCAACTAACAAGTGTTGATAAAGAAAAAGATTTAGGCGTTATAATCTCGAAAGATCTCAAACCGAATAACCAAATTATAGAGGTAGTAAAAACTGCAAATAAATTGGTTGGCTTTATTGGACGAACTTTCAGTTTCAAATCTGAAAAAGTGATACTCACTCTTTTTAACTCGCTTGTTCGCCCCCATCTAGAATACTGTGTGCAGTTCTGGTCACCTTATTATAAAAAGGACATAGATAAACTAGAAAAAATACAGGGCAGAGTAAACAAAATGATACCTAGATTGCGTAATAAATCGTACGAAAATCGGCTCAAAGAACTTAACTTATTCCCATTAACAAAACGAAGGATAAGAGGTGACCTCCTCGAAGTCTTTAAAATTTGTAAAGGATTTACGAACGTAGTCCCAGAAAATCTGTTCACGCTAGACCAGTCAAGCTCAACTAGAAACAACGGATTTAAAATAAGCAGGAAACGGTTTGTAACGAACGAGGCAAAGTACTTCTTCACAAACCGTGTTGTAAACGTATGGAATGGGCTGCCCTCAGACGTAGTAAACTCAAATACAATAGAATCATTTAAAAATAGCCTCGATAAATATTTCATATCAAATCCCCGGTTGTCACTGTTTATCTCGGAATAATAAATTTATCTCGCGGGCCTCTGATGCTTACTCTCATTGCGTGAAATGATTGCGAGTCGCGTCTACACAACCCCTCCCACACGTCTCAGACAGCCCCGAGTAAACGGTCACTACTACAACTTTTGACCTGTGACGGGTTGTGGTTCAGTAAGGGCCTTGACAGTTAGTGACCACCATCGGGATTTATATACCAGGGGTCACTGCTGCAGGGGGCATTGAAGTGTACGGCGTCCTACTTGGAAAGTGCACTACCGCAGTGGATTGAACGGAGCTGGGGCCTGATTGACTGCTGCCTCCCAAGAAAGCGCCAGACAAGGCTGCCACACCACCCTTGAACTTCCACACTGAGCCTACACCAACACTACATTAGACCTCATGACACACACAGATAGCCCCGAATTAACGGTTACCACTGCTACTCTCGACCTGTGACGGGCTGTGGATCAGTAAGAGCCCTGACAGTTAGTGACCACCATCGGGATTTAAGGTACCAGGGGTCACTGCTGCAGGGGGCATTGAAGTGTACGGCGTCCTACATGGAAAGTACACAATCCGCAGTGGATTGAACGGAGCTGGGGCCTGATTGACTACTGCCTCCCAAGAAAGCGCCAGGCAAGGCTGCCGCACCACCCCTAAACCTCCACACTGTGTTCCCACCGTTACAAAACACACAAAACATAACCCCACTATCAAGCACTAAACCTACCCCCACAAACTAGTAGTGGTTAGCCATAGATTACAGCTTTCAACTTTCCTCACAAATTCCATGCAGTTTTTCTATATCGCAAGGTATCACTTCATTTCCGGCCAGCTTCGGCTGGAGGGAGGGGTGGGTGGGGAGGAGCCTACTTTCCTATCCTTTCTCTCTTATTATCTAGTTAGTGTAGTGTAGTTAAACCAAACAGCTTTGTAAGGACCTATTGGTCTGTTGCTGTTTGTATTTCCTTTGTAATCCTCCTCCTCCTCCTCCTCCTCCTCCTCCTTTCTTCTCCTCCTCCTCCTTACCTTCATATCCACATAGCAGAGTTAAAGGTAGGTTATTCCTTACTTCTTTATATATTATTGGGTTCTCATTCCTCATTATTTCCTCATAAACTTTCATGTTAGTTAGTTTTTTTATTATCTTTTCCGCCCAATTTTGGCTGGAAGGAGTAGTTAGTGGGTAGGGAGGATGTTTCTTCTTTACTGACCCGCAGGTATGAAGCAGGTCTTGCAAATGTGTCATACAACATATCCTGAAAGTCATGAAGGCGGTAAAAAAAAAAAAAAAAAAAGGTCCATCCATTACCTGTTTGCAGTACGATGACATGATAAGGTCTGACGTGATGAGGTTGAAGTGAATGGAAAGGTACAAATACAACTACCATAATGGAGCCAACTTGAAATTATCCATATCACCTAGTAAATGATGCAGTTATAGTCTTCTTTTTTTTAAGAAGGCAAAAATTCCATTCTATCTTAAGGTCTCATGCTTAAAGGTATGCCTATGTTTACCTGATAATATAGTTAACTCTGATCAAATACAGCTGAAATTTAGAAGAAGCATAGTATTCCCTTCTCCTGGCATCAAATATCAGTCAGTAAGCAGCAAGGGTCAAGATTTTTCACCTTGTTAAAAAAAAAAATAGACTATAGGTGAAAAATATCGACATAAAAAAATAGTAACGAAGTGTGATACATACGTAATGAAGATCCACAACACCAAATACTACCCGATAACATTTATACATAAGGTTAGTTAATCATACAAGTAGGAATTGCAAGATAATCAAAGCGCTATTTTATCAAAACAAACTTTGCCTGGTGATCCAGAAATAGTGCGATCTCACTATGTCATATTCGCGTCATGATAAATAGCATTTATTACTTATTCTGATGATACATTTATTGGCAACCTGTTAACTTTTGAAGCTCGAACGTAAGCTTCGCTGAAATATCACACACACACACACACGCACGCACGCACGCACGCACGAACCCAACACACCCCACCACACCCCACAACACACACACACACCACACACACACACACACACACACACACACACACCCACACACACACACACACACACACACACACACAAAACACACACACACGAGAGAAGAGAGAGACAGAGAGAGAGAGAGAGAAACGAGAAGAAGAGAGAGAGAGAGAAAGAAGAAACAGAGAGAGAGAGAGAAGAAAGAGAGAGAGAGGAGAAGAGAAGAGAAGACAGAAGAGAGAAGAGAGCAGCAGTATATAAATCACTAAAGGAAAGTTAACAGACTCAAATTTAACTCAGCCAGGAATTGTTCACTAAAGCACTACGAACTTTTAGGGCTGAATGTCAACAGTACACTCATACTTCACCTGCCGTGCCCGCGTCAGGGTTCAGCTGTCACAAGTTTTAGTAACAAGTGGCACGATGGACGGAATTATTCTAGTCTCAGAGGATGCCGGAAGCTCGGTGAAAACAAATGGAGAAAAAAGAATGAAAAAATAGTGAAAACTGGAAAGCTTGGGGATATGAATGTGAAATTGTTTAGGTTGTCTACCTTATGTACGAGAAAAAATATACATAATGATAACTATGATAATTGAGCAGTTTAAAATAGCTAAATATATTTGGCACTTTTAAAACCCCTTGAGACCCAGAACGTAAATTCCATCGTAATTTAACTACCATTAGACAATTTTTTGTGAATATATGCAATATCTTATAGATATTACCTGTTTAGTATCCTTGTCGACTAACTAATTTGGTATATTAAGGCACTTTTCGTAATTTTATGGCTAACAACAGACGATTGTATTATAGCAAAGGAAAGATCAGGGCGTGAAGGGGTTAAGATTTTGCCTCTGACCTCCCCGATCCACTGTATTTGTAGTTTTGTTGCATCAAGGGCAAATCTTTAGAAAACATCCATTACTATAATATCCATGAGATAATCGCAAAGAGGATAGACATTAGACATTAGAGAAAGACTGAACAAAATACAACGTCCTACTTCTATACAATACGTTCTATTTATATACAATATAATGATGCCTTGATTAACCCCTTCACATCCAGATCTTTCCTTTGCTATATGAAATCGTCTGTTATTAGCCATAAAACTACGAAAAAGTAACTAAATAAACCAAATTAGCTAATGGACAAGGATATTAAACAGGTCATATCTACGTATATAATATTGCTTATGTTCATTAAAATCGTCGAATAGTGGTTATATTACAATGAAAATTACGTTCTGGGCCTCAAGGGATTAAGAAAGGAGGATAACTTGAAAGGAAAGGAAGAAAAAACTTTGATATGCCAGTACTAATATTTCGATCTTAATCTAAAATAAATTTTTATTCTACCAAAAATGATAATTTTGGAAGGAGCTCCCTCGAGATATGGTAGCTGCTTCGAACGTGATAGCTTTGAGGCACGCACAAAACGGTCACGTATAATTTTGGAGTAGGTACATATTTACATGGATGACGTGAGGTTAGGGATGCTGCCTGGAACCATAAAAACAAAAGAACATAAGAAAATAAGGAAGCTATAGTAGGCCGTGAGATCTACACGAGGTAGTTCCTGTTACTTTACACTACCTACATCCACCTTTCATCCCCATCCATGAATTGATCTAGCCTCCTATTAAAGCTCTCTAATGACTCCGCAGTAACTACCTGTCTACTGAGTCTGAACCAAACACGTAAGCAAATCGATAGCCCTCTTCCTCTATAGCTTCAAGTTTTCGGAATGTCATCCATCAGAGAAATTGAAAACGATGTAATTACGTTGAGTCGTAATCTACATATAACACCTGCTGCTGAAAGCCATATCGTCATGACCAATGATGAACGCTAATGATTTGTATGCCAGTAATCCACCTAAAACGTCATGTTTCTTTAACAAATGCAATACTTGAAAGACAAATAAGCTCAAAACAACAATATACATTAATTATTATCAATCTTTCAATACCATCTTAAAATGTGTGTTAGAATAATGAGTCAAATCTATCTTAAAATAATATAAGCGAAAGTGTGTGTGTGTGTGTGTGTGTGTGTGTGTGTGTGTGTGTGTGTGTGTGTGTGTGTGTGTGTGTGTGTGTGTGTGTGTGTGTGTGTGTGTGTGTGTGTCTGTCTGTCCGCGATAGGTGCCGCCCCCAGTGGCGCAATCCCCTCATATGGCACAGTTTTGGAATCGGGTCGACCAGGGGAAGGTTTTAAGCCCATTTATGAGATGATCCGATCACTTTTCTTTTTTTTTTAGCAGCCTATTAGCGAGAATTGTGAAAAAAAAAGTGGGTTGCGAGAATTGAGGAAACCTTGATGTAGGGTGATGGGTAATGGGTGGGGTGATGGGTAATGGGTGTGGGGTGATGTGTGAGTGAATGGGTGGGGGGTGATGGGTGAGGGAATAGATGGGGGTGATGGGTAATGGTGAGTGAATGGGTGTGTGGTGATGGGTAATGGGTGAGTGAATGGGTGGGGTGATGGGTAATGGGTGAGTGAATGGGTGGGGGGTGATGGGTAATGGGTGAGTGAATGGGTTGGGGTGATGTGAATGGGTTGGCGTTAATACATACATTTCTACATCCATGATTTCAGGAAAGCTAGAAGGGGCTATCTGGAGAGTCTGTGTTTGGTGGGCCGAAGGCCCACCAATAGCCCTCCGCAGGAGCTAGCCAAAAAGGCCGCCCGGAGGGCGGCTTTGCGGCTAGTATTCCAATACTGTTCAGGTAAGAGAACTATAAGAGATACCCTTTGAAGATTTACATTTTCGTTCAGATAAGAAAACTATAAGAGATACCCTTTAATGATTTACATTCATTTTCTATGAAGGAACACTGAAGAAAGCGAATAAATACTCATGAAAGCTATAACATTTATAAATCTTCTAGCTCGTGAGTTGCACTAAAATAAATAATAGGAGAGTAATGGTCCTTCTACTGAAAATATTCGTTGATAATTATGATTCATGTTAGTTTAATGACGCCCAGAGAAGAAACTTTTGCTCTTTTGTTTCCAATACTCGTATCATCATGAACTTCCTCCATTTTGTGTCTTATCAACTAGCATCCCTCCACAACTCCTATTCGTCTCAACCTCCACTTACTCTTACATCTAATCTTACATCTTACTCTACACTCTATCTTTTCTTCCAGTTCTACCCTTAAGGCCTCCCTCATCACCACGTATCCTTACGACCTCAATTTCGATTTCTTAGTCATAATATATGGGTGCCTAGATTTAAAGTGGTCATATATCTTTAAGGATATCCTTAAGGCTGTTTCCTTAAAACCCGTGCCCCTGTCCACCCAGCAGTGAATGGGTACCGGGTGTTAGCCGGGGGTTTGTAACTCGCCTCCCGGGGTGCTGGCTTCGGCCAACACTATAAGCACTAGCAGACAGCTCTCTAGGGGTAGTCTGAGAGAGAGCTGTTTGGTTACAGTGGAGATCCATCTCAGCTGCGTCGATAACTGACGAAATTCTTCAAACATCAAACATTAATATAAAAGGTCTGTAAAGCTCCATAGTGAATCATGACGGCATTGAACGCCGTCAAGCAGCTCGGTAATTATGTAGTGCGAGGCTACAACAACCTTACATAGAGGAGGAAGAGGATATAGTGGGAGAGTATTTGTTTGGAGATGGGAATGTGGAAGAAGCAAAAAGAACAATCAACAGTTTTTGGATGACCAGAGAAAATAAGAAGAAAGAAAGAGAAAGAAACTAAAAATATAGAATAAGAGAAGACAACTAATTAAAGACCCAGACAGCAAGAAGAAACACGTCAGGGAGTGCCGATGAAAAAGGCCAGACTCCCGACCAACAACTGAACTGAACTGAACTGAACCGAGCGAGCTAACCACTGCAGTCTGCACTACGGAGTCAAACGCGGGAAATTTCCAGTTTGACACGGAATTCACTTTAGTGGACGAAACAATTTTTTTCTGGTGAGTTTGTATGTGTTTTGCGAACACAATCTGCTAATAATCTGCTAACCGGTTTTTTTTTTCTTGTTTTTTTTTAGTTGCAGCAAAAAATATTGAACCTAACCGAACCTATACCTAACCTAACCTTTAGATACCTCCTACCAACCTACCTACCTAAGGGTACTCCATAGTGTAGTGGTAGCACGCTCGGCTCACAACCGATAAATCCCGGGTTCGATTCCCGGGCGGAGCGGAGAACCATGGGCGGACGCCTTGCACTCTAGCCCCTGTCCACCAAGCAGTGAATGGATACCGGGTGTTAGCCGGGTGTTGTGACCCGCCTCCCGGGGTGATGGCCTGGCACCTGCCGCGGCGGGGAAGTGAAAGGGTGCTGCAAGAAAAGGTGCACGCCCAAGATCCGCAGTTGAAAATGAAAGGTTGAAAAGAAAGTTGAAAAATAAAGTTGAAATTGAAAAATGAAGAAGATGAAGTATGAGAAGCTAAGGAGGAGGAGGGAACCGGGGATCTCTCTCCATCTGATCCGTCGTGGATAAGGACCAGTGTCATCACTTTTATTTTTTGGTGATTAAAGAAATACAATAAGACTATGTACCAAAAGTTCTTACGGCTAGTAAGCAGGGTAGAACAAGAAGTTACGGATTCAAGCTGGAAAAGATTAGATTCGTAATTTAAAAAGGAAATAGGGAGAAACTGGTTAACAAATAGGGTGGTGAATTATTGGAATGGACTCAGTTGTCATGTGGTCAGTGCGGACTCAATAGGGATCATCTTTAAAAGGAGTCTGGATAAATTAATGGATGGGGATGAGAGGTGGATGTAGTAGGTAGTGTTAGCTGTTAAGTAACAGGAACTACCTCGTATAAGTCTCCCGGTCCTCTTGTAGCTTCCTTATTTCTTATGTTCTTATGTACCTAACCAAAGACTACTGTATAGAGTAGTCTTTGACCTAACCTATAAAAACCTAACCTAACAACCCCCCCTCCCCATAAAAAAAATAATAATAATATGCGGCAGAAACGGTTAAGCCCCCTTCACACATTCCATAATCGAACCACGATAACACCAACAATGCAATGAGTAGCGCCGTCATGGTCCTGAATAGGTCCATCGTGACTGACCGTGACGCTCGCGACGCGCTCGGCCGAGGCCACGAAAAGTTAGTGCATGCACTAAAAAATCGGGAAGCTCCCCGATTTTTGTACCCAACGCAGCGCAATCGTAAGTCTACTGTGACGCTATCGTTATCTATGTAGCAGCTTCGTGACACTATCGTTATCGTCGTATGTCTATCGTGACGAGGTGTCATGAGAAAAACGGTTACAGTGTGTCACGATAGCCCTAATAATATGCATAGTGCGTCACGATAAACGCAAGCATAAGTCACGATAGAGCTAATAATGTGTCACGATTGTCCTAGGAAGACGTCACGATAACCCGAAGAATACGGAGATTGCGTCATGATAAAGCTAAATATGGATCACGATAGTCACGATAGACCTACGAATGCCTGGTGAGGCATGTTGCTATAGCTCTTGACGCTATCGTGATACGTTCATGGCACCGTCGTGGCATTGTCGTGGTTATCGTAACTCTATCGTGACGACAAAATGACCGTTAATTTTCCATTCGTGACATAGTCTTACAGCTGTCATGACTCCATCGTGACAATCTTACGATCGTCATGACTCATACTTATAGACATCGTGATATTGTTGTGAGGCTGTCGTGGTCAAACTTCACAATAGCGCCAATAATTAAATTAGTGTTGCTATCGTGGTTTGATTATGGAATGTGTGAAGGGAGCTTAGCAGATCAAAAAACACATCAAAACTCACCAGAAAAAAATAGTTTCGTACACCAATGTGAATTCGGTGTCAAACTGGAATAATGGCTCAAACGCCAAAGGATACTGATGGCCTTGATTAATCTGTCAAAGCCATGAAAACGTATACTATAAATGTATAATGATTTAGATAAGAGAATAAAACCAACCGTTTTTGTTACGCATTAAAGATAGCCATGGTGAGATAGTAGAAAATGTATGCAGGGAAGAGAATGGTAGACTTGCAGGGCTATCTTAACTATTTTTTAGGTGGCGTGGGATACTTGGTCGTGCCCAGAAAAGTGCTGGGAGCAACAGGGACACAGGGTAGACGATTTATTACAACTGTAGATCTTCACATTAATATTAAGGGGCTTAGGTGATGCACTAGTGTAGCTAACAGGAACCCGGTTTCTTCTGTGGTGGTCGCTTTCCTGTCGCCCATATCATAGGCAGGGAGGCAGAAAGGCACAGGGGACGCTTATTGTTTGATTTTATATTATTTAGACCATGACCTGGAGGTGTTATGTTCAATACACACACACACACACACACACACACACACGGTACTCCGTAGTGTAGGGGAAGCACGCTCGGTTCACAACCGAGAAGTCCCGGGTTCGATCCCCGGGCGGAGCGGAAACAGATGGGCTGTTTCCTTAAAACCCAAGCCCCTGTCCACCCAGCAGTGAATGGGTACCGGGTGTTAGCCGATGGTTTGTGACCTGCTCTCCGGGGTGCTGGCTTCGGCCAAAACTAAGCACTAAGGATGAATGATAAAAATGTTGATATGGAGACGGGGCCATACGAGCGTTGCTCTGGCCCTGTAAAAATACAACTAGATGAATACATACACACACACATACACACACACACACACACACACACACACACACACACACACACACACAAACAGCTGTGTCCAAGCAGGATTACCCACACGAGTTTTGGGGTCTGTTTTTAGTCAAGTACATTTATGCCAAATATTTTGACATAATACAATAATGATGATATGTTTTGAAAGCATGTTAAGAGTCACTCCATTTCACGCCTACTACCGAATGTGTGCAGGTGACGTGAGTGACAAGGTTTCGTTACGTTCGACTCACGTATGAATGACATAATCTACGTACTCGTGTTTATAACAGTCAACATTATATATTTCTTCTAATTAACACACTTGGAATGGCGACGATTAAGCTATTATTTTCGTACAAAACATTCATTAAATTCTAAGGATGGTGAGAGTATTATCTATAGAGTTAATCAGGGATAGTGATAAGTAATGTTTGTTTTTTTACATCAAAAAAGGACCGGCCCAGGGCGAAAAAAAAGAAAAAAAAGCCCGCTAGTTGCCAGTCCCCATGAAGAAGACGGCAAGAGAATAAAGAAAGGGAGGTGAATCAATTTAGTTCGGGAGGTGTCTTTATACTTCTCTCTTGAAAAATAATATAACTCGTAGCAAGGGAAAAAAAAAGTTTCAGTTTCAATATAAACATGTAGTTTTGACCTCGACACAATGTAGCTTCACCATCAGCATTTTTTTTTTTTTTTTTTTTTTTACATCACAAGGAACTGGCCAAGGGCACAACAAAAATGGGTAACACAAAGCCCGCTTAGTTGCCAGTCCCTTTAAAGAAGACAGTAAGAGAATCAAATGAAAACAGTGGGGTAGGCCAATTTAGTTCGGGAGGTGTCTTGTTACTCTTCTTTTGAAAAGATTTAAGTCATAGGAAAGTGGAAAAATAGAAACAGGAAGAGAGTTCCAGAGTTTACCAGTGAAAGGGATGAAAGAGTAAAGATACTGATTAACTCTTGCATTAGGAAGATGGACAGAATAGGGATGAGAATGAATAGAAAGTCTTGTGCAGCGAGACCGCGGGAGTGGGGGAGGCATGCAGTTAGCAAGTTCAGAAGAGCAGTGAGCATGAAAATAACGGTAGAAGAGAGCAAGAGAAGCAACATTGCGGCGGTGATTTAAGGATTGAAGACAGTCAGTCAGAGGAGAGGAGTTGATGAGACGAAAAGCTTTTGACTCAACCCTGTTTAGGAGAGCTGTATGAGTGGATCCTCCCCAAACATGTGAGACATACTCCATACATGGGCGGATAAGGCCCCTGTAGAGAGCAAGCAATTGGGAGGGAGAAAAAAAAGGACGCAGACGCCACAGCACACCTAACTTCTTAGAAGCTGTTTTAGCAAGAGATGAGATGTGAGATTTCCAGTTCAGATTTTTAGTAAAGGATATTCCTAGAATGTTCATTGTAGAAGAAGGAGACAGTTGAGTGTCATTGAAGAAGAGGGGATAGTTATCTGGTAGGTTTTGTCGAGTAGATAGGTGATAGCATGATAGGTAAATGAAGATACGGATAGTGTAGAAACCTTTTTTTATAATTATGGTTCATGTTACTCACGCAGTTCTACCTGACGGAAGCAGGACTCGAAGTTACTCTGAATGTATAATACGGACGTGATCTGACAAAGTTAAATGATAGGAATTGAACGTGAGTAACGACCCTACGTTAACCACCAGGCCATGTAACACGTATCATGGATTTGCATATGGCCTGATGAACGTAAATGAGAACTCTAATTATAAAACAACAAATATTTACTTTTCTCTTTAAAATCAAGTCTGAATCACGCGCGTGTCACGAGTCCTTTCACTCCTAGATCTTTCCTTTGCTATAAAAAAAAAAGTATGTTGTCGAGCCATAAAATAACGAAAAGTCACTTAATATACCAAATTAGTTAGTCGACACGGATACTAAACAGGTCATAGCTATAATGTATTCCTTATATTCATTAAAATTGTCTAACGGTAGTCAAATTACAATGGAAATTACGTTCTGGGCCTCAAGGGGTTAAAATCAAGTCCAAATTAATGGTGCAATGTCAAAATTTGTTATTATAAGTTCAATAGATCATAAGAACATAAGAAAATAAGGAAGCTACAAGAAGCCGTGAGTATACAGGTTACAGGTAGTTCCTTTAACCTCTTGAGACCCAGAGCGTAATTTCCATTGTAATTTGGCTACCATTAGACAATTTTTAGTGAATATAAGCAATATTTTATAGATATGACCTGTTTAGTATCCTTGTCGACTAACTAATTTGGTATATTCAGTTACTTGTTGTGATTTTATGGGTCGACAACAGACTATTTTGTTATAGCAAAGGAAAAATCTGGGTTTGAAGGGGTTAAATAATTACACATGTATGTATGCTCTCATAATTGCTTCATCCTCAAATTGTATTATTATAGAAGAACGTACTTAACTCACATACCACTGCAAATTGAATAAGGTTAATAATCATCTTATTCCTCCGCCTCTTCAGTTGCATACATTTCGTTACCATATTACACCTCTTGCTAGTTTACACCTGGATTTTCTATGTTTACTATTCTCATCTCACTAAAATTTTGTGAACCATTGCCCCCACCCTACATTCCTACTTCGCGCTGCACAAAACTTTATATTCGTTCTATATATTTGTTTCTTTCTGATTAACTTTATAATACATATAATTAGCTAACATTCCCATATTCTGTAGTACTAGCTTATGTCATTTTCTCTTCCTTGGTATTTCGTTCATCACATGACTTATAAGAAGTTTCGGCAGCAAGGTAACTAGAGCAGCTAGAAGCACCTCTAACCAGATCCAGAGCTGGGCAGTATTTAAATACATTTGTATTTAAATACATTTGTATTTAAATACGTATTTAAATACATTTGTGTATTTAGAAATGTATTTAGAAATACATTGGTTTTCATGTATTTAAATACAGTATTTAAATACTTTTCTGAGTATTTAAATACATTGCATTTAAATACATATAATATAAAAATTAAAATACTCTTTTATCAGTTAGTTTGGCCATAAACCCGCCCAACCCCTATCAAGCAACCCTGATGTTACAGTGAACCAGTGTTTCCATTTGCAAGGAAATTTCCTTATTCTAAGGAAATTTAGGCCTGAGAAGGAAATTTCTAAGGAAACGCAAAATCTAAGGAAATCCTAAGGAAATCCAGTTTTTTTCAGACATTTCTAGATATGTAGATTAAGTTAAATAGCCAGGTGAGCTTACACCTGTACAAGGACACACATTTTATTTGCCTTTGACAAAATTACCAAAGAACAAATTCTTGGTGCTAATTTCTTATCATATTCATATATATAGCACCTACCGCAGCAAGGATAATGGGGAATGAGGAGGAGGGGGGTGGAGCAAAGGTGGTGGGTGGCGATGGGCTGGCGGGAGCCGCGGGACAGGGAGGTAGAGCTGTAACGACAAGTTCAGTTCCTGTTCTGCTATCTGATAAACACCGTTAGCGTGTCTGGGATTCTGTTCTCATCAGTCACTAGTATTCGGTGCTTCTTCTAGCTATTTCTATACTGTATTTACCTCCAAGAATTTCAGTGTTGAAAGTGTGTGCAAACTTTTATGATGATAATGCAACTCGAACATTATATCACGGAGTGGATTCCATAGTGTCGTAGATGGTTTATATAATTATCAAAGGAATGCATACTTATATTGCAAATAGAAGAAAGAGTTTGGAAATTTAGATTTCATAATTTTGTGCCTGTGGAGATTTTAGAATTAAATAAGTGAATACTTTCGAAACTTGATGATTTAATTCATGGCATTAAAATGTGTGTGTATTTAAAATGTATTTACAATTGTATATAAATACAATTAATGTATTTAGTATTTAGTATTTAAACATTCGTAAAATGTATTTAGTATTTGGTATTTAAATACATTTCTCCCATGTATTTAGTATTTAGTATTTAAATACATTCAATGTATTTAGTGCCCAGCTCTGACTAGATACAGCTGAACATGTCTAAATTGGCCCAACTCCCTTTTTATATTCTCTTACTGTTTTCTTCCTTGTCTAGCTTCCTTATTTTCTTACGTTTGTATGTCTTCTTTAAAGGAACTGGCAACTGAGCGGACTTTTTATTGCTTCTTTCTTTCTTTGTGTCCTTGGTCAGTAATTTGTGATGTCCTCGGTGTTAAAAAAAAAAAAAAAAAAAAAAAAAAAACTGTCCTGCAGAACGACCCCAAGCACCACACACCACTTGCGAGTTCCACACCAATCACCAAAGTAATCCACCCTCTAGGAGCCCTATGTGACCGCACCACGTGTTCACCAAGTAATCATCCCCTGATCAAAGGAACCTAACGTAAGGAAGGAGGATAATAGCCTACAGGCGCTATAGGTTCCAGCGTAAACAAAATAAAAAATATAATAAATTGAAGAAGTGCTTATTCCTGAATCTCTGAGCAACACTGCATAAGCCATAACCTGCAATCAGTGCATCACAACCACAGAGTTAAAGACCACAATTATAGACAACATTCTTTGCCAATATCACCTCCTCATTTAGTCTATTCCAAACTACATTTATATGAGGGAGGCTGTACTTCTTTATGTTGTTCAGGCACCTCCCTTTTCCTATTTTTTTTGTATGTCCTCTTGTGCGTCTGTAGAGCCTAGACGCACACCCAATTTAACTCTGTGATCACAACTTACAAGCCCTGACAGCTACAAAAAGAACTCAATATCAAGAATCACAACCAACAAGCCTACAAAAAAACACCTACAAAACACCTAGAAAAAGACTCAATACCAAGAACGTTCACATGGTACAAAATCAAATTTAATCATTCAAGGCAACGCAGATCTAAGCAACGATAAGAAATGCAAGTGTTTACTACAAGTTTACTACTTACTCTTACATTATAGTAGTGTTCACGTAGGCTGATAAGATAACGTTTTCTATCACTGTAATCTGTGGGTACATAAGAGAAAGTACTGTAGTGGAGGTTTTGTAGTAGGGTATGACGAACGCGTGCATATGGTTCCTATCTGTCATAATTCTATACATTCTATATAGTTTACAAGGGCATGATGGTATTATGGAAATTTTGATACATTAGAATATAAGCTCTACGATGTATGATAAAAAAAAATCATTAGGCATATGATATCAACCATCACGTTGATATAATAATGATGTGGATGATGGCGATGATGATAATGACGATGACGATAATGGTGACGATGACAACGATTAATGATGATAATGATAATGATGTTGCTAGTTATCATCACTATTATTTTCAGCATTGTTCTCATTTTCGTTGTTATTATTAAAGTTATCATTATCATTAGTACATGCAGACAATACGGCAGAATATATATACTAAACTACCCTGGCTGACTACTAGAATTACACTAGAATTGTATAAACCTAGACTAAACCTGCACTAGAATTGTATAGACCTAGACTACTAACCTAGATTAAACCTGCACTATAATTGTATAAACCACAATGTAGAAAGCGATGCGGATGCTACGTCTCTGGACCGAAAAAAAAATAGATAACAAGAAAAATACAAATAACGATGACAATGTACAGCAAGAAAGAGAGGCTGCTTCCTTCCTGCCTCATGTCATGTTGTCTCCACGGTTAGAGACGCCGGAAACATGTGTGAGGGCCTTATTTAGCCCCGCCGCCCCCTACTCCCAAGGGCGGTGGGGCAGGAAGACAGCGGGACAGGCCTTGTATTGGTTTGCTACGCGGCTGTTTCGATTTGGTGATATTTGGTCAGTGTGTTTTATATCGAGAATTCCGCCCAAATCCGTTACACAATGCTGCCCTACCAATTAAACTTTCCCTTCAGCGTTTTAGCGGTAAATGCCAACAGATACGACCCAAATTCCAAGTTATCATTCGTCTATCGCTTCACGAATAAATGGCATTGAATATCCCTGATAAGATGAGAATTTATGATGTGCGTAATTCAGTAGATAAAACTTCCCGTCTATGTAGCTAACGGACGAGCCTCTAAAATAGTGTATAAATTACCAAAATAAATTTAGCGGCAACTGAATTTCTAAAAGGGTTGGAGCGGCTGCTTGTCTCCGGGCGAAGAGTTGCCACTGTGTCGATTCTGGTGTATGAATATATGGTAATATTTCGTTCTTTGTGTTTACAGTTTTACACGAGGCCTATACAACCTTTTTAGGCCCCATGTATTCAACCTTGCTACTGATAAAGGTTACGCTACAGTAATAACCACTGTAGTCACTGCTATCATAACTACAGGGTGACGAAGCTCAGTAACCTTGAAATTACATGATATTAATGTCTGCGATACACTCAGTCGCGGGCTCTTCTTCTTCTTGTGACCATTGACGCTTGGTATCGCTTCATAAGAACATAAGACGAAAAGGAAGCTACAAGAGGCCGCGAGACCTACACGTGGTAGTTCCTGTTACTTAACACTACCTACATCCACCTTTCATCCCCATCCATGAAATTATTTAGCCTCCTTTTAAAAGCTCCCTAATGACTCCGCACTAACTACCTGACGACTGAGATAAGTCCTCTTCAACTTCAAGATTCATAGGTCCTCTTCAACTTCGTGTCCTTAGTTAACAATCTTGTCAACTCTTCCCTTAGCTATTTCACTACAGATCTTAATTATTTGTCTTCTTTGTGTTATTTTTCCAAACAAAACCGAGTCGCGCTGTTGCTTCTCACAGCTTCTCCCGCGTGACTCCTCGACATTCCTTGACATTACTCTCACTAGCTTACACGTGGGTTGCTGTAATCGAAGCTCACACACGAGGAAGAGTAAACAATATACCTACTTTATCGACTTACACCTTCAATACCTATACCGCCATGTTCTTCCCCTTCCTTAAAACACATCCCACCAACCCAGGTCCCACCACCCCACCGACTCATTTTTTTTGTTTTGTAGGGGGACGAGGGGGGAAGAGGCAGAAGAAAGGATAGAAAAGTAACACATGGCAACTATAACCAGCCGCGCCATAACAACCGCTACCGCCACTACCACATTCACCAGAATCACCACCACCAAGGCGCTGCCATTACCCAAAGTCAGAAGGAAAAAACTCTCCTTATAAAATCCAAAGTGAAATAGCCAAGGGAAGAGTTGACAAGAGTGTTAACCCCTTGAGGCCCAGAACGTAATTTTCATTGTAATTTGACCACCATTAGATGATTTTTAATTAATATAAGCAATATTTTATAGATATGACCTGTTTAGTATCCATGTCCACTAGCTAATTTGGTTTATTTAGTTACTTTACGTAATTTTATGGCTAGACAACATACAATTTTGAATAGCAATGGAAAGATCTGGGTGTTAAGGGGTTAAGTAAGGAGACGAAGTTGAAGAGGACCTATGAAGCGATACTAAGCGTCAAAAGTCACAAGAAGAAGAATCAATTTACATTTTTTGAAAGTCTGAACCTAGTACCACATCATCTGGCGTCACCCGGGTTCCCGCTACTTATTACCTGCTTATCTAATGCCCCTCCTCACCGTGTTATCATCCCGCCGGGCAGATAGCAGACCAGGAGGCACTGGGGACACGTAACTCCACCGCCTCATTAATTCATTCACCAAAACTGTGCGGGTGTAAGTTTTTGTTGTTGTTTTACGTCACAAAGGACTGGCCAAGGGCACAATAAAAAGATGTAACACAAAGCCCGCTTAGTTGCCAGTCCCTATAAAGAAGACAGAAAGAGAATAAAAAGTGTGTAATGTGTATGTATTAATGTAACCCTGGATGTATTGTATTATTTTTTTAAACTGTATTTACATCTATTACATTTTAACATAGAAGCGAAAAAAACGGGATATAAAATAAAATAAAATAACAAAATTATAATAAAATATATAAAAAAAATTAAAAAAACCCTGGATGTAACTGGTGGTATTAATTTTGCTGCTCGTGACCACCCAGTTTGCGGTTAAGAAAAGATATGATAATAATAGTAATGACTAATATTCATAGTAATAATGATGACGCAATGATAATAATAATTGTAATGAAAATATATATGATGTAACAAATTTTTTTCCGCAAAATAATCAATATGAATTATATACAATATAATATAACTACCATGCCTGTTTTCATTATTTAATTATCACACTGCACCAGCATACCAGTACTTTTTTTTTACTTGTCATTTTAATTGTTACATTTTACTTTTACTTGTTACATTGTCATTTTACTTTTTCTAACTTGCGATAGGTACGACTCTCTTCCTGAATGTAATCTATAGAAATGGCACTCTCTCAATATAACCAGTGAGTAACAAACACTGCTGTGGAGTGAGGAGGAGCTGGAGAAAGTACGAACGGAAACCATAGATGGAAAAAAAAGAAAGTTAAAAACGAAAGAGACGACGATCAATCACCCCCCCCCCCCGCACACACACACCACACACACACACACACACACACACACACACACACACACACACACACACACAGAAAAAGACACAAATCATGCCATTTAGCCACTCCTCAGTGGCAGTGAACAGAAGTTCAGAACATCACGTTATCACTCCCAGCACCTCGCCTGCACTTAAAACACTTAACGCCACCACACCCACCCACACCCACCCACTCACGCACTCTGCACACCCACTGATCTAGCCACCCCACCCACCCACACCCACCCACTCACGCACTCTACAGACCCACTGATCTAACCACCACACCCACCCACGCCCACCCACTCACACACTCAACACACCCACTGATCTCACCACCACACCCACCCACTCACGCACTCTGCACACCCACTGATCTAACCACCCCACCCACCCACACCCACCCACTCAACAGACCCACTGATCTCACCACCACACCCACCCACTCACGCACTCTGCACACCCACTGATCTAACCACCCCACCCACCCACACCCACCCACTCACGCACTCTACAGACCCACTGATCTAACCACCACACCCAACCACGCCCACCCACTCACACACTCAACACACCCACTGATCTTACCACCACACCCACCCACACCCACCCACTCACGCACTCAACAGACCCACTGATCTAACCACCCCACCCACCCACACCCACCCACTCACGCACTCAGCAGACTCACTGAACTAGCTACCACACCCACACCCACCCACTCACGCACTCTACACACCCACTGATCTAACCACCCCACCCACCCACACCCACCCACTCACGCACTCAACAGACCCACTGATCTCACCACCACACCCACTGATCTAACCACCCCACCCACCCACACCCACCCACTCACGCACTCTACAGACCCACTGATCTAACCACCACACCCACCCACGCCCACCCACTCACGCACTCTGCACACCCACTGATCTAACCACACACCCACCCACACACACTCACTCACGCACTCAGCAGACCCACAGATCTAACCACCACACCCACTCACGCACTCAGCAGACCCACAGATCTAACCACCACACCCACCCACACACACTCACTCACGCACTCAGCAGACCCACAGATCTAACCACCACACTCACCCACACACACTCACTCACGCACTCAGCAGACCCACAGATCTAACCACCACACCCACGCACTCTGCACAACCACTGAACTAACCACCACCCCCACCCACCCCACCCAGTCACACACTCAACAGACCCACTGAGCTAACCACACACCCACCCACTCACGTACTCAGCACACCCACTGATCTCACCACCACACCCACCCACTGAGCTAACCACACACCCACTCACCCACTTATCTACTCACCTCTTTCATACAGTCTCCCTGAGCTTTTCCCATACCATAAGCTTCTTCTAGGCTACCCATATACCCATCTAGCTACTCCACCCACCAGTATCTACATTGAATGATTCTAACTACTCATTCATCTTTGCCGTGTCTCACGGTGTCTGTATCTACGATTTCCCTCTCCTTTACACACACACACACACACACACACACACACACACACATATACACACACACACACACACAGACACACACACACACACACACAAACACACACATCCCCTTGAGCAAGAGGGGTGCATGGGGTAGGATGGGGGATGGGGATGTAGTGTATGAGGTCTCGGTTTGACCCATAGATCGGTCACTATGAGGTCGAATCTCTTTCTGAGAGGGTAAAAGATGGCGCTCGGGAGTCCTGAGCGCATGATCAGGACAGTGGGTGAATCACGCAGCACTATCAAAATTTGGGCCTGCATAATACTATATACTCGTAAAATTACGCGTTAATACAGGTAACAAACAGGTGCGGTGTGTGGCCTGCAGAGAAGCGAGGCAGATAATGAAATTGTGTGTGTATGTACACCGTGTGTATATATATATATATATATATATATATATATATATATATATATATATATATATATATATATATATATATATATATATATATCCCTTTTTATATCAGTGGGGTACATCAAGATAAAAAAAAGCAAGCAAGAGAGTAAGGGGGGAAAATATGCTAGACATATATAAACATTAAACAAACACCATAATCGTTTGCACTGAATACAAGTGAATGAATAAGTGAATGGATGGGTGGATGGGTGGGTGTGGGGAGGTGGTGGAAGGCTGTGGAAGCAGGTAAGCAGGTTAATGAGATCACCTGTATATGAATATGATAATGCAGTGCAGGCCATTCCCTCAAGCACCCCGGGGTGTCACGTGTGTGTGGGGGGAGGGTATCAGTGTGTGTTGTGTGGTGTGGTGTGTGTTGGTGGGGTGTGTGTGTGTATGGTGTGTGTGTGTGGTGTGGGGTATTGTGGGTGGGGTGTGGTGTGTGGTGTGTGTGTGTGTTGTGTGTATGGGGAGGGGATATCAGGGTGTGTGTGGGCTGTGGGGTGGTAATTGTTGCGTTTCGTGTGTGTGTGTGGTTGTGTGTGTGTTGTGTGTGTGTGTGTGTGTGTGTATGTGTGTGTGTGTATGTGTGTGTGTGTGTATGGTGTGTGTGTTGTGTATGGTTGTGTGTGTGTGTGTGTGGTGTGTGTGTGTAGTGGTGTGTGTGTGTGTGTGTGTGTGTTGTTGTGTGTGTGTAAGTGTGTGTGTGTAGGTGTGTGTGTGTGTGGTGTTGTGTGTGTGTGTGTGTTGTTTGTGTGTGTGTGTTGTGGTGTGGTTTGGTGGTGTCTTGTGTCGTGAACGCAGCAGTTCGCCAGCGCCTCTGTGCTTCATAGATCACAAAAGTAATTTCGCCAGTGTACTTGCGCAAAATTGTGCCCATTACGTCGGGAAATTGTTATTGGATAATCATAAATAATGGGAACTTTGTGGTTGAGGAAGCGACACTGTGTCATGCCGGAGCCGCGAGTTTTGTTCTGATATATACTTTTTTTTTATAACTGCATTCATAGTTTTTTTTTTTTTATGATATAGTTTGAAGCACGTTGTCACGCCACCTAATATTTCAACACCAACAACTGAAACAATATATTTTATACGCTGCATTGATTTGGCACGTGATTTTATGTATACATTTGCCGTGTGTGTGTGTGTGTGTGTGTGTGTGTGTGTGTGTGTGTGTGTGTGTGTGTCTGTGTGTGTGTGTGTGTGTGTGTGTGTGTATAAAGCCTACTTTCAAACGGTGATACAAAAGTAATGCGTTTTTTCCAAAATATTGTAACGAAATCATCTCTCTCTCTCTCTCTCTCTCTCTCTCTCTCTCTCTCTCTCTCTCTCTCTCTCACACACACACACACACACACACACACACACACACACACACACACATACATCACCATTAAGACAACAACAACTAACAACTAACACAAGATATGATATACAAATCGAGGCTTACAACAGATACAGATGTGATAGCCAGTAGTAGATAAAGTTAGGGGACCAGGACTGAGCCTTGTTCGTGGCTTCGAGTTGTCACACATCACATACTAATGGAGAAATAAACATGTCATCCACATAACTTGTACTTCAGCTTTGTATTAATTAAGAGAAGACTATGAGTTCTATAGCCCGTCTCACTTTTTTTTATTTACATTAACTAATGGATTACTATATTATACTATACTATATATGATAATTCATGACGTACTTATAAAGTGCCTCTAAAACATTAAAACGTATCAATGTATGTTTGGTATAAGGCAGGCTATACTTTCACGTACAGACTGACGTTCAACTGACAGTATGGTTGGAAAGTTAAGCCGACATTTTAAAAATCCAGAAGAGAAAAGCAGATACATGGTCAACACGAAACAAAACCAGAGCTTGAGATGATAAGTATAACAGCGAAAGTATAAATGAGAGAAACGATGATGTGAAAGAGAGAGAAAGAGAGAAAGGATCAGTATTGCTTTATAAGTTAGTACACACGCATTGCTAAACTGTTCGACGTCAATACACTTGTCATTGCATTGTCAACAGCGCTAGAGCTTATCTTGCTACGTGTCACATCCATAATGATGAGTATAGTGATGATACAAACAACACAACAACACTGAAACAAACAGCACCTAAGCCCCTGTAGATAACACTCGAATGTGTAACCCTTGTGAGCTTTGATTAACGTGTTTGTTTTCACTGTGTGTGTGTGTGTGTGTGTGTGTGTGTGTGTGTGTGTGTGTGTGTGTGTGTGTGACTTGATGTAATGGACTTAATAATGCATAGGCGATGACGCTACAGTAACAACACACACAGACTCACACACACACACACACACACACACACACACACACAAGGTAAGCATCTCATTATCATAATAGTTTTCATTAATGCCTTGAAAGAAATTTGCCCATAACAACCATATATTTTCTACCAGAAGATTGCCTATAAAAATATAGAAGTATCAAGAGTAGTAGTAGTAGTAGTAGTAGTAGTAGTAGTAGTAGTAGTAGTAGTAGTATCAACACTCACCTATAGCAGAACACGCCGGGAGATCCTTGTCGGCACCACCACCACCTTCACAACAACACCACGACCAGTATGACATCTGTAACACCAATTCATCGTTTGAGGAACAATAATGAAAATGATAAAACTACAATGAACCAAGTAACATATATAAACAATGCAAAAAAAAAACCTACAATGAACCAAGTAACTTAAATATACATTGCTAAAAAAAAAACTGCAAAGAAACAAGTAACATAAATAATGCAAAAAATATATATAATGAAACAAGCAACATAAATATACAATGCTAAAAAAAAAAAAACTACAATGAAATAAGTAACATAAATAAACAATGCTAAAATAAATACAATGAAACAAGCAACATAAAAAAAGCTAAAAAACAAAAAAAAAAAAATGAACCAAGTAACATCGATAAAAAATGCTAAAAAAAAACCTGCAATGAAAAAAGTAAATTAATAAACAATGCTAAAAAAAACTATAATGAAAAAAGTAACATAAATGAACAATGCTAAAAAAATAATATAATGCATCAAGTAACATAAATAATGCTTTAAAAAACTACAATGAAACAAGTAACATCAATACAAAAATCTGAAGAAAAAAAAAAAAAAAAAAAAAATCAAAGTAACATAAATAAACTGCTAAAAAAAACACATGCTTATCTAAATAAAATCAAGTCACTCAAAAGCTTAAGAAAAGGAACGGTAAACAAAATCGTGGCCAACATTGTTCAATATAAATATCTGCAAGGCTGTAATAGCTGTTCACTGTTGCAAATGTCCTACACACACCTACTCGTATACATTTTTCTTCCTTCAGGCATAAAATATAAAGCTCTTAAAGTCTCATATATCCTTCTACATCACCACATATAGCTCTTAAAGTCTCATATATCCTCCTACATCACCACATATAGCTCTTAAAGTCTCATATATCCTCCTACATCACCACATATAGCTCTTAAAGTCTCATATATCCTCCTACATCACCACATATAGCTCTTAAAGTCTCATATATCCTCCTACATCACCACATATAGCTCTTAGTCTCATATATCCTCCTACATCACCACATATAGCTCTTAAAGTCTCATATATCCTCCTACATCACCACATGTAGCTCTTAGTCTCATATATCCTCCTACATCACCACATATAGCTCTTAAAGTCTCATATATCCTCCTACATCACCACATATAGCTCTTAAAGTCTCATATATCCTCCTACATCACCACATATAGCTCTTAAAGTCTCATATATCCTCCTACATCACCACATATAGCTCTGAAAGTCTCATATATCCTCCTACATCACCACATATAGCTCTTAAAGTCTCATATATCCTCCTACATTACCACATATAGCTCTTAAAGTCTCATATATCCTCCTACAGTACCACATATAGCTCTTAAAGTCTCATATATCCTCCTACATCACCACATATAGCTCTTAAAGTCTCATATATCCTCCTACATCACCACATATAGCTCTGAAAGTCTCATATATCCTCCTACATCACCACATATAGCTCTTAAAGTCTCATATATCCTTCTACATCACCATATATAGCTCTTAAAGTCTCATATATCCTCCTACATTACCACATATAGCTCTTAAAGTCTCATATATCCTCCTAGAACACCACATATAGCTCTTAAAGTCTCATATATCCTCCTACATCACCACATATAGCTCTTAAAGTCTCATATATCCTCCTACATTACCACATATAGCTCTGAAAGTCTCATATATCCTCCATCACCACATATAGCTCTTAAAGTCTCATATATCCTCCTAGAACACCACAGATTTGCTACCGTTGCATAGGCTAGCGAAAGTGTCAAGTTGATATTAAATGTTCAGCAAAAAAACGTACAAAGATGCATCTGAGATTTACTATATAAGACAACATCACCTGAAATGGCTCTCATAATAAAAACTTTAAGACTGCTCCTTGATTTGATGATATTCATATAAAACTTAGTCAACTTACTACAGTTTCAATTCAAACAACTACAAAACAATTTCTTACTGATCCAGCACCTGCCATTTCAAGACTAGTTGAATAACCTTTCCAAGCAGGCATTTTTACTAGGTGAATAAGTATTTGACCTTTCTTCCACTAAGAAGGGATTGTCCATTCACAGTATTAAGTGTGTAGTGTGTGTGTGTGTGTGTGTGTGTGTGTGTGTGTGTGTGTGTGTGTGTGTGTGTGTGTGTGTGTGTGTGTGTGTGTGTGTGTGTGTGTGTGTGTGTGTGTGTGTGTGTGTGTGTGTGTGTGTGTGCTGCAAACAGACAGTAAAATAGACATACTCAATTAGGCTAGTAAACAAAGATATAAACATTATGCATATATCCACCTGAGCTGACAGAACATTTATATTATAATGAAGCAAAATCCTTCATCCAGCCTTGGGATTCACTTCAAAATAATAACATCATCACAGCATTAATATCTAATTAGAATTTTGAAATCATTGATGATGCAACTTGTACTCATTTTTTTATTTCAATTATAATTAACGGTGATGGCAAAACCTGTGCTGCATGTGATTGATGTTATGAGGCTTCAAATACATTGACTATAAAAACTGATGATACATATATATTTTTTATCATGATTCACTAAAATTGTTGTCATAAAGTAAATCATTATATGGTGATGGTGTTCGTATATATGCAGACAAAAGAAGGGCGAGTATGCCTTGTATTATCAAAGTATTATTACTCGAAATTTTGTTATCTACACAATATAACTGATATGGATCTAGAATATTACTCTCTCTCTCTCTCTCTCTCTCTCTCTCTCTCTCTCTCTCTCTCTCTCTCTCTCTCTCTCTCTCTCTCTCATCAAAATATTTTCGGCAAATTATATATTCCATTCGTATAATGATAAGTCGACAGTGTCATGTCTATAATATTGAGCTGAACTTGATGGCAAATACCATTATCATGCAATGACGCCCATCACACCCTCCGTTACGGTTCTGACCAGCCTGAGAATATGCAGTAGAAGTAGTGGTAAAAGTACAGTAGTAGTAGTAGTAGTAGTAGTAGTAGTAGTAGTAGTAGTAGTAGTAGTAGTAGTAGTAGTAGTAAGCGTAGTATAGTGGTCGTATAAGGAGATGTAGTTAATGTATAGTAGTTGCAAGAGCAGGAGTAGTACTACTATAAGAAAATATATAATAGAAGTATTTATGGTTGTTTATTTACATAGAAAAAAATACATAGAAATAGAAGCTAATAGAAATGACTTTTAATAATGTTACATGTTTGAGATAATTATTCAACATATTTTTACTTTCACTGGTGGTGGTTGTGGTGCCGGTGGTTGTGGTGGTAGTAGTGGCAGTATAGTAGGAGTTGTAGTAGTAGCCTAGTAGTAGCGACAACAGGTATCTAATAATTATGAATGATATTGCTGCTGTTGTTGCTACTGTGGATGTCTTCGATTTACCTCTTCCCTCGCCATGTACATAAAGAACAACATAAGACAATCGAAAAAGCAATATTCATACAATACTGTGAAAGTTAATAATAAAATAATAATAATAATTCCTGCGCCTCGTTTGGGTTACTCCAGCCCAACCTAACCTGCTACGTTACGTTACTTGCAGGAACACTCAAATAAAATCATTCCTGCTGCGATATAAGTTTCCCTACCACGTTTCCACTCATGCATCTCATCCTGCTTCAACAAATCAGGCTACATTGACTCGAAGTTATCAATATTTGTCAGGCCAAAGACTACTGTATACAGTAGTCTTTGGTCAGGCACCACATGACTAACCCTCCACTGAATAGGTACAAGTCATAAGAACATAAGAAAATAAGGAAGCTACAAGAGGCCATGAGACCTACACAAGGTAGTTCCTGTTTCCGAGGGTGGCAAGAATATACTAACAAGAATACTGCAAAGAATAATTATGCATATTCCAAGCAACTTATAATTGTTTTGATAAAGCACGCTGGTACTTAAGCTATATAATTGGTTTCAATATCCTCATAAACAAACTGCAGTAATTTCATTCTTTAAGGGAAAAATAACTCCCATTTTCTTAATTTTCATATCATTATTTTCCTATTATTTTCAGTCATTATTTTCAGACTGATTATTCTTTTCCTTCTGTCTATCATTACCATTTCTTTTGACATCCTAGTAAATATAGAAAAAAGTAGTACCCAAATACATGCTTACATCGTTTACTTTCATTCAATTCCCTGTGATTGTTGGTTGATAACTACTGCACAGGCATCACCGCGTTGGCTGGGCAGCACGTAGCAGCTTAGTAGGGTGGCACGGTAGCAGCCTAGTAGCACAGCGCTATATAGATAACTTCTTAATACTGATAAATGTCAATTAATAATCCCTGCATGTTAGCAGTAACTATACCATTACGACTGTCAGATTTGCAGTAATGTGTGGGATCTAATCTAATAAACACTCCGTTGGATAAGAACATAAGAAAATCATGTCATACTATAAAACAATAATTACTATAAAATCATAAGTCATACCTACTATAAAATAATATTACTATAAAAAATAAATATAGTAGTATCTATGGTACCTAGTTTAATTGCATAGAAAAAAAATGCATAGAAATAGGAGCTAGCAACACAGCACTATATAGGTAACTTCTTAACACTGATAAATGCCAATTAATAATCCCTGCATGTTAACAGTAACTATACCATTACGACTGTCAGATTTGCAGTAATGTGTGGGGTCTAATCTAATAAACACTCCGTTGGATAAGAACATTAGAAAAGCATACGAACATAACGAAGCTACAAGAGGCCGTGAGACCTACACGTGGTAGTTCCTGTTACTTAAACTAGGCTACCTACATCCACCTTTCATCCCCATCCCTAAAATTGTCTAACCTCCTTTTAAAACTCCCTATAGACTCCGCACTAACTACCTGATGACTGAGTTTGTTCCAATCGTCTACCACCCTATTTGTGAATGTGTAACTTAACGTTGTAAACTTGAGGTATGTGTGGGGACAAATTATTATATTATCACTGGAAGCAGGAACAGCGGCATGCCAGGGTTATGTTGCTCAGATACTGACACACTTAAGTATATTTATTGTCAAGATAATATAGTGACCGTCAGAAGACACATAAAAGGCCTACCAACCACTACCAACCTACACACACACTCACACACTAACGTTCTTTTACACTCTTTTTCACACTGACTCATCTACACATCTACTCAAAAGGCTTCTGAGTAATAGGAATCTAACCTGCATGAATCCTGGTAAAGTCCTGTCTCTGTGTCTCCATCTACGCCTTGCAGTAACACTTGGAAGCACTAAATAAGGCAGGGAAGGCGGAGTGAGGGAGATCGAAACGACACTTTCGCACACTTGGAAGCACTGAATAAGGCAGGGAAGGCGGAGTGAGAGAGATCGAAACGACACTTTAGCACACTTGGAAGCACTGAATAAGGCAGGGAAGGCGGAGTGAGAGAGATCGAAACGACACTTTAGCACACTTGGAAGCACTGAATAAGGCAGGGAAGGCGGAGTGAGGGAGATCGAAACGACACTTTAGCACACTTGGACGCACTGAATAAGGCAGGGAAGGCGGAGTGAGGAGATCGAAACGACACTTTAGCACACTTGGAAGCACTGAATAAGGCAGGGAAGGAGGAGGGAGGGGGACCGAAACGACACTTTAGCAGACGATTACTCGCCATAACTGTTGTTGATATTGACACAGATGCCAACTAAGACTCTTCCCATGTGTGGTATTATTTTACCGTATGAAATCATTGTAGTTACTTGTACAGTGATTTTTACTAATTGTATCTATAAGGTAACGTATAAATTTCATTCACTGGTAAGGAAATGCGTGTTGTTTTAAACAATATATGTCACATGAAGAGGCTGCCTAACTTGGTATCACTTATCATCACTATCAGTGCATAATAATATTATATATATAGCTACCTACATTCTTTTAATGGTACAGAGCAGGACTAAATATGTTTTTTTTATCTATCATAAATCATTAGAAAGCCTAAATTAATAGCGGAAATGTACAAGCAAGAGAAAAAAATGGGATATAAAAGAATATTTTTTTTAAGAAATGCAACTTCAAATGCATCAATACAATATTCATAAAAAAATAAACAAAGATTATTGTAAGTGCATTATATATCATTGAAAAAAACTATGTCTGTTTTTTGATGCAACTTTGTTTTTATTAAGAAATAAACAATTACCTATGTAAATGTAATGTTATCAAAGACCCTCTACGGTACCTACAACATGTTATGAAGTAAGCATCCTAGTTGAAATAGACAAGGGAAGAGTTGACAAGTTTGTTAACGTAGGAGACAAAGTGGAAGAGGACTTACGAAGCGATAATAAGCGTTAAAGATCACAAGAAGAAGAAGAATTTTTTCCTAGACAAATTATGAATTAAATAGGTGGATGGGCTAGTTCATAGACCACTGTATACAGTGGTCTATGGCTAGTTAAATGGCAGGAGGGAATGGCCAGGAAATCAACGTTGCAGTGGTACAGGTGGAAACAGAAACCAGAGGGGGTGACCTGGCATGTAGGAGACTGGGGGAGTAACTCTATAAAGCAAGAACAGGCACCTTGGAAGTCAACGGAAGGAACAGGAAACTGGAGAACTGGATGAATTGTAGCTGCAGGGTGAAATAAGCAGGGGAAGAGTTTAACGAAGGAGACGAAGTGGAAGAGGACCTATGATGCGATATACTAAGCGACAAAGGTCACAAGAAGAAAAGAAGAAGAAACGCACGCACATTGTCACTTTTTTGTCAGTCAGAAAACGGCGGGAGTGTGGAAGTGCGGTGTCGTCACGGCGAGGTGTACTCTGCTACTGTATCTAACTCAGGTGGGATGATAGATACCTAATAGCGTATGTATATATGTGTATGTATATGTGTGTATGTATGGATAGGGAAGCGGATTTGTTGAATGACGTAACACACACAGGTCGGAAAGGATTAGTGCGGAAGTGACGGGATAGTCGGCTAAGCGGAAGTGGTTCATTTCCCTACAACACTGCTAACATAGTCCCCTGCATGGCAACACGAGACCCCCCCAACCCCCCACTGTACCCCACCCCCTCCCTAACCTCCCTCTTCTCTCTCTCCCAACCCCCTGCCACCTTCCTACATCCCCCATCCTCCCCCACCTCCCCATTCTCTCTCCCCCTCCCTTTCCCTTCTCTCTGACCTCCCCCACTCCACCCTCACATCCCCTACACCCCCCTACACCCTCCCTAACCCCTCCCACACCTCCCCACACCTCCCCTTAATCCCCCATCTCTTCCTCTTACCTTCCCTCTCTCACTGACTATCTTGTTTGCTTGGGTGTTTGGCTGTTACGTAAAAACTATAACCACCATTACCACCTCCACCACTACCACCACCACCACCACTACCACCAACCACCACCACCATTATGCCTTCCAGAAATGTTTGTTGGGTAATGTTTGTTGCTACCACTATCACTAGCCTACTAAGCTGCTATGTTCCTACCTGTAATATTTGTTCCTACCACCACCACACCACCACTACCACTTCTATTCCACCTAACTAATGTTTGTTGCTACCACCCCTACCACTACCACTTATATTCCACTTAAATGTAATGTTTGTTGCTACCACCACCACCACTACCACTTATATTCCACTTAAATGTAATGTTTGTTGCTACCACCACCACTCTAGTTTACCTAATAATGTGGATCAAACCTCTTTAAAACACTTGATTATCAAAATAAATGCCCATCCTGTCAACTTAGACACAGATAGGTGATATGTGTGTGTGTGTGTCTGTGTATGTGTGTATTTGTGTTGCAGCAAGGACGTCACATGTAGGGGCCACAACATTTATTTCCAAGCAGCCTAGTGGCAAATCATCTATTGTTCATAATCACTCATGATAATCGTATTACATATATACATGACTAAAAAGGCCTTAAACCTATCTATAAACACCAAACTGTTATATGAATTACATAAGTGTCGTAGAAAACTCAGTCAAAACAACTGTGAATACATAACGTTAATCTTACATCTCATTTTATATATTTTTATTACATTTTTCTCATCCCATATATATATTTTTTCAGATACTGTGCGATGGTGTGTGCGTAGCCTCGTTAAAGTGAATACCTACCACAGTGTAACGAAAGAAAGTGAAACAGGTGCTCCCATCAACGTCTCGAGGTGGTGAGTACTGATGTGATTTCTTTTAGTTTCCCATTTGTATTACTGGTACTGCAGTTTTTCTATTTGACCAAGAAATAAGAAAATAAACTTGAAAGTTGAAACAATGTAAGTGTTTTTTAAGGACAAACGCCTGCCAGATTTTCTTCTTTTTTTTTTTTACATCTATGCCTATAACGCCTGTAGGCAGTGATCTCCAAGGGTGGGATGGCAGACCCTGGAGGTTCACTTGAGGGGTGTGATGGTTGGCCCTCGCCCGTGGTGGCGCAGGCAGGATTGTTATAGTGACACCTATGATTAGAGGCTCATGCCCTCATACTTTAAAGAAAGTCTCATTTGGAAACTCTACTTGATATTCACCGTTTATCTGAATTGCTATGCGGTGTGGTATGCCCTTTGACTTAAAACATAGCCTAACTGGGGATATATTAGTGAAGAAATGAAGAGAAGGAAGGAGGGATGGGTTAACGAAAGGTGTTGGTGCTGTTTTGTTTATAAATGGAATGAGAGAGAGAGAGAGAGAGAGAGAGAGAGAGAGAGAGAGAGAGAGAGAGAGAGAGAGAGAGAGAGACAGGCTACATGTATTATGCTCAAAACAGAGAGAGAAGCAAAATATAGAGAACATACGTTTGTGTATATGTGTGTGTGTGTGCATATGTGTGTGTGTGTGTGTGTGTGTGTGTGTGTGTGTGTGTGTGTGTGTGTGTGTGTGTGTGATTGTAACATCCTTATAAAAACAAAACAAGCAACATACACACAAAGAAAAAACTTCCTGCTCTACAGTAACTGTCTAACGTTCTCCATTACGAATCACTGGGTTCAGATTCGACTTTCGCTTAATTAAAATTAAACGATACAAAACGTCCTTAGCAATTCACCCTCCCTTACATATTGACCCCTTCAATGAATATACACATGGGAAAGTGCACAAAGTAAACAGTTATAAAGCTGATATTGCAGGGGAGCGTGTGTCTGTGTGTCTGTGTGTCTTAGGTAACAGTGGCATACTTAACCCCTTGAGACCCAAAACGTAATTTCCATTGTAATTTGGGTACCATTAGACGATTTTTAGTGAATATATGCAATATTTTATAGATATGACCTGTTTAGTATCCTTGTCCACTAACTAATTTGGTATATTCAGTTACTTTTTGTAATTTTATGCCTCGACAACAGACATTTTTTTTATATAGCAAAGGAAAGATCTGGCCGTAAAGGGGTTAATAGATAAATAGGCTAATGAAATATACTTTTTCACCTACATTTCAAACTCTTCACTTTTCTGTTACTGAAGATCCACTAAATCGAGACCTCAAATTAGGTATATGACGTGATTGTAGAAAAAATTAATTTAAATTGTTGGATATGAAATGAAAAGAAAAGATAAATTTGGATTCAATTAAATTCCAGGATTAAAAGTTAGTTGAAAAGAAAGAGTTTAATGACGTTGAGAAGGGAGCGAAATGGTGCTAGAATTGGGAGAGAGAGAGAGAGAGAGAGAGAGAGAGAGAGAGAGAGAGAGAGAGAGAGAGAGAGAGAGAGAGAGAGAGAGAGAGAGAGAGAGAGAGAGATCCTGTTTGAGAAAGAAATAAAAAAGTAAATAATAAGCAATAAAGGGAACAAAGAGAAACTTGAAGGTGTGAGAGAAGGAATGGCGAAGAGACTAGCTGGAGGAAAGAGGAGGAGGAGGAGGAGGAGGAGGAGGAGGAGGAATTTGAGAGGGTTCAGAAGATGGTTATGGCGAGGGAAGAAAGGACAAGAGGGAGGGAGGGAGGAAGGGATGGAGAAGGAAGCTTGGGGGATGATTATGTAAACTGCTGCAACCGCTCAAAACCACGCCTCTCCAGTGACGTCATCAAGCTATGCGGTTTTCTCTCTCTCTCTCTCTCTCTCTCTCTCTCTCTCTCTCTCTCTCTCTCTCTCTCTCTCTCTCTCTCTCTCTCTCTCTCTCTCTCTCTCTCTCTCTCTCTCGTCGAAGCTCGTATATGCATGTTTTTATCTGTATTTTGTTCAGATATGGATTTACCTGTGAAACTCAAAATCCGTGTGTCATTCACCCACGGTCTTGTCCACGCGAGTCGGATTCGCGATCGCCAGTTTCACCCTCCCGAAGCGAGTTTGGAGTTCATTATGACCGATCTTTTAGACTTCACACATCACACACACCATCCTCTTGCTCAAGGGGGACAGTAACCGCCCGAATTTGTCAGTGAAAAATGCCTTTGTGGTGTGTGTGTGTGTCCAGCTCTCTCTCTCTCTCTCTCTCTCTCTCTCTCTCTCTCTCTCTCTCTCTCTCTCTCTCTCTCTCTCTCTCTCTCTCTCTCTCTCTCTCTCTCTCTCTCTCTCTCGTAAAAGTGTAGGTTCTCCCTCGTAAAAGTGTAGGTAGGTATAACAACTACTGAAATATATGTAGCCTATACTTATATATTTTTGTTTATTATCTGCATCCGCACGAGAGAGTAAGCCGATTACGTGTGCGGTGTGTGCTCGCTCTCCTCGGCTCATAAAAGATTGACAGAAAAGCTACTGAAGTGAGGTTTCTAGTTCTGTTATATTTTTCTCTCCTCCCCCTCGCCCCCAATCCCCCCTTCCCCTTCCCCTCGCCCCCAATCCCCCCCTACCCCTTCCCCTTGCCCCCAATCCCCCCTTCCCCTTCCCCTTCGCCCCAATCCCCCCTTCCCTTCCCCTCGCCCCAATCCCCCTTCCCCTTCCCCTCGCCCTCAATCCCCCCTACCCCTTCCCCTTGCCCCCAATCCCCCCTTCCTTCCCGCCCTACCCCCTACCCTTCCCTCGCCCCCAATCCCCCCTACCCCTTCCCTCGCCCCCAATCCCCCCTACCCCTCTCCCTCGCCCCAATCCCTCCCTACCCCTTCCCTCGCCCCCAATCCCCCCCTTCCCTTCCTCTCGCCCCCAATCCCCCCCTTCCCCTTCCCCTCGCCCCCAATCCCCCCCTACCCCTTCCCCTCGCCCCCAATCCCCCCTTCCCCTTCCCCTCGCCCCAATCCCCCCTACCCCTTCCCCTTGCCCCCAATCCCCCCCTTCCCCTTCCCCTCGCCCCCAATCCCCTTTCCCCTTCCCCTCACCTGCTTCGCTTCCTTTAACGAGAAATTGATGTTAAGGTTGTCGTTGTGTCCATCTGTGTGTCTCAAATATACATAAACACACATACAACACAGTTAACCACACTATTATTTTGTATTTCTTTTTCCTACAATACACTTAAAACACACTATAATGTTTTCCTTTCTCTCTACCTTATTTTTATGTGGTACTTTTACCTGTGTGTACTTTATCTGTATGTCTCAAATATACATAAACACACATACAACACAGTTAAATACACTATATTATTATTTTTTTTTTTTTTATACAATACACTTACTCACTATTTTTTTCTTTCTCTGTACCTAATTTTTTGTGTGTGATATTTTTACTATATGATATAGCAATAGACTCATGCCATCTGTCTCTTATCTATCTATCGAATCCTCATTTATTTTGTCATCTTAAGTATATAATTAATCTAGATATGCCCTTTCAAATAGACTGTTCCTTCTTTCTCATCATAGCATTCTTCCCTTTCAAACATTCTTTCATAGATAACAGTAGACCCTTATCTACTGTTATCTATGATTCTTTATATCCACTTTCAAGTAGATTTTTCAACCACCTTTTTCATGTGTAGTGATCTCTTTCTCGCGTGTTATGTATTGATATTATCCATGGAAACAATCCAATTCGAATATAACATGTCCTAATCGCCATTTTTAT
>JACEEZ010023634.1:183089-193089 GCA_016584305.1 Chionoecetes opilio
GAGTAGTATAAAAGACAACATGGTATGAAGGGTACAGTTATTGCATAGTTTAACAGTGATATACTTAAGGTTTCGAGTAGTATAAAAGACAACATGTTATGAAGGGTACAGTTATTGCATAGTTTAACAGGGATATACTTAAGGTTTCGAGTAGTATAAAAGACAACATGGTATGAAGGGTACAGTTATTGCATAGTTTAACAGTGATTATAAGATTAACAATAGTATAAAGACAACAGTATGAAGGGTAAGTTATGCATAGTTTAACAGGATATACTTAAGGTTTCGAGTAGTAAAAAGACAACCATGTATGAAGGGTACAGTTTATTGCATAGTTTTAACAGGGATTACTTAAGGTTTCGAGTAGTATAAAAGACAACATGGTATGAAGGGTACAGTTATTGCATAGTTTAACAGTGATATACTTAAGATAGCGAGTAGTATACAAGACACGGGAAGGTATTAGAGAATAAATTTAAATGCCTTCCAGCTCGCAAGTCCAAATGAAACCAGTGCAAGATAGCGCCGAGACCTTCCTATTTTTTTTGTTCTCTCTCTCTCTCTCTCTCTCTCTCTCTCTCTCTCTCTCTCTCTCTCTCTCTCTCTCTCTCTCTCTCTCTCTCTCTCTCTCTCTCTCTCTCTCTCTCTCTCTCTCTGTATGTCTGTATGTCTCTCTCTCTCTGTTTGTATGTCTCTCTCTCTGTCTGTATGTCTCTCTGTCTCTCTTTGTGTGTATGTCTCTCTTTCTGCTTATCTCTCTCTCTCTCTCTCTCTCTCTCTCTCTCTCTCTCTCTCTCTCTCTCTCTCTCTCTCTCTCTCTCTCTCTCTCTCTCTCTGTATGTCTGTAGTCTCTCTCTCTCTGTTTGTATGTCTCTCTCTCTGTCTGTATGTCTCTCTGTCTTCTTTGTGTGTATGTCTCTCTCTCTCTCTCTCTATCTCTCTCTCTCTCCTCTCTCTCCTCTCTCTCTCTCTCTCTCTCTCTCTCTCTCTCTCTCTCTCTCTCTCTCTCTCTCTCTTCTTTTTTAGGGACTGAGATGACGTAATATTCCCCGGCGGGTCAGTGTGAGGTCATGGGAAACAAGAACAACAAAACTCGGGGAAGGCTACAGACCTGCTTGCAAGTTGAATATCCAGCATAAAATAAGTAAAAAACAAAAGCAAAGTAGAACGCTCCTTTTAGATAAACTCGCAACATATCACCTGAATATACGATAACGAAAATGCTGTGTTGAGACGTGAGAACAAAAATGTAAACTGCCACTCCAATAAACGCAATGAGTAGTCTACTAAAATCGTCACACCCAACCGTCAAACACACACACACACACACACACCACACACACACACACACACACACACACACACACACACACACACACCGCGCGATGGTCAGGTTGATAACGTGACGGCCTCCCATTCTGTGGATAGGTGGTTCGAGTCCTCGCGCTCCCGAGGATTTTTCACTGACAAATTCGGGCGGTTACTGTCCCCCTTGAGCAAGGGGATGGGGGGTTGTGATGTGTGAGGTCCCAGCATTGCCCAAAGATCGGTAATAATGAGCTCCAAGCTCGCACTGAGAGGGTGAAAACTGGCGATCGCGAGCCATCTCGCGTGGACAAGACCATGGGGGTGAATAACACACACACACACACACACACACACACACACACACACACACACACACACACACACACACACACACACACACACACACACACACACATACAACCCCTCCCCCACCACACACACAAAACACATAAATATGAAAATCTACATGAACAGTTTTCAACAAAATGCACTATTATATAACTGAGTATAACAAACCTGCTACTAGAAACTAAATGTAGTGGCATGTACAAGACTAACTAGGGCTTTAAGGTGCAGGTAGCCAAGGAGGAGGAGGAGGAGGAGGAGGAGGACGAGGAGGAGGAAGAGGAAGAGGAAGAGGAGGAGGAGAGGAGGAATGAAACAGGTGGTGGTCAGAAGAGGCTCACCGTCTGTAAAAACTAACTTAGTCTAGTTTTTGTGGCCTGCAAGACGAAGAGAGAAGGAGAGGAATAGAGAGGTGAGGCGCATGAGAACTCCACTTTATTTTAACTCCTTGAGGCCCAGTACGTAATTTCCATTGTACTTTGGGTATACCATAAGACGAATTTGAGTGAATATAAGTATTATTTTATAGATATGACCTGTTTAGTACCATTGTCCACTAGCAAATTTGATATATTAAGCAATTTTTCGTAATTTTATGGCTAACAACAGACGATTTTATATAGCAAAGGAAAGATCTGGGCGTGAATGGGTGAATTAATATAGAGAAACATTGATGTCGGTTTTATGGCAGTAGTGGTGTCTTACGGTACGCTAAGTGATAATAAGCAACAAAACCTTTTTCTTATATTATAATGTACCTGCTTTTTCAATTTCTAATGTAATTCCATAATGTATCTAATTTTCCAGCTATCCGTATGTTTCTAATCATAATACCACGAAGATTTTGCCTGAATTCAATAGGGTGATATCCCACGTCATAGACCACTGTATACCTGGACTGTTCACGCGACAATGTTTTGAAATTACAAGCTGCATAGCGGCCTGCCGACAAAGAGATATAGTGGTCTATGGACTATCATATAGACTGGTTTATCAGTATATAATTATGATATACTGTAATCTTCGTAAATGTTTGTTCTATAATATTATCAAATAAAAAACAGTAAAACACGCTAAAGAAATGCCATTACGAGACTATGAAGAAATATGCATGAACTTAATATTCACTTAACTCTTCGCCATTTAAAACTTTGCGAGTCAACTTTTATCATGAATGGTTTCAACAGAAGCGCAATTTTCTTAGCTTTCCATTGATATATTTCGTTATCTAATAAATTAATTAGAACCATGCATAAATTAGCGTTAAATGAATAAATAAAATCATCAATCGGGTAATTTCCCGATTGATGATGTTATTTATTTACTTATATATTTCGTTTTCTGATAAATGAATTAGCACCATGTATAAATTAGCGTTAACTAAATAAATAACCTCATCAATCGGGAAAACTACCCGATTGATGATTTTATTTGTTTAGTTAACGCTAATTTATGTATGAGGGTAATTCATTTATCAGAAAACGTAATACATCAATGGAAAGCTAATAAAATTGCGCTTCTATTGATACCCTTCATGATAAAAGTTGACTCGCAAAGTTTTAAATGGCGAAGAGTTGAAGTGAATATTAAGTTCATGCATATTTCTTCAGTCTCGTAATGGCATTTCTTTAGCGTGTTTTACTATTTTTTATTTGATAATATTATAGAACAAACATTTACGAAGATTACAGTATATCATATATACTGATAAACCAGTCTATATGATGCGTATATATATGATATATTTTTAATTTTATATATATATATATATATATATATATATTATATATATATATATATATATATATATATATTATATATATATATATATATATATATATATATATATATATATATATATGAATCCGAGCGGCCTTCCGACTTCAGGGCAAGTTCAGGCGCGCAGTCCAGGTATACAGTGGTCTATGCCCACGTTTATTACTTCAGAGTGTATGATGTTGCAGTATATAATGTAGGTAGTACTCCTTATTATTTTGTTTTTGTTTTACGTTGGAGCCTATATAGTACCTGCAGGCTTTTATCTTCCTTCCCTAGGCACCTGACACCCCCTATGTTTATTAACCCTTTCACACCCACATCTTTCCTTTGCCATAAAAAAAAATTGTTGTTAGCATGTTTAAATTTAATAAAAAGTATGTTAAATTACGAAAAGTATATACCAAATTAGTTAGTCGACTAGGATACTAAAGAGGTCATATCTATAAAATATTGCTTATATTCACTAAAATTCGTCTAATGGTAGCCAAATTACAATGGAAATTACGTTATGGGCCTCAAGGGGTTAATTTAAAGAAGTAGACACAGGAGAACAGGGGTAGATTATCATAAATAGGGTAAATTTTTTGACATCTTTGGGGGTAAGTGAAGTTTTTTTTTTTTTTTACTAAGCTACCAATCTTTCTAGTTTTCATATAATCTATGAAAAGAAGATAAGAAAATGTTTGCGGGTTTGTTATTGTTATTTTTCGGATTTAGATTTTTGAGTGATATCAAAAAGTTGTTAGTGTTATTGTTGTAATTATCATGTGTTCTATGTTATGTTATATGTTGTTATCATTACTATACGATTACAATCAGTGCAACCACTACCACTACAATCAAATCTCATTGCAAAACCTTTCCTACTTTTCCTTTCATTTTCAAAAACAAATAATCTCCATATGAAGTAACAATTTATTAAGAAAAGTCGTGACATGTCTAACGAACTCTCGTCTGGTATCATTCGAGCAAAATCTTTTCTAATATCTTTTCATTTTCAAAAACAATACTCGCAATATGAAGCAAGGATTTAATAAGAAGAATCGTGACATGTCTGACCGACTTACTTTCGTCTGGTGTCATTGGACTGGTCTTCTTCTTCTTCTTCTTCTTCTTCTTCATCTTTTTCTTCTTCTTCTTGTGACCTTTGATGCTTAGTATCGCTTCATTGGTCCTCTTCAACTTCGTCTCCTTAGTTAACAATCTTGTCAACTCTTCCCTTGGCTATGTTGCGGCGTTTTCTTACCCAGGTGTTGACTTTGTGTGTAAAGAAGTGGGTTTTTTTTTTTACCATTGAGGGCTGTGAGTGGGTCTTGTGGGTGCAGAGAAGCGTGAAAATGAGCAGTTATCAGCGGTCCTGTTTTGAATGAGAGAGAGAGAGAGAGAGAGAGAGAGAGAGAGAGAGAGAGAGAGAGAGAGAGAGAGAGAGAGAGAGAGAGAGAGAGAGAGAGAGAGAGAGAGAGAGAGAGAGAGAGAGAACAGACAATGGACTGCAGCCACCTGATATATTTTTTTTACTTCAGAAACGACTACCCAAGAAAAGAAAAAAAGTAACAAAGAGCCCGCTAGCTGCCAGTCCCCATAAAGAAGATAGTACGATAATATATAAATAGAATTCCTTGCTTCCTATTATATAAGAGTATCCCTTCTAATCAAGTGGAAGAAGGATGTGTGATAGGCATTTGAAACATTTATTCATAGCTTACAGTTGTTTACGATAAGATAAAGTTTTTACAAAATATGTTATACAGCTGCAGCTTGCCTATATGAAGCAGGCAGTAGTAGTGCGTGTGTGCCCCCCCCACCCCCCCACCCCCCGCCCTGCAAGAGTCTGTCGTGGTGAGGTGTGTGCAGAGGCTTCAAGGCCATCAAGTACCGTCCCGCAGAGAAGTCACCGGGAGTCTCGTTGCGGTAGGTTATGTCTCGCCTGGCATAGCTCACTCCCTCACCACCCACTGTTAGCGGGTCAGACCGAGGCTTACGAGTGTCTCTCGTAGGCCTCGGTCAGACGCGGTGCAGACAGTTGCGCGGTGCCCCTTGACCCCTGGTGCTGACCCCTCGGCGGTGCGGGTCACGGTGTCGCGCTGCTTCCTTCCTGCCTGGGGAACACACGTACATACAGTACATGCACACTATCTCTCTCTCCTTTCTTTCACTTTTTTTATTTTTTATTTATTTAAACAATAGTGCATTACTATATGGAGACAATTCCCACACATGGATTGGGGCAAGGGTATGAACTTCTCTCTCTCTCTCTCTCTCTCTCTCTCTCTCTCTCTCTCTCTCTCTCTCTCTCTCTCTCTCTCTCTCTCTCTCTCTCTCTCTCTCTCTCTCTCTCTCTCTCTCTCTCTCTCTCTCTCTCTCTCTCTCTCTCTCTCTCTCTCTCTCTCTCTCTCTCTCTCTCACTCATGAACTGTGAAAGTCTCATGGTTTTCATTCATCATTTTGCTTTGTTTACATCATTTCTGTCTTCCCGTCACCTACACTTGTCTCCAAAAATACTAATGAATCCCAACACTTTGCTAACTATAACTCCAACACTAACTCCAACACTACACTACCTCTAACTTAACAACCTCTCACTAACTACCAATAACTAACTTAACTATCTCTCTACACTTAACTCTAACTCCAACACTACACTATCCTCAGTCACATTTCGCACTACATCTTGCCTGGTAGTAATTTTTTTTTACCAAAAAGACCATGTTAAACCTTACATCTCATTATTCACGTCTGAGTAATCTTTTTCTATTAGATGTATTGTAGGTATAGTATAGTCAGTATAGTCAGAGCGCGTTAGACTTACACAAAGCAAATTATAGTTTTATAGTTGAAAGACTTGTCTAGTGGGCTTTTTGTTACTTTTTTTTTTCCTTGGCCAGTCCCATGTGATGTAAAAATAAATAGACGTAAGGTTTCAAATGACATACGTGGGAATGACTCTGAACTATATCACTGTTACATTAATACCTACCCTACTTTCCTATATCACTGTTACATACACACCTACTCTACTTTCCTATATCACTGTTACATACACACCTACCCTACTTTCCTATATCACTGTTACATACACACCTACTCTACTTTCCTATATCAATGTTACATACACACCTACTCTACTTTCCTATATCACTGTTTACAAGCGAGCGCGAAGCGCTCGTGAGTCCTCAATCACTCGGATTTTTCCGGGATAAGCGGCCGACCCGACCCGACCGACCATCACGCTTTTCAGGAGCTTATATCTTTGGAATCCCGCTTCCGATTGACAAGCGGTCTTCGCCATCTGATAGCCCGGGGCATTCAATCTCTACAGTTTCAGCGTAAAAAGGCAAAAATAAATGGAGTTTAGATGACAGCAGACAAATTTCGGGTAATTTTTCCCGATTGATGGTGTTATTTATTTAGTTAACGCTAATTTATGCATGCTGCTAATTCATTTATCAGAAAACTAAATGTATCAATGGAAAGCTAATGAAATTCCGCTTCTATTCATATTCACCATGTAAAAAGTTTTCTCGCAAAGTATTAAATGACGAAGAGTTTAATAAAATATTAAGTTCATGCATGTTTCTTGAGAGTTTCATAATGGCAGTTATTTAGTGTATTTTACGGTTTTTTATTTGATAATATTATAGAACAAACATTTCCGAAGATAACAGTATACCTTTTATACTGATAAACATATATTTAGTAGGGGAAATTACCATAAGCTGGCAAACACGGGCGGCAAGTGGAGTTTCTTGGTCCTCCAGCTCGCATTTCCCGCGTTTTTCGCCTGCACAGCGAGGGCTGTGACGTCACGTGCAAGACACCTATTGTGTAGTAGTAGTAGTAGTTACGAGCGAGCGCGAAGCGCTCATGAGTCCTCACTGATACGGGATTTTTCCGGGATAAGCGGCCGACCCGACCCGACCGACCATCACGCTTTTCAGGAGCTTATATCTTTGGAATCCCGCTTCCGATTGACAAGCGGTCTTCGCCATCTGATAGCCCCATTCAATCCCTATTTCTGTTGACATGTTTTGTCTCACGTGAGGGGTCAGCATGGCGCGTGGCGCCTGCCGCGTGAGGGGTGTCAGACAACGTTATCTTGCTATAGCTAAGAAACGGCTGTACCTACTAAGTTGAAATTTGGTGTGTGGTTTGTGACCACACACTTAGCAATGTCACACAGGTCAAACTTCGGGTGACCGCGCACGTGCGCACGTGCGGCGGGTTTCTACGGGCTCGCTCGTCCTTCGCCGATTAAGGCGTCTTACTGTTACATACACACCTACTCTACTTTCCTATATCAATGTTACATACACACCTACTCTACTTTCCTATATCAATGTTACATACACACCTACTCTACTTTCCTATATCACTGTTACATACACACCTACTCTACTTTCCTATATCAATGTTACTCACCTACTTACTTCCTATATCAATGTTACATACACACCTACTCTACTTTCCTATATCAATGTTACATACATACCTACTCTACTTTCCTATATCACTGTTACATACACACCACCTACCCTACTTTCTGGATATACATATAGGACGGTAGAGACAAGTGGTCATGACTAGAGTACAACGTCAATGGTATACCGCTGATGGGTAGTAGGCTAGAGTTTAGTGGGGTTAAGAGAGATAAAATTAAGTATTGGTAATGCTGAAGTAAAACTATGCTAGTGTGTGTGTGTGTGTGTGTGTGTGTGTGTGTGTGTGTGTGTGTGTGTCTGTGTGTGTGTCTCTGTGTGTGTGTGTGTGTGTGTGTGTGTGTGGACTCCTTGGGTGAGGCTGAAAGAGTGCAAGGTTAGACATAAAGTGAAGCACGTTCAGTCAATAGAAAGTTGTTATACGTATGTTAGCAGTATTGACGAACCCTCAATTCCTGCTTGTTCCTTCAGTGGGGGGGGATGGGGGGGATAGGGTTGTCAGTCATTATGGTGATGTGTCTTGTCCACCATGCATTTACCGCAACACTGGATGGAGCTCACTTACTTAGGTTAGGGTTAGGTTAAGTTAGGTTAGGTTAGGTAGGTTAGGATATTATGGCCCTGTCACACTATTGCGTATGAGAGAAACGTATGAGTTGCGCAAGAAAATTCATAAAATAATTTTCATACGCACAAAAAGCCCTTGAAAATGCAGAATTGTGCGTATACTTACCGTATTGAACCTGTGAGTAGCGTATCGCCAGCGTATTGCCAGCGTACTCGACTTATGAGTAACGTACCTCTGTCGTACCTCTAGCGTATTCAGCGTATGCCTAACGTATGCTTAGCGTATAAACCATACGTCGGAATACGCACCAAAATTTTAAGCATGCTTAAAAAAAAAATTCTGCCTCGCCGTATGCCAGCGTATGAGTGATATTTTTCATACGCTGGCATACGCTAGTACGACACGCTATAGTGTGACAGGGCCATTAGGTTAGGTTAAGTTAAGTTAGGTTAGGTTAGGTTAAGTAGATTAGGTTAGGTTAGTATTTTCCAATGTTGTTTATATGTTTTTTTTGACACCTTGGTTTCCTGGTAGCTGGGTGGCGTGTTTGTTAGTGTTTGTTGCTTTGGTTAGTGCTTCCCATGGGTAGTAGTAATGATAGCACTCACAGTGTTTGCTTGGCAGTGATTCAGCATGGCATGAGTCACTGCATTTTTTTGTTTTTTGTTGACAGACCCCATTCTGTAGAGATTGTGACAGTGTGTGTGTGTGTGTGTGTGTGTTTATGTTAGTGTGTGTGTGTGTGTGTGTGTGTGTGTGTGTGTGTTTATGTTAGTGTGTGTGTGTGTGTGTGTGTGTGTGTGTGTTTGTGTGTGTGTGTGTGTTGTTGTTAGTGTGTGTGTGTGTGTGTGTGTGTGTGTGTGTGTGTGTGTGTGTGTGTGTGTGTGTGTGTGTGTGTGTGGTGTGGTGTGTGTGTGTGTGTGTGTGTGTGTGTGTGTGTGTGTTGTATGTGTTTGCGAATACAAATGTCTGATATCAGCCTCCCTTTATTTGTATCTCTTTTATGAAGAATTAAAATCAAACCAGTGAATTGCATTTTTCTGTAATGTTTCACCGCCACGAAAAAATAAAAAAATAAAAAAATAAAAAAATAAGAAATAGGAAAAATATGAAATAAGAAAATACAATACTATACAATACAAGAAATAAATATATAATAAAAAAGTAAAGCTAAGCAACTGCGTGACGTTTCATTAGCAGGTGTTCCTACTCTAACTTATACTCACTTACATTATTACTTATACTCACCTGCAAGGGTTTGTGGGGCAGGTGATGGCTTCCGTGGCTGCAGCTTCGCCCGAGTATGATAGATAATAATAATAATAATAATAATAATAATAATAATAATAATAATAATAATAATTAATAATTCAATTTACACCCGAAGGCATACAGTAAAAACAAAACAAAAAAACAACAACATAATATACAAACAGGAATAAATGAATGTAAGTACTGATAATATACATGTGGACAATATAATATTATACACTGCATTAATCACACAAACCGGATAATCATCTCATTGACTCACCTGGCAAGATGTACAAGAAACAGCCACGTA
>JACEEZ010023634.1:198089-203089 GCA_016584305.1 Chionoecetes opilio
TTTTTTTTTTTGGCGTCTGGTTTTATGACTTTCTTTTTTCTACGTAGTGAGGATGAGGACAGTGGCTGCTGTACTGATGGTGGTGGTGGTGGTGGTGATGGTGATGGTGGCGGTGGTGGTGGCGGTGGTGGTGGTGGTGGTGGTGGTGGTGGTGGCGGCGGTGGCGGTGGTGGCGGTGGTGGTGGTGGTGGTGGTGGTTATAACTCCAATATCATAACTGCATCACATACGAATAAGAGATAGGAAAAAATATATAAGAACATAAGAAAGTAAGGAAGCTACAAGAAGCCGTGAGACCTACACGAGGTAGTTCCTGTTACTTAACTCTACCTATATCCACCTCTCTTCCCCATCCATGAATTTATTCAGACTCCTTTTAAAGACCCCAATAAATATACCTCCAGAATAATTATTTTGTGGCGGCAATAATGTAACAACATAGGGCCTGTCCGGGAATTGAACCCGGGACCTCTCGCACCCGAAGCGAGAATCATACCTCTAGACCAACAGGCCACGATATATACTTTACCTCGGATTAGTGCTCTTGAAGAGAATGATTTGCAGCTTTACCAAGATTAGTTCTCCACGAACGGTAGAGGTTAGTGGAAAGCCTGCTATTCAATACTCTTTTCTGATGACGTCAATTTTGTAGGTCGTCCTAACACCTCCTCAACGTGGTGAAGGAGATGCGATGCTGCCGAAGTGTGTCCTCAAAGATGCCCCCCTGTAGGCTTCTTACCGTAGATAACACTTTAGTCGCCAGCTGCAATAATGTCGCCAGCCACCAAATATTACGAATTATAGCATCACTACTGATTTGTATGTGTCACTGACGATGATACACAGTAGTTTATATCATGACTGTTTGATCTACCCTGTTTCAGTGTTGTTTTATGCTTTGTATCTGCAAGTATATACAGTTTCCAATTTCACAACTTGTTTTTTTTTTCGCGCGACAACGACGGCGGGAGGACACTCAGAACATAAACACTAGATGGCGACCTTAGTGTAGGTAATGATATTTTTGTATTTGTTCATTTATAGCCATAATATGATACAGATGAAGACGCAAAATGACATAGACTCTCCAGATAGCCCCTTTTAACTTTCCTGAAATCATGGTTGTAAAAATGTAAGTATTAACGCCACCAGACGTCTGTACATCGAAAAAAACGTTGTCCTGGCGAATTTAGAGTTATCTACGGTAGCGGGGGGCCCGGTCATTTTCCCCCCATGCACATTTTCCCCCCTGACATTTCCCCCTTACAGATTCCCCCCTGGACATATTCCCCTCCTGACAGTTTCCCCTCTGGACATTTTTCCCCTTGGATGTATTTGATAGCACTGTGTTATGATCACTGGCCGAAACCATTGCTGTTGATAGTTTAGGCTAGGTTAGGTTTAGGTTAGCAATAGTTTCGGTCAGTGTTTCGTTATCATAACACAATGCTACCAAATACATTCAGAGGGGGAAATGTCCACAAGGGAAACTCGAGATGGTGCAATCTATCACACACCATCTGCTTGTACACTGCCACCTAAATCACCTGTTACTGAGTACTTACCGTCTTATAATTCATCAGTGTAAGCAAATAACTCCCTAACACTCAATCACCATTATTATTATTATTATTATTTTTTTTTTTTTTTTTTTCATTTCTGGTTATGAAGCACAACATTGCTCATCTTTCTTATTTCATTGCCGCTGCTCCGAGCCGGCCAATGACTACACTCTTCTGCCGCCTTAAAGCAGAAGTGCCTCGTCATGAACAGGAGGACATTACTTTTATGTGCGCATGACACCACTAAGACCTTGACCGAATATGTGCTGCGCCGGATGCATATTCCCCAACTCCATGTGAGTATGTGGTTTCCGAGTGAAGACGCTTGGCTGTAGCTCCGAAACTAAACATAGGATTTTCTCGAAAATACCCTCATTGTGATTCCCACACAAAGGCACCAGATGATTTCAGGTAACTTAACCTAACCTAACTGTAACCTAACGTAACCTAACCTGGCGTGTTCAAGAGTAAACGCGACATACTGTTTCAGAAAGCGGGAATTTGGTTTTACATGTGTGTGTGTGTTAGTCTGTGTGTGTGTGTGTTAGTCTGTGGTGTGTGTGTGTGTGTGTGTGTGTGTGTGTGTGTGTGTGTGTGTGTGTTGTGTGTGTGTGTGTGTGTGTGTGTGTGTGTGTGTGTGTGTGTGCTAGTAAGGGTACTGGTGTTATTGTGTTACCGTCATTTGTTTTGTCAGGTGGTGAGGTCTCATATATTTTTCTATAGATATTTTTAGGGGGTTTGGAAGGGATTTTTTGCATTTAGTCAGGTGTAAATGTGAACCTGTTTTGATAATATGATGTTACAGTGATGACTTTGTTTTTATGCGCCTGCTGCGGTTGATTTACTGGTGTAGATACTCTCTCTCTCTCTCTCTCTCTCTCTCTCTCTCTCTTCCTCTCTCTCTCTCTCTCTCTCTCTTCTCTCTCTCTCTCTCTCTCTCTCTCTCTCTCTCTCTCTCTCTCTCTCTCTTACCTACCTCCCCTATCACCATTTAACGAGAGAGAAACAGACAGACACACACACACACACACACACACACACACACACACACACACACACACACACACACACACACACACACACACACACACACACACACACAACACACTCACACACACATACACACACACACACACACACACACACACACACACACACACACACACACACCACACACACACACACCACACACACACACACACACACACACACACACACACACACCACAACACACCACACACACACACACACACACACACACACACACACACACACACACACAGACTAACCAAAAAATGCTCAAACAGACACACAAACAATCAGACAAACAACAGATAGACTGACAAAAACCAGAAGAAAAAAAATTACGTAGGCTGAAAATGAATCATAAACCATATTCTCTATTTGGTTCATTTGCAATATCCTGGTTATGCTATATAGGGTAATTACCTGCAGTGTCTGATGCATGTTAATTAACTATCATAATTGCACTGGTATCCAGGTAATTAGTAGGAAGTCCCTTCATCATAGTACGCTCATTATATTGCTCCTTTTGACCAGATGTGAGCATATGACACCGTTTCTAGGCAAAAATTCCCATAATTGAAGTAATTTCTGAAATACAAATGTTTCTGGTGAGGCTCACGTTTCATGTTCGTTGCTTGTTTCGCTTTTGTTATTAGCCCCTTCAAGCCCAGATCTTTCCTTTGCTATATAAAAAATCGTATATTGTTAGCCATGAAATTACGAAAATTACATAATATACTAAATTAACTAGTGGACAAGGATACTAAACAGGTCATATCTATAAAATATTGCTTATAATAACTAAAAAATCGTCTTATGGTACCCAAATTACAATGAAAATTACGTTATGGGCCTCAAGGGGTTAAGAGAGAACAGTTTGTATGCGTCTTAGATTTTTTTTTTTATTTGGTTGATCTATTCAGTAGTAATATCAGTATTTTTTAGATATTATTTTATTTTCTAATGGAAATCTAATATATTCAGCTTATCACTTTCCGTTACCCATGGCATTATCACCAGAATTGCAAAATGAAAACAGTTCTTTCTACCCTATCAGTCCTGTCAATAAAAAAAGGCGTAGGTTCTCATTGCTACTCCTGAGGAATGTCATTAACCCCTTGAGGCCCAGAACGTAATTTCCATTGTAATTTGGCTACTATAAGACGATTTTTAGTGAATATAAGTAATATTTTATAGATATGACCTGTTTAGTATCCTTGTCCATTAGCTAATTATTTATTATATTAAGTGACTTTTCTTAATTTTATGGGATGACAGCAGACGATTTTTTATAGTAAAGGAAAGATCTGAGCGTGAAGGGGTTAACCACAAAACATCCTCTCCAATGGTCCTTATACTACCTCTGATAAAAATAATCGAATATATTCAGCTAATATTCGCTATTCATAACATAATCACCAGAATTACAAATAAAAACAGTCATTCCTACGTACTTATGTCAATATAATAATGATAATTTTATTTTTCACCCGAAGGCATACAGTAAAAAAAGAATATAATAATAATACACACAAGAGTAAATGTACGTTGGATGCAGGTTAAGAGAGAGAGAGAGAGAGAGAGAGAGAGAGAGAGAGAGAGAGAGAGAGAGAGAGAGAGAGAGAGAGAGAGAGAGAGAGAGAGAGAGAGAGAGAGAGAGAGAGAGAGAGAGAATATTCCACAGTATATAGTAATAAGGTAAAAAAAATGTGTGTATAGCCTTAACCCCTTCACGCCCAGATCTTTCCTTTGCTATAAAAAAATCGTCTGTTGTTAGCCATAAAATTGCGAAAAGGGACTTAATATACCAAATTAGCTAGTGGACAAGGCTACTAAACAGGTCTTATCTATAAAACATTGCTTATATTCACTAAAAATTGTCTAATGGTAGCCAAATTACAATGAAAATATACGTTCTGGGTCTAAAGGGGTTAATTCTATCCACAACTCATTAACACTCAACATTCCTCACAAACTCAACAACTCATACATCTCTTGCATTCATACTTATATTTCATCCACTTATATTTGTGCGTTCATCATAATTTTAGAGAATATTAAGTTATTATGCATCTGGATATTGAGCGTCAGTGTAATTATTATTAAAAAGACTGTTTCTGATGAGAGAGAGAGAGAGAGAGAGAGAGAGAGAGAGAGAGAGAGAGAGAGAGAGAGAGAGAGAGAGAGGGAGAGAGAGAGAGAGAGAGAGAGAGAGAGCGAACAAGGGATAGAACGAGATGGAGGAGAAGAAGGGTAGAGGGTAAAAATAGTGGATTAATTGAAGGTGGTCACTGAGAAGAGGGGAGAGGGAGAGGGGAAGGAAGAAGAATTAGTTGTGATGGTGAGAGGGAAAACAGGTGAGGGGAATATGATAAAAAGAGAAGGGGAGGACGAAGCAAGGGGAAAAGCAGA
>JACEEZ010023634.1:215589-220589 GCA_016584305.1 Chionoecetes opilio
TGCCCCCTGTGCCTCCTGTGCCTGGTGTGCCCCCTGTGCCACCTATGCCTCCCGTGTGCCTCCTATGCCTCCTGTGCCTGCTGTGCCTGCTGTGCCTCCTGTGTGCCCCTGTGCCTCCTGTGCCTGCTGTGCCTCCTGTGTGCCCCCTGTGCCTCCTGTGCCTGGTGTGCCCCCTGTGCCACCTATGCCTCCCGTGTGCCTCCTATGCCTCCTGTGCCTGCTGTGCCTCCTGTGCCTGCTGTGCCTCCTGTGCCTGCTGTGCCTCCTATGCCTGCTGTGCCTCCTATGCCTCCTGTGCCTGCTGTGCCTCCTGTGCCTGCTGTGCCTCCTGTGCCTGCTGTACCTCCTGTGCCTGCTGTGCCTCCTGTGTGCCCCCTGTGCCTCCTGTGCCTCCTATGCCTCCCGTGTGCCTCCTATGCCTCCTGTGCCTGCTGTGCCTCCTGTGCCTGCTGTGCCTCCTGTGCCTGCTGTGCCTCCTGTGCCTGCTGTGCCTCCTGTGTGCCCCCTGTGCCTCCTGTGCCTCCTATGCCTCCCGTGTGCCTCCTATGCCTCCTGTGCCTGCTGTGCCTCCTGTGCCTGCTGTGCCTCCTGTGCCTGCTGTGCCTCCTGTGTGCCCCCTGTGCCTCCTATGCCTCCCGTGTGCCTCCTATGCCTCCTGTGTGCCCCCTGTGCCTCCTGTGTGCCTCCTATGCCTCCTATGCCTCCGTGTGCCTCCTGTGCCTCTATGCCTCCCGTGTGCCTCCTGTGTGCCTCCTATGCCTCCTGTGTGCCTCCTGTGCCTCCTGTGCCGCCGCCGCCAAGGTTACACAGGCCGGGGACGAGTTAGTAAGAAAGTCTGAAGGGTGCGACCTACCTGAGTTGCGAAAAGAGGAAATTGTGAAGTAATAATGATTTAGAATGCAAGTTTGTGGGGCACGAGTAAGATGTCGCTTAGTACTGCCACTTAAAGAGAGAGAAAGAGAGAGAGAGAGAGAGAGAGAGAGAGAGAGAGAGAGAGAGAGAGAGAGAGAGAGAGAGAGAGAGAGAGAGAGAGAGAGAGAGAGAGAGAGAGAGAGAGAAGAGAGAGAGAGAGAGAGAGAGAGAGAGAGATTTATTATGCTCAGACTTTGTAAAGAGAGAAGGTATGAGAGAAGTATAAGAGAAAGTATGGGAAAGAGAGAGAGAGAGAAAGAGAGAGAGAGAGAGAGAGAGAGAGAGAGAGAGAGAGAGAGAGAGAGAGAGAGAGAGAGAGAGAGAGAGAGAGAGAGAGAGAGATGAGAGAGAGAGAGAGAGAGAGAGAGAGAGAGAGAGAGAGAGAGAGAGGCAATGTTGGCCAGCGTGCGCTGCAGAAGCAATTCTCACTATAGGAATACACGAAACCCTCTTCAGTAAGGGCGAGGACTTCCCTCACCCGAACTTCGCTACGCCACCGCCTTGGAGCCCTCCTCCAATCACCACATCACTCCACAGTCTTGAACGACTAAAGGCACACTGGCTCCCCGCTGCCTTACGCTTGGAAATGCGACAGGTCATGGAGGACTTGACGACCCCTGCCTCCCTCACTATCTTCACAGGCGGGTCAGTAGATCCTGCCACAGGAGCAGCGGGAGCGGCTTTTGTGAGCGGACAAACATTGAAACAATGGCGTCTAACAGATGGTGCCAGCTGCCTCCAGGCTGAACTATAAGTCGCCATTCTACCATAACTATATAGTCGCTATAACTATTATAGTCGCCATTCGTGGCGCTCTTCACCACGCCCTGGAGAGTCACTCCCCTCATGTCATCATACACACAGACTAAAAATTCTCTATCCAGGCCCTCAGAGACACAGAGCCACAGGACAACATTCACCTTCTCACCTCCACTCTTCTTCTGGCCCAGCGACTGGCTGCACGTGGCTGCAAAATCACCCTCAATTGGGTTCCCAGCCATGTAGGCCTTAGTGGCAACGAAGCAGCTGACAGAGCTGCAAAATCAGCCGCTGCCCTCCCCAGCCCCACTACGGCTGGCTGTTCTGCCCAGCCTCTCCCAAACTCTACTTAAAATAAAGTCTGCCTCGCACGCCTTGTCCCGCCAGCAACACGAGGCCACAGTCGTCCTGTCATCACCCTCTGCCTCCTGGTACGCTGCTACAACAGCTTACCACCCCCTTCCCCAAGACCCATCCATCGCCCCACACGTACGGGACCGACTGCACCGTCTCCGCTTCGGCTTTCCCTGCTTTGAGGAAATCCGCCAGGGCGCTGTGGACATCACCTGTGATCACTGCCAGGTCACCTCCCCCTTTGCACTCCAACACTACCTCCTGAAGTGCGAGGCAATCTCCCACCTCAGGGAACGCCTCCCACCTCATCCGCAGCCCGGACATCCAGGTGCCGCCGCCGCTGCTGCTGCGGTAATCAGATCTGTCCCTCTGGCCACTCTCACCTCTACCGTTCGGGAGTACCCCCCCCCCCTCAAGGTAGCTCCAACACACTGCCTTGTTTTGCCTTGTAATGCCATAATTCCACAGGCGGGCTGCTATAGGCAAAAGTTCGCGTCAACCACAGTGTTGACAAAATATTAACAACAAACAGAGAGAGAGAGAGAGAGAGAGAGAGAGAGAGAGAGAGAGAGAGAGAGAGAGAGAGAGAGAGAGAGAGAGAGAGAGAGAGAGAGAGAGAGAGAGAGAGTAAGGGCGAAAAGGGAGTAAGTAAAGACTATAGCAGCGCCACGCCGTCTCCTGATGAATGAATGTCGTCTCAGCGTTATCACATTGCCACATCATCGTTTTTTTTAGCCACTCGTACAAAGATAAATAGAAAATAGTGTATAAATAACATAGTTCAGTTAGTTATAAGTTCAGTTAATAGATTAGTTAATAGTTAATAATAATAATAATAAGCTCAGTTCATAGTTCATAGTTAATTAATAGTTCAGGTTTCACGGCCTCTTGTAGCCTCCTTATTTTCTTATGTTCTTATGTGAAATCGTGATATTCTGATATTTCACGCTCGCAAACTACCGGAATATTTCGTGCAAAGCTATCGGTCGTGGTACATATTGTGATGGTTGTGAAGGAAAGAGAGGCATTGTATATGTGGATGGAAGTGTAGCTTATTGACTCCATGTATATATTATCTTTCATTGTATTAGTACTCAAATTCATTTCCTCTTTTTTTGTATGTATATCATGTGTATTTTCTGCTTTCTATGCCATGGGTGAAACAAAAATATCATTATTATCATTATTATTGCGAACTATAAGGAATGGTCCATGCGCGTACTGGGTAGTGGTAGAGGTTAGGAGGAGGGAAGGTTTGAGCTGGAAGATCGCCAAACCATTGTCGTCATGCCTCGAGGTCTTGTGGTACGCGCGAGGACCCCCCCCCCCCTGTCTTACCTGTGGCTTCTGCGGGAGGATAGAGAGAGGAAGAGAGAGAGAGAGATGAGAGAGAGGAGGAGAGGAGAGAGAGAGAGAGAGAGAGAGAGAGGAGAGACGAGAGAGAGAGAGAGAGGAAGAGAGAGAGAGAGAGAGGAACTTATACTGCCTTAATTTATTTACTTGTGAACCCATATGTATGCTTATTAACTGTTTAAATAAAATAAAAAGAGAGAGAGAGAGAGAGAGAGAGAGAGAGAGAGAGAGAGAGAGAGAGAGAGAGGAGAGAGAAGAGAGAGAGAGAGAGAGGGAGAGAGAGAGAGAGAGAGAAGAGAGAGAGAGAGGAGATATGTACTTACACCTACGAGTGATACACATAATATTATTATCTTTCGTAATTTGTATGTATGTATGTATTTGTATGTATTTTCGTATGTTATCGTTCGTATCTTTCGCGTAATCCTTGGTATCTTGGCATGGGTCTGGTATAGAGAGGTCATACAGGTTATTGTTACTCTTATCAACGTGGTGACCTTGGCGCGAATATGACCTTGCTGCCCATCCGACCTTTCGTGCCGTGACCATCATTTGATTAAAGCAAAATTGTAACGGATGTGCAGTAATGACATATCACACTCGCTCACCTGCATTACCACCATCATCATCACCACCACCAACACCACCACCAGTATCACCACCAGTATCACCATCACCACCACCATCACCACCGTCACCACCACCATCACCACCACCACTATCCTCTCCAGCATCACCACTATCACCATCCCCACCACCACTATCCTCTCCAGCATCACCACCACCACCACTATCACCATCCCCACCACCACTATCATCTCCAGCATCATCATCATCACCACCACCACCACCATCATCACCACCACCATCATCACCACCACCACCACTATCATCACCAGCATCATCATCATCACCACCACCATCATCACCACCACCAATACCACCATCACCACCACTACCACCACCACCATCACCACCACCATCATCATCACCACCACCACCAGCATCACCACCACCACCATCACCACCACCACCATCACCACCGCAACCACCACCACCACCACCACCACAGTCTGACCATTCAAGTGCTTTGGTTTCAGCAGTCGGGCTTCGGAATCACACACGTACTTCACACAAAAAAGAAGTTTTAAAAGGCTATTTGATTAAAGAAAAATACCGCCGCCACCTCCCTAACCCTTCGGAGAGCAAAGAGAAAAGCTAACCACATCCAGTACCATCCATTATTATTATTATTATTATTATTATTATTAGTAGTAGTAGTAGTAGTGGTGGTAGTAGTGGTAGAAGTAGTGGTAGTAGTAGTAGTAGTAGTAGTAGTAGTAGTAGTAGTAGTAGTAGTTGTTGTTGTTGTTGTTGTTGTTGTTGTTGTTGTTGTTATAGAAGTAGTACGTCAGGATGAAAAAAAAAGTAAAAGAAAACACCTTAAAAAGTAAAAAGGAAAGAAAACAACAGAAAAGATATTTGATGAAACTCTGAATATTCACGCATCTGAAAATTATCAATTACATATGGATATTTCTGCTATTAAAAAAGGACGTCATTATAAAAAAAGGCCCAGTTTGTGTTTCATTCTTTTTATCTTCTTTAATTAATTTACGTCT
>JACEEZ010023634.1:230589-233089 GCA_016584305.1 Chionoecetes opilio
TTTAGAATGATAACCTCACTAATCGCTTCTCTCCCAAAAACAAAATAGAGAGCAAGAGAGAAAATAATATAGCAAGGATGGTTAATATATGTGTCGTCATGAAATCCCTTTTGTCACATTATATAATCTTGACAAAATCGAGTCAAAATGCATCAAAAACAAAATAGAGATAAAAATAGGGAGAAAAAAAATAGGAATGATAGTAATTTAAGTATCGTCATGAAGACCCTTTTGTCACACTATGTAATCTTGGGGTAGGTCGTCATAAGCTGGATACCCACGTCACTCACCCATCACCTATCACTCATGCACCCTCACACCTGTCCCTCACCCCTCTCACCCATCACCCATCACTCATGCATCCACACACCTCTCCGTCACCCCTCTTCTTACTAATTTTCTTACTTTTTACTTTATAGGGACTGGCAGCTAGCGGGCATTTTGTTATTTATGATTTTTTTGCCCTTGGTCAGTCCCTTATTATGTAAAAAAAAAAAAAAAAAAAAAATCTTTATTCTACTTTCTTATTCTTACTTTCTACTTTATAGGGACTGGCAGCTAGCGGGCTTTTTGTTATTTCTATTTTTTTGCCCTTGGTGATATAAAAAGTAACTTCATTCTTATTTCTTATTTTCAAAATGTCTACTTTATATAGACTGACAGCTCGCAGACTTTTTGTTACTTCTATTTTTTGTTCTCATGGTTGTTAGTCCCTTACGATGCAAAAAAAAAAAGTCTTAATTCTTAAAATACTCATATTTCTTCACCTTTTCGCTGTCTACCAATGACATTCTAGTTTATATTTTTTCATAGTAGATAACTGATAAAATGCAAAAGAAGTGTTATCCTAATAAGAGAGAGAGAGAGAGAGAGAGAGAGAGAGAGAGAGAGAGAGAGACGGACAGACAGAAGGAAGAGAGAGACAGACAGACGGGGACAGAGAGGAGAGAGAGAGGACAAAAGAGAGAGAGAGAGAGAGAGAGAGACAGACAGAGAGAGAGAAGACGAGAAAAAGAGGAAGACGAGAGAAAAGAGAAAAGGAGAGAGAGAGAGAGAGAGGAAAAGAGAGAGAGAGAGAGAAGAAGTTTGCATTCATAGAGATGGAGAAGAGAGGACTTTAAAGGGTTTTTGCTCTTTCATATTCTTCATTTATGGAGCCCCCAATAAGGTTCATTAACCCAAGTGCTTCTCCTCTTCCTCCTTCTCCTCCTCATATATTCTGTGAAACTTTTGCTAACCCCTTTCCATACATTCCACCCCCCCCCCCCCCTTACACAACCTAATGTCACCCACACCTCCCACTTCACCTCTCCATGAGATACGCACACACACTTCTCGCACCCACCACCCACCCACCCACCACACCACCACACCACACACACCACCCACCCACCACACACCACCCACCCACCCACCCACCCACCACCCCCCCAAAATCCACCCACCACACCACACCCCCCACCCACACCCACCCACCCACCCACCCACCCACCCACACCACCCCACCCACCACCACACACACACCACACACACACACACACACACCACAACACACACACACACACACACACACACACACACACACACACACACGGAAAAAATGGAGCTTATTATTTAGAATTAATATATCACGTCAATAGTGAATTTTCAGACAATATAAAAAAATAAAAATAATTAAAATTCCACGTATACATATCGAAATTGCAATCAGGAATACGAGGAATAAAAAGCACAATTTATGGTTTCTGACATCGAAGCAGATCTGAGACGCGCCTCCAATTCGGGTACGTGAATAACTAAAGCCTTGTAAGCACCATTAAGCACGTTTCCAAATCAGAGAGGCAGACCGAAGCCATAACATATTTCGAGTGCCTGACTTGAGGAAAGTTTACTGGTAACCAAGCACGAGTCTAGCTGGCTTCCTACTCAAATATATAATCGGTCACGCGTGTTGCCTTTTGATTATGCTTCGAATGTTCTCAAAAATAGTGTTCTTGAATGCCATGAAGTGTAGATGAATAGAAGGATTTACCGGAGCCCCACTGTTATGATTAGATTATGATATTAGATTATTATAGATATTAGATTATGGACAACCAAACCTGACAATCCATCACTTTCAACAATAATAGACAAAATTACGAAGCTGTTGAAATTATTAAAACGACCGGTGCTTTCACTTGTAGAAAATCAAGCACCAAGTCTCTGGAGCATTTTGAGTCGATGTAAAAATCCCGTGAGAACTCTAATATCAAAATTAAGGAAATATTACTATAATTCATGAAGTTTTTACTCTCTTTTGAATCAATGAACGCTTGGTATACGTGTGCGTACGGGACTAATGACGTAGGCAATGTTCAATACTTTAACCCCTTGAGAACCATAACGTAATTTCCAGTGTAATTTGGATACCATTAGACCAATTTTTTGTGAATATAAGCTATATTTTATAGATATGACCTGCTTAGTATCCTTGTCAACTAACTAATTTGGTATATTC
>JACEEZ010023634.1:235589-240589 GCA_016584305.1 Chionoecetes opilio
AACACTTACTTTCCTTCTCTCCCTCTTCCTCCACTGCCTCTCTCCCTCTCTCCCTCTCTCACATCTACCCTCTTGGTTTCCATCACTCCCTCTCTCACTCCATTAATCACCATCCATCCATCCATCCATCCATCCATCTTTATCCTCATCCAGCAAGTGTGGATGAGAAGTCACTAGAAGAGATTTTGTTTTTCATCTTTTTTTAACTCTTTTTCAACACTCTTAGTTTTTTTTTCTCCCTTTTCCTCCGCTGCCTCTCTCCCTCGACCTCCATTGCCTCTCTCTCTCTCTCTCTCTCTCTCTCTCTCTCTCTCTCTCTCTCTCTCTCTCTCTCTCTCTCTCTCCTCTCTCTCTCTCTCTCTCTCTCTCTCATCTTCCCTCTTGGTTTCCATCACTCTCTCTCTCACTCTATTACCCACCACCACCATTCATCAACGAAAGAGAAGAACGAGGTCAAACAAATAATAACCTGAGACAAAAAATGAAAAGAATGAAAAGTTGAAAATGGAAAACTTAATAATTTCATTTCGAGACCAAAAAATTGATAGAAAAAAAAATTACGATGAAAATTGGATGATAGTTACGTCACTAGAAGAGATTCTTTTTTTATTTGCATTTTTTCAACACTTACTTTCCCTCTCCTCGACCTCCACTACCTCTCTCCCACTCTCCCTCAACCTCCAGTACCTCTCCCTCTCTCCCTCGACCTCCATTGCCTTAATCCCTCACTCCTCGACTTCCACTGTCTCAATCCATCACTCCTCGACCTCCACTGTCTCAATCCCTCACTCCTCGACCTCCACTACCTCTCCCTCTCTCCCTCGACCTCCATTGCCTCACTCCCTCACTCCTCGACCTCCACTGCCTCACTCCCTCACTCCTCGACCTCCACTACCTCACTCCCTCACTCCTCGACCTCCAGTACCTCTCCCTCTCTCCCTCGACCTCCACTGCCTCAATCCTTCTCTCCCTCGACCTCCACTGCCTCACTCCCTCACTCCTCGACCTCCACTACCTCACTCCTCGACCTCCACTACCTCACTCCCTCATTCCTCGACCTCCACTGCCTCACTCCCTCACTCCTCGATCCTCCACTGCCTCCCCCTTCACTCTTCGACCTCCACTGCCTCAATCCCTCAATCCCTCGACCTCCACTGCTTCTCCCTCTCTTCCTCAACCTCCACTGCCTCTCTCCCTCTCTCCCTCGACCTCCACTGCCTCAATCCCTCTCTCCCTCGACATCCATTACCTCTCTCCCTCACTCCCTCGACCTCCACTGCCTCAACCCCTCTCTCCCTCGACCTCCACTGCCTCAATCCCTCTCTCCCTCGACCTCCACTGCCTTAATCCCTCAATCTCCTCGACCTCCACTACCTCAATCCCTCACTCCTCGACCTCCACTGCCTCAATCCCTCTCTCCCTCGACCTCCACTGCCTCACTCCCTCACTCCCTCGACCTCCACTGCCTCAATCCCTCACTCCTCGACCTCCACTGCCACAATCCCTCACTCCTCGACCTCCACTGCCTCAATCCCTCTCTCCCTCGACCTCCACTGCCTTAATCCCTCAATCTCCTCGACCTCCACTACCTCAATCCCTCACTCCTCGACCTCCACTGCCTCAATCCCTCTCTCCCTCGACCTCCACTGCCTCAATCCCTCACTCCTCGACCTCCACTGCCTCACTCCCTCTCTCCCTCGACCTCCACTGCCTCAATCCCTCACTCCTCGACCTCCACTGCCTCACTCCCTCTCTCCCTCGACCTCCACTGCCTCAATCCCTCACTTCCTCGACCTCCACTGCCTCACTCCCTCTCTCCCTCGACCTCCACTGCCTCAATCCCTCACTCCCTCGACCTCCACTGCCTCAACCCTTCTCTCCCTCGACCTCCACTGCCTTAATCCCTCTCTCCCTCGACCTCCACTGCTTCAATCCCTCACTCCTCGACCTCCACTGCCTCACTCCCTCTCTCCCTCGACCTCCACTACCTCAATCCTCTCTCTCTCGACCTCCACTGCCTCTCTTCCTCTCTCCCTCAACCTCCACTACCTCAATCCTTCTCTCTCTCGACCTCCACTGCCTCACTCCCTCACTCCCTCGACCTCCACTGCCTCATCCCTCACTCCTCGACCTCCACTGCCTCACTCCCTCTCTCCCTCGACCTCCACTGCCTCAATCCCTCTCTCTCTCGACCTCCACTGCCTCAATCCCTCTCTCCCTCGACCTCCACTGCCTCAATCCCTCTCTCCCTCGACCTCCACTGCCTCAATCCCTCTCTCCCTCGACCTCCACTACCTCAATCCCTCTCTCTCTCGACCTCCACTGCCTCTCTTCCTCTCTCCCTCAAACTCCACTACCTCAATCCCTCTCTCTCTCGACCTCCACTGCCTCAATCCCTCAATCTCTTCGACCTCCACTGCCTCATCCCTCACTCCTCGACCTCCACTGCCTCAATCCCTCACTCCTCGACCTCCACTGCCTTAATCCCTCAATCTCCTCGACCTCCACTACCTCAAGCCCTCACTCCTCGACCTCCACTGCCTCAATCCCTCACTCCTCGACCTCCATTGCCTCACTCCCTCTCTCCCTCGACCTCCACTACCTCATCCCTCTTCTTTGACCTCCACTGCCTCAATCCCTCTCTCCTCGACCTCCACTACCTCAAGCCCTCCACTCCTCGACCTCCATTGCCTCAATCCCTCACTCCTCGACCTCCACTACTTCTCTCCCTCTCTCCTCGACCTCCACTGCCTCACTCCCTCACTCCTCGACCTCCACTGCCTATCCCTCTCTCCCTCGACCTCCACTACCTCTCTCCCTCTCTCCCTCGACCTCCACTACCTCTCTCCTTCACTCCTCGACCTTCAGTGCCTCAATCCCTCACTCCTCGACCTCCACTACCTCTCCCTCTCTCCCTCGACCTCCACTACCTCACTCCCTCACTCCTCGACCTCTACTGCCTCACTCCCTCACTCCTCGACCTCCACTGCCTCACTCCCTCACTCCTCGACCTCCACTGCCTCTCCCTCTCTCCCTCGACCTCCACTACCTCACTCCCTCACTCCTCGACCTCCACTACCTCTCTCCCTCGACCTCCACTACCTCACTCCCTCTCTCCCTCGACCTCCACTACCTCAATCCCTCACTCCTCGACCTCCACTACCTCACTCCCTCACTCCTCGACCTCCACTACCTCTCCCTCGACCTCCACTACCTCACTCCCTCTCTCCCTCGACCTCCACTACCTCAATCCCTCACTCCTCGACCTCCACTGCCTCACTCCTTCACTCTTCGACCTCCACTACCTCAATCCCTCTCTCCCTCGACCTCCCTTACCCACCTGTTACTATTCTAAAAACAATATAGAAACGGGTAACATAAAAAAAGAAAGAATCAAAACATACGAATATCAGATACAAAAGGTCCACACATTTTCTAATCAAGTACCAACACAAATTTTAACACTAAACTTGAAAAAAACCTTTTGTATCCTGAAAGTGTGGATGATACAGTTACGTAAATAGAAGAGAGATTTTTTACCGTATTAAACATTATTACGTAACACAAAAAATGTTCTACTACCATATGTATATCTCAACTCAAGCTTATCTTCGTAATTACATACTGTACTTCTGACCCATGAAATAGGTAACCTTAACACGGACTTTTTGTTACTTTTTAGTTTTTGCCCTTGGCCAGACCTTTGTGATGTAAAAAAAAAAAAAAAAAAAAAAAACTAGAAGTACATCTCTCCAAAATTATTGTTATTATTATCTTTCTTTTTTTACGTTGGAGTCTATAGCGCCTGTAGCATTTTATCTTCCTTCCTTTGGCAATGGGAATGAAGATAAGGAAGAATGAGTTATAACAAGAGGGTGTTTTAAAGTTTAGTTTTAAGATGTGTGCTGGTAAAGTACTAAATGTTGGAAAGTGTGTGGACTTATATCTGAAATTCGTATGTTTTTACTTGTTTTCGTGGAAGTGCGTGTTGGCTGGATTGTTGCCGTGTGTGTGTGTGTGTGTGTGTGTGTGTGTTTGTGTGTGTGTGTGTGTGTGTGTGTGTGTGTGTGTGTGTGTAAGTGTGTGTGTGTGTGTATATATAGATTACCTGTCGTATTTTTAGAAGGACGGGGGTTGGTGGGAGAGTAGCCAAAGTTAACCTCTTTACAATGTGTATAGTCTTTCCTCTTCCCATTAGTCCATCCTTCCTGTCTCTCAAAACACTAAAACTTTAATCCAATTTCACTCACTCGGAACTCAGCAACAAGGACCAACAAGCTCACTGTCCTCCTCCTCCTCCTCCTCCTCCTCCTCCTCCCCCCCCTTATTTCCCGAAACCCCCCGGAAGCCCTACAACGGGGGACTTCCGTTGGCCGCCGTCCAGACACCCAACAGGCAACAGGTGAGGGAGAACGCCGTGCGAGGGAACACAAACCCCCCCGATAGGAACCCGGCAGAGTGGACAGTCCCGGCCGCATATTTCCGTTCTTTGGCTGGCTTAGGTTAGGTTAGGTTAGGCTTGGTTAGCTTAGGTTAGGTTAGGTTAAGCTAGGTTAGGTTTGGTTAGGCTAGGTTAGGCTAGGATAGGCTAGGTTAGGCTAGGTTAGGTTTGGTTAGGCTAGGTTAGGTTAGGCTAGGTTAGGTTAGGTTAGGTTAGGTTTGGTTTGGCTAGGTTAGGTTTGGTTAGGCTAGACTGGGTTTGGTTAGGGTAGGTTGGGTTAAATTAAACAATATTAAACCCGATATGAACCCGACAGAGTGGACAGTCCCGGCTAAACACTTTTATTCTACTGCACTGCCGACGTAAGAACATAAATTCTTATAAGAAAGTAAGTTCTTATGTCGTCAAGGCGGTTGAAATAATGCTTAGTGGAAGAAGAGAAGAGGAAAAAATCGAACCATTAGAATCGATTATCCTTGAATTTTTGGGCCAACTATACGTAGAGCCTTGGATGTCTTGATTGCAACAAGGATGAAGAAAATGAGGATATGAAGATGGG
>JACEEZ010023634.1:255589-268089 GCA_016584305.1 Chionoecetes opilio
GGCAGATATAAAAGGACAAAGTTGAAAGACCGTTGTGTGTGTGTATTCATCTAGTTGTATTTTACAGGGCCAGAGCAATGCTCGTGTGGCCCCGTCTCCATATCAACATTTTTTTATCATTCATCCTTAGTGCTTTGTGTTGGCCGAAGCCAGCACCCCTGAGAGCAGGTCACAAACCCCGGCTAACACCCGGTACCCATTCACTGCTGGGTGGACAGGGGCTCGGGTTTTAAGGAAACAACCCATCTGTTTCCGCTCCGCCTGGGGATCGAATCCGGGACTTCTCGGTTGTGAACCGAGCGTGCTTCCCTTACACCACGGAGTACCCCTGTGTGTGTGTGTGTGTGTGTGTGTGTGTGTGTGTGTGTGTGTGTGTGTGTGGACGTAGGATAGACAAACGTGCTAAATGGCCAGTTGACTGATTGAATGATAGACTAACAGACAGACAGCCAGACAAACAGACAGACATACAAACAGACATATAAAAGGACAAAGGACAAAGTTAAAAGACGAACGGTAAGAAAGACGTATAAAATGACACACACACACACACACACACACACACACACACACACACACACACACATGGATACAGACACAAGCGTTTCCGGTGTTTATCTTCCATTGAAAAGAAGATGAAAAGAAAAAACTCACGCACACAAAAAAAAATAAGAGCCACACCAAGAACTAGTGTAACCATTCATTGATTCCTCTCTCTCTCTCTCTCTCTCTCTCTCTCTCTCTCTCTCTCTCTCTCTCTCTCTCTCTCTCTCGCCAATGTTCACCGAGGCGTGTGTGACAGTGCGCCAAAAGTCAGTCAGGGGCCCGAACAGACAGACATAAGAACGGGCGAAGGCAAGAAGAGTCAGAGAGAAGAGAAAGATGATACGGAGAAGGTTACAGTGGGGAGGCGCCGTGAGTACTGGTTAGAAGCTTAGTTCAGGACGATGCTCTGATGATTTCTTACCGCTTCTTTCTTTTTTCTTCTTTTTCTTACTCTTTCTTTCCCTTTTTTTTTACTACTTTTTGTAGTCTCTTTTCTGGCTTCGTATTTTTCATATCCTACTTTTTTTTACATCATTTTCATTTAACTTTTTTTTTTATCTCTCTCTCTGTTTACTTCCTCTTCTTCCTCCTTCAAGTTCTTTTTCTTACTTGTCTTTTTCTCTGTTCTTTTCTTGTGTCGATTTTTTTATCTATCTGTTTACTTCCTCTTCTTCCTCCTTCAAGTTCTTTTTCTTACTTTTCTCTTTCTCTTTTCTTTTCTTTTGTCACCTTTTCTTCGTATTTTTTTTCCTCGTCCTACATTTTTTTTTCATTTGCATATATCTTTTTTTTTCTTGATCTATTTCTTTTACCCTTTTATCTTCCTCCTCTTCCTTCTTCTTCATGTCCTTTTATGTTCCCTTACTTATTTCTCCTTACTTATTTCTCCTTACTTTTATTTTCTTACTTACTTTCGTCTTTACTTATATCCTTTTATCCTTCTCTTTTCTTGCTTCGTATTTTTCAACGTCCTACATTTTTCGATTTTTTTCATCCATTATTTTTTGCCCTTTTTCCTATCCCTCCTACGCGTCCTTTTCCTTACCTCTTAATCTTTACTTTTATAGTCTCTTTTCTTGCTTCGAAATTTCCATATCTTACTTTTTTTTCATAATTTTTAACAACCTTTTTTTTCCTTACCCTTATTTCATTTTCTTCCTCCTTCTCCACTTCTATTTCCTTCCTTACCTCTTAATCTTTAATTTTATAATCTCTTTTCTTCTTCTTGCTTCGTAATTTCCATATCAAAGCTTTTTTTCATCATTTTCATCTACCTCTGTATTTTTATCTATCTGTTTTCTTCCTCTTCTTCCTCTTTCATGTCCTTTTCCTTCCTTCCCTCTTTCTCTATACTCTTATAATCTCTTTACTTAATTCATATTTTCCATCGTCCTACATTTTAACAGAATTTTCATTGACCTCTTTTTATTTCTTTACCCTTTTTTCACCACGTCTTACTTTTAACATAATTTTCATCAATCTCTTATTTTTTAATCTATATCTTTTACCCTCCATGGCCTCCTGCTCCTCCTCTTCTTCCTCCATGTCCTCCTTCTCCTCCTCCTCCTCCACGTCCTTTTCCTGCTTAGGTATACGGCCGTTAAGGGAGGGAAGGATGGATAGGAAGGCAGGGCGAGCTAAATATACCGACCACGTAAGTCAGGTGTATGCAAACAACGCTGAATATAAACACATCCCCGAGACGCCATTCCCTGACAGTTGCCAGTTGGGGTAATAGTAGAGTTGTATCGGGTGACGAGAGAGAGAGAGAGAGAGAGAGAGAGAGAGAGAGAGAGAGAGAGAGAGAGAGAGAGAGAGAGAGAGAGAGAGAGAGAGAGAGAGAGAGAGAGAGAGAGAAAAAACCCACACACACATACATACATACATACAAACATACAGGCAGACATAATTATTGCAGTTCTGATAATTAAATAACATAAATAGTATCATTATTATCATTATCATTAGCCTCATGTCACTGTGGAAACTTAATTCACTTAGGATAAAGAAGGTTAGAGGTAAGAGTTAAAATAATGATAGCAAAGTTGAAGGCTCCTCCCCACCCACCCCTCCCTCAAGGTATAGGGGTGTATTAAGTAAGTAGGTCGGGTGCTGTGACATCGAAGTGTGTCAGAGAGGGGGGGGGGATGTATGTATGTATGTACGTGTGTATGTATGTATGTACGTACGTGTGTATCAACAGATGCTCAGATAGGTACACAAAGGAATTAATATCTCTACAACCCGTCGAGTGAAAGGATGAATATTGCATGTTATTTGTATTGATATCGTTATTATTATCACTATTTTAGTTAGCATTATTATTATTTTTATGGTTATTATATTTTTTGTTATTGTTATAGTTATTATCATTGTTATCATTATTGTCATTATTATCAAGACGTTAATGATAGTAACTAAGAATTATATTATCATGATCATTATTGTTATCATTAGAATTTATATTGCTATTGATATTTTCATCATTACTACTACTACTACTACTACTACTACTACTACTACTACTACTACTACTACTACTACTACTACTACTACTACTACTGCTACTATTACTACTGCACACACTACTAGTTGCAAACACACACACACACACACACACACACACACACACACACACACACACACACACACACACACACACACACACACACACTCACACTCACACACACACACACACACACACACACACACACACACACACAAAACACACACACACACACACACACACACACACACACACACACACACACACACACACACAGCTACAAACACACACACACAAACACACACACACACACACAACACACACACACACACACACACACACACACACACACACACACACAGCTACACACACACACACACACACACACACACACACACACACACACACACACACACACACACACACACACACACACACACACACACATACACACAGAGACAACCAGAAACACTAGGTAAGGATACGGAAGAAGGAAGCCGTTAGTTCCCTGCTGCATCTTGTGAGCCGATCCTCTTTAAGCGTGGGTGAAGAGGGGATCTTCATGTACAGAGAAACACCAAATTATTCACCGCCTTTGTGCCGGGTTACATTTTGCGACGAAAACACCCGATTATCACAAGAGAAAAATGTAAACTGTGCCGGGTTACATTTGGCGACGAAAACACCCGATTATTACAAGAAAAAAAATGTAAACTGTGCTGGGTTACATTTGGTGACGAAAACACAAGATTATCACAAGAAAAAAATGTAAACCGTGCCGTGCCGGGTTACATTTGGCGACGAAAACATCCGATTATCACAAGAGAAAAAAGGAAACTGTGCCGGATTCCATTTGGCGACGAAAACACTCGATTATATCAAGAAAAGAAATGTGAGAACGATGTATTTGAGTGTCTAAAGTAACGAAAACACCCGATTATCCCAAGAGAAAAAATATGAAAACGATGAGTGTCTAAAGCAGTGTAATTAGGAATGCAGTAATAAACATTCTCGGGAAAAGGAAAATAGAAACTTGAGGGTGAAATGTTTGAAATGACTGAGCATGCCAAAAGGAGAATTGAAAAAGGAACTGTAAATCTGTAAAAGGAACTGAAAGGAAAATCGGAATCGAAGTTTGAGGAGGAAAAGAACATAAATGGGAGGATAGGAGTAGAGATATGAACTAAGAAATGAGGGGATGATGGAAAAGAATGATGAAGTGCGAACGGTGATGAAAATTATAATAGACATTTTAGCCAAGTTGATGTCGAATATGAGATTATGTTGACTGATTTGTGTGTGTGTGTGTGTGTGTGTGTGGTGTGTGTGTGTGTGTGTGTGTGTGTGTGTGTGTGTGTGGCATAATGGCATGTATCTTTCTGAAATCATTCTATCTCTTTACAATCTAACCCAAATCCCAAATCGAAAGAAAAATGTAAATCAGAGAGAAAATGTTGTACACACATTTCTTCTACACAAGCTCTTTCCTACTATAACACCCTACTTATAACACCCTACTATAACACCCTACTATAATACCTTACTATAACACCCCCTACTATAACACCTTACTATAACACCCTACTATAACACCCTACTATAACACCCTACTATAACACCTTACTATAACACCCCCTACTATAACACCCCCTACTATAACCCCCTACTATAACACCCTACTATAACACCCCCTACTATAACCCCCTACTATAACACCCTACTATAACACCCCCTACTATAACCCCTTACTATAACACCCTACTATAACACCCTACTATAACACCCTACTATAACACCCCCTACTATAACACCCTAATATAACACCGTACTATAACCCCCCCTACTATAACCCCCTACTATAGCACCCTACTATAGCACCCTACTATAACACCCCCTACTATAACACCCTACTATAACACCCTACTATAACACCCTACTATAACACCCTACTAAACCTTAAACACCCTACTATAACACCCTACTATAACACCTACTATAACACCTACTATAACACCTACTATAACACCTACTATAACACCTACTATAACACCTACTATAACACCTACTATAACACCTACTATAACTCCTACTATAACACCTACTATAACACCTACTATAACACCTACTATAACACCTACTATAACACCCTACTATAACACCGTACTATAACACCCCCTAATATAACACCCTACTATAACATCCTACTATAACACCCCCTACTATAACACCCTACTATATCCCCCCTACGATAACACCCCCTACTATAACACCCCCTACTATAACACCCCTACTATAACACCCCCTACTATAACACCTTACTATAACACCCTACTATAACACCTTCTACTATAACACCCCCTACTATAACACCCTCTATTATAACACCCGCTACTATAACACCCTCTACTATGACATCCCCTACTATAACACCCTCTACTATAACACCCCCTACTATAACACCCTCTACTATAACACCCCCTACTATAAACACCCTACATAACACCCTACTATAACACCCCTACTATAACACCCTACTATAACACCCTACTATATCATCTTACTATAACACCCCCTACTATAAACACCCCCTACTATAACACCCCCTACTATAACACCCCTACTATAACACCCGACTATAACAACCCCTACCTATAAACACTACTATAACACCCTACTATAACACCCCCTACTATACAACTATAACACCCTACTATAACACCCCCTACTATAACACCCCCTACTATAACACCCTACTATAACACCCCTACTATAACACCCTACTATAACACCCTACTATAACACCCTCTACTATAACACCCCTACTATAACACCCTCTACTATAACACCCCCTACTATAACACCCTACTAAACACCCTACTATAACACCCTACTATAACACCCTACTATAACACCCCTACTATAACACCCCTACTATAACACCCCTTACTATAACACCCTACTATAACACCCCTACTATAACACCCCCTACTATATCCCCCTACTATATCACCCCCTACTATAACACCCCCTACTATAACACCCCTTACTATAACACCCTACTATAACACCCCCTACTATAACACCCCCTACTATAGCACCCTCTACTATAACACCCCTACATATCACTACTTAACACCCTACTATAACACCCTACTATACACACCCTACTATAACACCCTACTATAACACCCTACTATAACACCCCTATATAACACCCTATTTTACACCTACTATAACACCCCTATAACACCTACTATAAACCCCCTCTATAACCCTACTATAACACCCCCTACTATACAACCCCTACTATAACACCCCTCTACTAACCCATACATAACACCCCTACTAAGTCACCCTCACTATAAACCCCTACTATAACACCCTACTTACCCTACTATAACACCCCCTACTATTAACTACTTACACCCCATACTATACCTACTATAACACCCTACTATACACCCCCTACTATAACACTACTATAACACCCCATACTATAACACCTACATAACACCCTACTAAACACCCCCACTATAACACTACTATAACCCGCCCTACTTAACACCCTATATAACACCCCCCTTAATACCCCTACTATAACACCTATCTTAAACCCACTAAGAACCCCTACTATAACACCCCTTACTATAACACCTTACTTACACTCCTACTCTACTATAACACGTACTATAACACCCCCTATTATATACCCCTACACAACACCCTTACTTAACACCCCTACTATACACCCCCTATATAACACCTACTATAACACCCCTACTATAACACCCCTACTATAACACCTCCACTCCCTACTAAACCATACTAAACCCTACTATAACAACCCCTACTATAACACCCTACACACCCCTACTATACACCCTACTATAAAAACCCTACTATAACACCCCCTACCATAACCCCTACTAAACCCCCCTACTATACACCCTACTATAACACCCTACTATAACACCCCCTACTACAACACCCCTACTATAACACCCCCTACTATACACCCCCTACTATAACACCCCCTACTATAACACCCCTTACTATAACACCCTACTATAACACCCCCTACTATAACACCCTACTATAACACCCCTTACTATAACACCCTACTATAACACCCCCTACTATAACACCCCTTACTATAACACCCTACTATAACACCCTACTATAACACCCTAATATAACACCCAGATCATCCGAGCTCCTCCCGATCCTCTCTCACTAATCTGGTGCTTCATGGCTTTAGGATATACGCGGGAAGCACAGTTTGGCGGGAGGCACTTTGATGGTAGTACAAAGCCTGGGGTATGAAGCGACGCGGTTTATATAATGAAAAAATCTAAAGTTACTACACTATCAAAGTTATTATAATAGATCTCTTGTAGCGTAATTTATCGTGTCTCTATTTTAGTTATTATCACTCTTCCCTATGTTTCTGTCTGTTAGTTTGCCTGTTTGCCTGTTTACGGGTGATTTTCTCGTGGTTTGCATACACACACACACACACACACACACACACACACACACACACACACACACACACACACACACACACACACACACACACACACACACACACACACACACACACACACACACACACACACACACACACACACACACACACACACACACACTGCCTGCATAGCTTAGTAGATAACGTCCTTTTATGTCACTCGGTAGACTTGGATTCGCGTCATGCTTAAGGAGATAAGGTGTGTGTGTGTGTGTGTGTGTGTGTGTGTGTGTGTGTGTGTGTGTGTGTGTGTGTGTGTGTGTGTGTGTGTGTGTGACAGTGTGTATGAGGTTCCAGAATTAACACAATGCGGTCTTAAGCTCAAGCTTTTTCCTGGAGAGTAAGCTCGATTTGACGATCACGAGTCTTCAATTTATTAAACCACTGACCTTTTCCGTCCCAGTCCACTCCTACAAGTAACTAAATCCAGTCAACAATCTCCATTCATTTAGCCCGAACACAGCCCTAGTCAGACCAAGCATCAGCCCTCTCCTAAATATAGCCCCAGCCAGCCCTGTAGCCCTAATCAAGCCAAGCCCTATTCTCAGTGTAGCCCCAGCCAGCCCTGCAGCCCTAGTCAAACCAAGCCTCAGCCCTATCCTGAATGTAGCCCCAGCCAGCCCTGCAGCCCTAATGAAGCCAAGCCCTATTCTCAGTGTAGCCCCAGCCAGCCCTGCAGCCCTAGTCAGACCAAGCCTCAGCCCTATCCTGAATATAGCCCCAGCCAGCCCTGCAGCCCTAATCAAACCAAGCCTCAGCCCTATCCTGAATATAGCCCCAGCCAGCCCTGCAGCCCTAATCAAACCAAGCCTCAGCCCTATCCTGAATATAGCCCCAGCCAGCCCTGCAGCCCTAGTCAAACCACGCCTCAGCCCTATCCTAAATATAGCCCCAGTCAGCCCTGCAGCCCTAATCAAGCCAAGCCCTATCCTAAATATAGCCCTAGCCAGCCCTGCAGCCCTAGGCAAACCATCCTCAGCCCTATCCTATATATAGCCCTATATACTAGTATATAGCCCTGCAGCCCTATTCAAACCAAGCCTCAGCCCTATCCTATATATAGCCCTAGTCAGCCCTGCAGCCCTATTCTTTACATTACTGACCAGCCTGGCGGATGACACAATACGGAGTCATTTAATCTGTGTGGTCACGGGTTGAAAAACAAGTCTCAGCTGTGTGTGTGTGTGTGTGTGTGTGTGTGTGTGTGTGAGTGAGTGAGTGAGTGTGTGTGTGTGTGTGTGTGTGTGTGTGTGTGTGTGTGTGTGTGTGTGTGTGTGTGTGTGTGTGTGTGTGTGTGTGTGTCTGGCTGGGGGTCTACTTGATATGGAAGGGGTCATTGGAAGGGGGGGGGGGGTACGCGTGCTTAAACACACATAACCTGTATCATCTACTTTGATGAATAACAGTTTAAATAATTAGAGCCTCGTCCCCCTCCCCCCCCCGCCCTCGTGTTTCCAGGTGCATGATAACTATTGCTCATCACCATTATCATTACCGCCGCACCGCCATCACGTAGCGCGCTCCACAGTGTTATTGTTATGAGGCTCATTTTGATCACTGGAGAGGAGGCAATATATCATCTGTCCACGCTACTCTTGTACTTCTATGGTATTCTCTTTGTCTATGTCTCTATCTCTTTTTTTTCTTCTCTTTTTGTCTCTCTCTTCTCTTCTCTCTCTCTCTCTTCTCTTCTCTCTTCCTCTCTCTCTTCTCTCTCTCTCTCTTCTCTCTCTCTTCTCTCTCTCTCTCTCTCTCTCTCTCTCTCTCTCTCTCTCTCTCTCTCTTCTCTCTCTCTCTCTCTCTCTCTCTCTCTCTCTCTCTCTCTCTCTCTCTCTCTCTCTCTCTCTCTCTCTCTCTCTCTCTCTCTCTCTAATATACATTTTCCTTTCAACTTATACATTTTCACTGTTAACAAGCTCACAAATGCTGTACAACTAATGAAGATATTAAGATTATAAAAGAAGAATTATAAGAGGAATCGATAAACGACTACCCTATATGCTGTGATATAAATCGTAAACATCTTTTTATTATTTTACAATATTTGTCACGCACTTTAATAATAATATATACACATAATAATACAAAGTACAAGTAAACTCATGCACCTTTTTTCTCCTTTCTCTCTAGTTACCTACTCGTGGAAGAAGATAAGAAGGCAAATACATTAACAACCTAAGGAGAGGAATATCAAATGCTGCTGCGTGAAAGGTAAGGTATATAAATGTCAAAGGACACACACACACACACACACACACACACACACACCCCACACACACACACACACACACACACACACACACACACACACACACACACACACACACACACACACACACACACACACACACACACACACACACACACACACACACACACACACACACACACACACACACACAACACACACACACACACACACACACACACAACACACACACACACACACACACACACACAACACACACACACACGACACACACACACACACACACACACACACACACACACACACACACACACACACACACACACACACACACACAGGAAGACGTGAATTATATATATGACCACTGTATGAGATTACAGGATGGATATAGCCTTGTTAGAATCAGTGCAGAGAAGGATGACCAAAACGATTCATGGAATGCGTAACTTTAGTTATGAGAAGAGATTGAAGCTATTAAATTTACACTCACTCGAGAGCGTAGAGTAAGAGGGGATCTGATAGAAGTTTTAAGTGGATAAAGGGATAATTTAGGCGATGTAAGAAAGTTTTAAGGTTAGTAAGCAGGATAGAAAAGAAGTAACGATTCAAGCTGGTAAAGCGTAGATTTAAAAAGGAAATTGAGAGAAACTGGTTCACAATAGGTGGTGATGATTGGAATGGACTAAGTCGTCAGGTGGTCAATGCGGAGTCTATTGGGGTCTTTAAAAGGAGTCTGGATAAATTCATGGATGGGGAAGAGAGGTGGATATAGGTAGAGTTAAGTAACAGGAACTACCTCGTGTAGGTTTCACGGCCTCTTGTAGCTTCTTTACTTTCTTATGTTATGTTCTTATGACCAATCTGGAAAAATTTACAGATCAGTCAACTTAATTTCATATTCGATATCGACCATTATCATTATCATCATCGTTCTTGCTTCATTTCTCTTTTCCCTATCCACTCATTTCTTTGTTCTTCCCTCTACTCCTATCCTCTCATTTATGTAGGTTCTTTTCTCCCTCAATGTCAAAGGGTAATGCTAGACAGGTTCTGGGAATTATATGATATGGTATAAATCAAGGTAAGATATAAATGTCAAAGGGCAACAAAACTGTAAAAAAGAAGTCATTATAGTCATTATAGTCAGGTTCTGGGAATGCTATGATGCGTGTGTCCTGTAAGTGGCTTGATCAGAGGAGGAGGAGTAGTATGATGAGTGGTGATGAATGATGGCTGGTGGATCGGGTGACAGAACGAGACACAATCCAAAGCTCACCAGGAAATGGATAAATACGTGAATTGTTTTGAGAAATACTACTCATGAAACCTGTGATATGGTTATCGTGTGAATTATTTGAAAAACCAACATACCTCCTGTATTCTAAGAGGTCAACTGATAAATAGACGGTGTACAAGAAATAATTAAATGTTTATAACTTTATATCTTACAAAAGAATTTACATATGTATTATACAGTTATACACGTTAAAAAGCAAACAATACAATCGTTATGCATACAATAATCAAATGTTTATATCTTACAAAATAATTTAAATTTGTACATTATGCAGTTATACACGTAAAATTGTTTCTATTGATATTAATATAACAGAGAAGCTGCCATCACTGGACCGTGTTTGTCAATAGTGACGGTGTATTAAACGATAAACTATTCTTCCTGCGGTCAAAGACAGTGACAGACAAAGACAAGTCGAGATGACATTGTCCTTTGCCGGGAATGCTAGACTGCAGACTTATAATTAAATACAGAGGCGTCCAACGTCCACGCACTGAATATGATAATTGTATGTACGTATTATGTATGTGTTCATGCAGTATGTCTTCTAAAGAGTATCAATATATAAGCGACGAGCCAAAATATTTCACAGTAGTACTCTTACATAGTATTTCTTTGCATTAGGTAGCAAGTGATTATCTCCATAAATCATCTACAACTAAAACTATTTATAACTAACTTTTATTGGAGGTCCAGAAGCGAATAAATTAGATAACGCCAATGTATGTATTGAAGGCATCAGGAAGGAGTGAAGATTGCGAGCTGTCAAGAGTGTAAGACAAGACTACAAGCTATGACCACAGACTATTCTACTGTCTGTCTATTCTTGTGTTCTGTCTTCGAGTGTGTGTGGCCCCAGGTGCTTGACTGTGCATGGAAGAAGTGTGGTTATGTTTACCGGTGGTCTGTCTCTCTTGATTAATGTTCTCAATACTTCACAATCCTACACGCCCCACCCTGTTCAGTATATAAGGAAAAACAGGGCTGTAATATATGTGTGTGTGTGTGTGTGTGTGTGTGTGTGTGTGTGTGTGTGTGTGTGTGTGTGTGTGTGTGTGTGTGTGTGTGTGTGTGTGTGTGTGTGTGTGTGTGTGTGTGTGTGTGTGTGTGTGCGTGTGTGTGTGAAACCCTCGCCTGTATTTTTCACTGCAAATCGAGGGGGCCGATAAATATCATCCCTAAACATTTTCATAAAAACAAAATATAAAGTCACATATTTTTTCCCCCTCTCTCTCCTCCACACACGAGTAAATCATGCGCAACAAATATCTGCAAATGATATCCAAACCGAAATAATAATTAGGCTTCCATAATTACCCGTGGTAGTTCAGAGAATTCGCTGTACTGGAAAGTGTGCGTCAGATATCAAAGGGAGAGTGCGGGAACACTATTTGGCGTGTGTCACTTCATTACC
>JACEEZ010023634.1:273089-290589 GCA_016584305.1 Chionoecetes opilio
TGTATGTGTGTGTATTATGTATGTGTGTGTATTATGTATGTGTGTGTATTATGTATGTGTGTGTATTATGTATGTGTGTATTATGTATGTGTATGTATTATGTATGTGTGTGTATTATGTATGTGTATGTATTATGTATGTGTGTGTATTATGTATGTGTGTATGTGTTATGTGTATGATTATGTGTGTGATGTGTGTATTATTATTAGAGGCCAGATTAGCTCGTCCTGCTGTGGGATTGTGACGCGTCGCATACTGGTATAGGATTTGTGTTTGTGTCTTGATCGTATGTCTGTCTGTCTGTGTCTGCTTTATTGTTCTATGCGTTTGTATTTATCTCTCTCTCTCTCTTTCTCTCTCTCTTTCTCTCTCTCTCTATCTATCCATCTATCTATCTATCTATCTATGACAAACAGACACACACATCAATAGTTAGATATATATTATTATACTACACGCACACACACACATACAAAAGTCTGCCACGGGCTTTGTTTATGTTCATAGAATTGTTTTGTAATCCTCTCTGCTCTGTAATTAATGATGTGAGCTCGACAGCGTTTGGAAATTCCCGACGGAAATGAATGAGGAAAATATTATATAGTGCCACGCTCATATTTTGTAATATTTAGTGTGACTTGTTTTATATGGATTTCGTTGTTTTTTACCACTGTAATTTTATTTTTTTGGGAGAGTGGGGAGTGGGAGGAGGGAGGGGGGGAAAGTGGAGGGGGGAAGGGGACGGTGTAGGGGGGAAGGGAAGAGGAGAGGAGAGGGGAAGGAGGGGAGGGGGGAGGAAGGGAGAAGATAGAGGGTAGTAGAGAGGAGAGGGAAGGGGAAGAGAGAGGAGGGGGGGAGGAAGGGGAGGGAATTCTTTTGGAGAGGGGGGGAAGTAGGGGAGGGGGGAGGGAGGGGGAAGATAGAGGGGAGGAGGGGGGGAAGGAAGGGTATAAGCAGCCCCATGATGCTTTGTTTTGTTTGAAAAGTTTAATTGGCGTTGTGAGTAATTATACACATTTTGATCCGCCACTCTCATAATTTCTGTATTAAAAAAATATCATAAAACATATATTTCCAATTTACACTTTTGAATTTACTTATCTCTCTTTTGACAAGTTTAAACGTGTTTCTCATTGTATTATCCTCTGAGCCTTATCCTACTTTCTATCCCTCAATGAATATCAAACGTTCACAACTTCACATGTCTTTTCTTTTATATTTCTGTCACTTTTCTATTACATAATCCATTTTCACCTTTATTTTGCAAACACAATATTTTTACTCTTATCTCTCAATCCACATCTTACCCTCTCTAACTATCCAATTGGTTGTTTCCCTAATTACCATTCCATTCCATTCTTTCTCCCTTCCTAGGTTGTGAACGTGTGCTTAAAAAAGTATGTGTGTGTGTGTGTATGTGCGTGTGTGTGTGTGTGTGTGTGTGTGTGTGTGTGTGTGTGTGTGTGTGCAGTGGCATACCCTGAAAATTGAAAAAGGGGAGGCCATATATATATATAATATATATATATATATATATATATATATATAATATATATATATATATATATATATATATATATATATATAGTTAAATATATTTATTTATCATTATTTATTCTTTGCAAAAGGGGGGGCCATGGCCGCATGCGGCTTCCCCCTGGGTGAAAGCTGGGGGGAGGTGCTGTCCATGATGGTGGGCAGCAAGGAACGTCTGGCCTGCCTGGAGAGGCAGGTCCAGAAGGCCGAGCAGGAACACAAGACGTTTGTGTTGTGCTTCGTGTTAATCGTGTGTGTGGCGGTGGTGGTTGTGTTCGTGGTCCTGGTGGCGGGGTGCTCCTGGGCACGACACACCCTGGCGCGCCACCACTGCCCCCGCGAGGACAGCGAGGCAGTGCCCTTGCCCGCACCAGGCGTGACGGAGGAGGATGCCAGCGAGGCCCGGGGCCGAGGACAGCAAGACTAGCCTCCCCTACAGGACACAGCCTCGCAGGAGGTCAAACACATTATGGTGGAGGGCGTGCTGGAGGAGGCTGGAGAGCAGATCCTCCCCCTACAGGAGCAGGGGGAGGCCACTCCTGAAAATTTGCCTGTTCCACTCCCCTTCTCACCGTCAATGGGGTCTGAGTCACCCCCCATCCAATCATTAGAGTTGCCTGAGTCACCCCCCATCCAATTATTAGAGTTGCCTGAGTCACCCCCATCCAATCATTAGAGTTGCCTGAGTCACCCCCCATCCAATTATTAGAGTTGCCTGAGTCACCCCCCATCCAATTATTAGAGTTGCCTGAGTCACCCCCCATCCAATCATTAGAGTTGCCTGAGTCACCCCCCATCCAATTATTAGAGTTGCCTGAGTCACCCCCCATCCAATCATTAGAGTTGCCTGAGTCACCCCCATCCAATTATTAGAGTTGCCTGAGTCACCCCCATCCAATCATTAGAGTTGCCTGAGTCACCCCCCATCCAATTATTAGAGTTGCCTGAGTCACCCCCCATCCAATCATTAGAGTTGCCTGAGTCACCCCCCATCCAATCATTAGAGTTGCCTGAGTCACCCCCCATCCAATCATTAAAGTTGCCTGAGTCACCCCCCATCCAATCATTAGAGTTGCCTGAGTCACCCCCCATCCAATCATTAGAGTTGCCTGAGTCACCCCCCATCCAATCATTAGAGTTGCCTGAGTCACCCCCCATCCAATCATTAGAGTTGCCTGAGTCACCCCCCATCCAATCATTAGAGTTGCCTGAGTCACCCCCCATCCAATCATTAGAGTTGCCTGAGTCACCCCCCATCCAATCATTAGAGTTGCCTGAGTCACCCCCCATCCAATCATTAAAGTTGCCTGAGTTATCCCCCATCCAACCATTAGAGTGGCCTGAGTATACACTCTTCCCGTCAACAAAGTGGCTTGAGGTTGTTCCCATGCAATCATCCGAGTTAACTGAGTCACCACCCTTCATATCAGCAGAGTGGCCTGAGTCAAAACCCTTCCAATCATCTGAGTGGCCAGGGTGTACACTTGTCCCGGCATTAAAGTGGACTGAGCCAACACCCTGCCAATCATCAGAGTGGCCTGATTATACACTCTTCCCGCCATCTAACTTGCCTGAGCCTACACCTTTCCAATCATCAGAGTGGCCTGCGTCAACATCCCTCCAATCATCAGAGTGGCCTGATTATACACTCTTCCCGCCATTAAAGTGGCCTGAACCAACATCCTTCCAATCATCAGAGTGGTCTGCGTCAACATCCCTCCAATCATCAGAGTGGCCTGATTATACACTCTTCCCGCCATCAGAGTGGCCTGATTTTACACTCTCCCCGCGGACAGCACCGCGAACACGAAAAGTTCACTTCACATTTGATCAAGACTTGCCGCTGCCCATCAAAGAGCGTGAACATCTTTATGAAGATTACGGAAAGAATGGAGTAGGCGTGAGGGAGCAAACTTTTAGACGCCTCCGCGAACTGAAGAACAACGTGAAGGCGTTAGGTCAAGAGATGACCGAGATGGTTGCCCGACGCAGCTATGTCAAGAAACACTGAAGAGACACCCAGCTGGAGCAAAGGCTGGCTCGCAACACCCGACTTCAAACTACTTTTGAGTTAGACGCTCGAGAGGGAACACTATCCAAAATTACTTACTTGCTATAGTACGACAATGAATAAATGTTAGCTACAGCGAGATCAAGGTAACCACTGCACTATATAGAACAATGTGGAACTGCGCCCAGACTACCTCAACAAGCAGTGGTGTCTAATTATTGTACGTTGGGAACACCACCGCTACTACCTTCCTTCCATTCCTACACCCTTTTTGCAATTCTTATCTATCTTTATGATAATAATAATAATAATAATCTTATTATCACCCGGAGGCATACAGGAAAAATGCAGCAACAACATGACATAGAGTTAACTTGAGTACTAAAACAAAACAGAAATAATATAGACATGTGGGCATATAATATAATAATATAATAATAGAGACACATTAGAGTACATAGAGTACATAGTACATAGTGCATACAGTACATAGAGTATACATACTACATATACACCTGTGCTACCCCACATTCTGTACAAACAGCAGGCCCAGCCACCGCTCTCTATCTACTAATATCTTCCTTATAGAGACTGGCAACATAGCGGGCCTTTGTTACTTTTTATTTGCCCGGTATTTGGCCAGTCCGAGATGTAAAAAATACGAAAAAAATCCCATATCCCATACTCGGATCAGCCGTCTTTTGGGCTTCAGGGGCGAGTAAGTTTGTGTTCCGGTCTCTTATCTGGACCTAGACATGGTAATATGACCCTTGTCGGTGGTTATGGGAGGATGTCTGTGTGTCTGTTGATGTTTTCGCTGCAAGGAGTAAAGAGGAGGTTCCGTACTGATGTGTTTGTGAAGAGGATGGAAGCAGTATAGAGATTGATTTGCTTTTATTTGTGATCCTACTTTGTTTTTCTTTTTAATTAAGAGAATCAGATTTTGTTTCATTGTTGTGGTTATGCGTATCTGTATAGGTTTTTTTTTCTCACACACACACACTCTCTCTCTCTCTCCTTCCCGTCTCTTCTCCCCTTCTCTCCTTCCTCCTCCCCTCCTCTCTTCCCCTCTCTCTCTCTCTTTTTTCCTCTCTCTTCCCTCTCTCTCCCCTCTCTTTCCCCCCTTTTTTTCTCTCCCCCTCCCTTCCCCCCCCTCTCCCCAACCTCTCTCTCTCTCTCTCCCCTTCTTCTCTCTTTTCCCTCCTCTCTTTTCTCTCTCTCTTTCTTTTCCCCTCCTCTCTCTCTCTCTTCTCTCTCTCTCTCCCCCTCTCTCTCCTTTTCTCCTTCTCTCTCTCCTCTCTCTCTCCTCTCTCTCTCTCTCTTTTTTCTCTTCCCCTCTTTTTTCATTTTCCCCTCCCCTTTCTCCTCTCTCCCCCTTCTCTCTCTCTCTCTCTCTTTCTCTCGCTTCATTTAAGTGGTTCAATGAATCAAAAACATACTTTTCTGTATCATAATGGGAAGATGAATAATACTCACAGCATCGCGTTTGTTGGCTGGTTAAGCGGCTATGTAAAAAGAATGTGTGTTTAATTCTTCCCACGACACCTTCTTTGAAATTGTTATCTGTCAAATTTTGGAACGGGAATTCACTTGCACAGCGTTCCCTGCTTGTAAAAGTATTTCATGAATAAAAGGATTTTTTTGTAAGGGGAGAGAGAGAGAGAGAGGAGGAGAGAAAAGAGGAAATAGTGTGTGTGTGTGTGTGTGTGTGTGTGTGGTGTGTGGTGTGTGTGTGCGTTTGTTGTGTGTGTGGTGTGTGTTGGGGTTTTTGTGTGTGTGTGTGGTGTGTGTGTGTTGTGTGTGTTTGGGGCGTAGGGAAAAAAAAATAAAAAGGGAAAGGTTTCGAGAGTTGGTGAAATCTTATGAAAAATGACATCACTTAATCAGTTTTGATGATGATAAAGTTATTGTAGTAGTTGTTGTTCTTGTTCTTGTTCTGTTTCTCCTTCTTCTTCTTCTTCTCCTCCTGCTTCTTCTTCTTCCTCTCCTTCTCTTTCTCCTTCTTCGTCTTCTTCTCCTCCTTCTTCTTCTCCTCCTCCTTCTCATTCTTATTCTCCTCCTCCTCCTCCCTCCCTCCTCCTCCTCCTCCTACTCAGTCTACGCAAAGATTAACTAAAGGGTAAATTGCTAACTATTGGGACAATATATCGTCCTCCCAAATCTAATGCGGAAGTAGACTGCCTCCTGTATGACGAGATAAAGTCAGTTGTGAACAATAATAACGATACAATTATTTGTGGAGATTTTAACCTACCTCATATAAACTGGAATAATAATTCTGCTGATAGAGAAGGTTATGCGTTTGCTTGATATGGTGAACGAAGTATATTTAAATCGGTGGTCCGGAGCCTAAAAGGGATAATAGTATCCTAATTTAGTTTTCACTACCGACATTGATCTGATTGTTTTACTGCGATATAGGTGAACTTTGGGAACAGTGATCAAAAGGCTAATCGATCGGCATAAATTGCAATTGTAGACATCACAGAAATCGGTTATTAGTCCCCAAATTATATAAAGCAATTTTCACAAAGACCCGCAGGGTACTAATGAAGTTGAATGGATTGACCTACTAATTGTAATAACGCCGAAAACATGTTAATGTATTCACTAATAAACTCCAATCGGTGGTGGAAAAACATGTTCCCATGGTAAGAAAACGTTTGAATAACATAAAAACCCATTTTGGATGAATAATGAGATCCACAAATCTTTGGGCAAAAGCGCCGAGCGTATAAAGTTTACAAACGTAAAATGCAGACTGCGATTCTAGAGAATAAATTGACGTCAAACGTCGCTGCAAAGGACTAATTAAGTCAAAAAAGCCGAGTATGAAAAAAAAATTGCAAAGGAATCCAAATCAAACCCGAAAAGGTTTCTTTCAATACTTTTCGAAGTAAGAAAAAGTCAAAACAAGTATTGGACCACTGAAAGATAATAAAAATATCTTGGTAAATGATAATAAGAGTATGGCGTTTCGTACTCAATGAATACTTTAATGCGGTATTTATTAAAAGAAGACGAACTCCATTACCAGAACCGAAAACCTGTATGCAGGACTCGAAAGGGATAGACTGGAAATTAGGAGAGAAAACAGTAACAAATATCAAAGTATTTGCTGAAACTTGACCCAGCAAAATCCGTGGGGGTAGCGAAATCTCGCCGCGACTACTTCGCGAATGTCACAGTCAACTTTCGCTCCCATTAAAGATTATTTTCAATAAATCGCTATGTGAAAAAATGTTCCTATTATGTGGAAATTAGCTAATTTTTACACCGATATTCAAGAAAGGGAGTAAGAGCCTCGCAAGTATTATCGCCCGATTAGTCCTAACGTCCGTGATTGTTAAACTATTTGAGAAAATATTGCGGGATAAAATAGTGTCTTTTCTCGATGAAAATAACTCATACTAAACTCCCAGCATGGATTTCGAAATAAGAGATCCTGTTTAAACAAACCTACGGGATTTTTTTAATGTCATTTATTCAACTGGGACGCTAAAATTCCCTGGGAATGTAATATCCCTTGTTTTTTCAGAAAGCCTTCGATACAGTTCCACATAAGCGACTGTTGACCAAGCAAAGGCCACATGGAAATAGGAAGAAATTATTTTTCATGGATTGCGTTTGGGCTTTCAAATCGTAAAAAACGGGTAGTAATAATGGTGAGGCATCTGATTGGTTAGATTTTCACTAGTGGGTGCCTCAGGGCTCGGTCTTGGGTCCTACTCTTTTTCTGATATATATCAACGATCTGGACTGCGGACTTGTATCTAAAATATCAAAATTTGCAGATGACACCAAATTAGGCGGTAAAGCATATACTAAGAAAACTGCAAACTCATACAAAGTGGGTCTCGACAAACTATCAGTTGGATGATAAATGGCTATTAAAATTCAAAATTTCCCATAAAAGTAGTAAAGCATATGGCAACGATAACCTCAAATAAACATCAAATGCAAATAAATCGTTAACTGAAGTACAGCAGGAAAAGGATCTAGGTGTCCCTCATCATAATGATCTGAAAAACCAGTTCGCATTGCCTAGCTGCCAGTAAAAAGGCAAATATGATGTTGGGCTTTATTAAAAGTAACTTTGAAAATAAAACTCCGAAAGTAATGACACAATTATACACGTCCTTGGTTTTGGCCGCACTTGGAATATGCCGTTCAATTCTAGTTGCCCTGTTTTCGTAAAAGATCAAGCCAAATTTGGAAACAGTGCAAAGAAGAGCAACCAAACAAATTCCATCTCTGCGAAAATTTATCTTATGAAGAGAGACTTTCGGAACTTAATATGTTTTCCTTAAAGGATCGTAGAATCCGTGGGGACTTGATAGAAACCTTTAAGATCCTAAAAGGTTTTGATGTCATAATCAAGAGGACCTATTCGAGCTTTCAACTCAAGTGACAACAAAAAAATAATGGTTTAAAACTAAACGGTCAACGTTTCACCGAGCATCACCGATCTCCGTAAAAATGATTTCAATGTTAGAGTCGTTGATCATGAACAGTTACCAGCAAATGTTTCGGAGCCAACACAATAACTACATTCAAAAACAGACTTGAAAGCGCACTGTAAAATAAATGGGTATTTATAGTGCGAATTCCCTATCTAGTCCCCCGTATCGTTAGTTTTTAGTGGTAAATGGTAGTTGTAAATTTGTATTTTTCATATCCTATCATTCTGCACTATGAAACTTCCATGTTCCTATCCTCTTTAGGGACATGGTAAACATTTTCCAACTGTTTTCTTACAAGTATTGAAAAGTTTTGTAGTATGTAGTTCAGCAGATACCCTCGCTAAAGGACCAATAGGTCTCCTGGTGTCCCGTTACTCCTATGTAATCCTATGTAATCCTCCTCCTCCTGTTTCCTATCTTCTTTAGGGACATGGTATCATTTTTCCAAATGTTCCTCCTACATGTAGTTGATAGTTTTGCATATGTAGTACAACAGATACCCTAGTTATGGACCAATAGGTCTCCTGGTGTCTGTTACTCCTATGTATTCCTATGTTTTCCTCCTATATCATATTTTTTCCTTCTCTTCACCTTGTTATCGTTGTAGCTGTTGCAACACGTTCAACCCTCGTCTTCCCGTCTGCCAAAACGAATATAAGTCGCGGCGGGTATGACCACACTTGACCAGGCCTGGGATAAGCGACCTCATGGGAACACAACACGTTTCTGGCCTTCCCTACTTTTCTTATGCCCTTCACACATGAGATATTTTGGATACATGTCGCCGTAATATTTGAGTAATGCTATAACTCATTAAAAGGGGCAAGATCGAGGCAGCATTGGCAGCAGTAGCAGTTGTAGTGATAATTAGCATATGTTTATAGTCTTCACAAACACTTAAAACCATTACGAAGCTACCACAAGTATATATATATAATATATATATATATATATATATATATAAAATTTTATATATTATATATATATATATATAATGTATGTACAGCATGTAATATGGAACTGTAAACTGTAATATGCATTACAGTTGTGCATAGCATTACAGCTGTACATATGCATTACAGTTGTACATATGCATTACAGCTGTACATATGCATTACAGCTGTACATATGCATTTAAGTTGGCAATGCACGCCTCTGTCCGTCTTCCTGTCACTCACATCCTGTCGGGGATTATTGTTTTTATCAGACACATGGTTAAAGCACAGGCATAACAAAATCATCTTCATAAAATTTACCGGCTGGTTCCGTTTGCAATAGTGTGTGTAAATTAAAACCTTCCAATGATCTAAATAGGTTTCATATTTTTTTTTACATCAAAAGATTGCCTTTTTTTGGAAAAAATATATATATAATTATATATATATTATAAATTTTTATATTTAAATTAATATAATTATATATATTAAAATATATTATAATATTTTTATATATAAAAATTTTTTTTTTTTTTGGGGGGGGGGGAAGGGAGGGTTCTAGAAACGTCAAACATCGTAGACTTCTAAGAATTTCCAACAAAAGGGATGACAAACTTTTGCATCAGTAAGACGGGTAAGGATGAGAATGACCTGGAAAATATTATGCCTTAAACTCCCGGGAGGAATTAATAAGAGTAGTATGTAATCTATTTTTTAGGAATTTTGTATTTTTGGGTCCTATGTTTAAAGGGTTTAAACCCGCCCTATTGGGTCATCCATTACTCACCGTCGCGGTAGAGAAAAATGGGCAGATGTGGGTGTTTTCGACCACCAACGTTGAGAAAGTTTTTGGTTTACCTAGGGGGAATCAAAACCGGGGAACACCGACGCCATTTTGCAGTCACTAACCACTGGGCCATTTTGAACGATACTCAGACAAGAAAATATGCAAAAAAAACCATCCTACTGTATGATGCCATTCTGTACAACTCTGTGTGAGAGTAGAGTAAGATAATCGCTGTCTCAAATTATTTACAATGTTACACAAAAGACCACTTTACAAAGTTACATAACCACTAGGCCAAATTTTAAACGATACTCAGACAAGAAGATAAAAACCATCTAACTGTATAATGTCATTCTGTACAATCATTATGTGAGGGTAGAGTAAAAAAAAGTCCCTCAAATGCTTTACAATATCACATAAAAGATAATAAAACTCCGAGAGATGACAACTGTTCCACACTAAAGACCAGGACGCATAAACGAACACGTATATAAAACTTCGATGCTTGATTAAAAAATTGACCACAAGTTATATGATGGAAAAATTGGCCTGGCTCAGTGAGGAAATCCACGGCAAAAAATTGAGGGAGCGAAAGGTTGAAAGAGTTCAGGAATGACGTAATAGAATTCAGAGCAACTGCACGACTATATTGTTTGGAAATACACGACCCAATACGCATTCCAACCTTATAAAGGCTCAAAAACATCCCGGGGAAAGAAATAGCTAAACTACATTTTGTTTCTTTAAAACATCAAAACCCATTGTATACTCGGCCCAAAAATCACAAAAACACAGAATTTCAAAAGATAAAAAAAAACAAAAAAACAGCCCTTTATCACTCGAGAAAAGGAAGGAAAAGAAAAGAGAAGAGAGAAGGAGAGAGAGAGAGAGAAAGGAGAGAGAGAGAGAGGGAAGAAAAAAAAAACCCAAAAGGGAAAAAAAAGATGGTAATTGGCGGGGTTTTTAAAGGGAAGAGAGAGAGAAGAAAGAATAGAGAAGAGAGAAGGAAAAGAGAGAGAAGGAGAGAAAAAAGGAAAAGAGGAGAGAGAGAGAAGGAGAGAGAAAGAGAAGAGAGGGAAAAAAAACCCCCCGAAATTTAAATTTAAATTCAACAAATTTAAAATGAAGGGGGGGAAGGGGGAAGGGGAAAAAAAAAAAAAATAAGAATTTATAAAGAGGGAAAAAATGAAAAACCCAAAAAAAAATTATTTAAAAGAAAGATTTTTTTATTTTTTCCCCTTTTTTAAATTTAATAAAGGTTAAAGCCCCCCTCAAATCTAAAGACCCCCCTTTTTCCCCTTTTTTAAAATTTTAGGGCTTTTTTGGCATTTTTTTTCCCTATAAGAAATAAAAATTTGTGAAAAAACACCCCTTTTTTTTTAATTTTTGTTTCCCAAATTGTTCTTTTATTGGGGGAGGAAATGACCCCGAGATAAACCCAACCCTCTCCAAAAAAAAAATTGACGTTTTAGAAAAAAAAAGTTAAAAACCCCCCAAAAAAAAAAAGAAAGGGGAAAAAGGGGGGTGCGAAAAAATCAAAAATTTTAAAAAAAAGTAAAAAAAGGAAAAGGAAAAATTTTGTAGGGGAACAAAACAAAACTAAAAAAGGAGGAAAAAAAGAAGAAAAAAAAACGGGTAAAAACGAAAATAAAGGGAAATAAAAAACCCGGGAAAAAAAGAGAGGGGAGAAGAGAGGAGGAGAAGAAAAAAAGAAAAGAGGGAGAGAGAAAAGAGAGAAAGAGAAAAAAAGGGAAAGGGAAAAAAGGAATGAAAAAAAGAGAGAGGAAGAGAGAGAAAAAAGAGGGAAAGAAGAAAAAGAAAGGAAGAAGGGGAAAGAGAGAGAAAAAAAAAATAAAAAGGGGAGAAAGAAGAAAAAGAGAAGGGGCAAAAAATAAAAAAAAAAAAAGAAGGAAATAAAATAAAAAGAAGAGGGAGAAAAAGAAAAAAAAAGTAAAAAAAGAGAAAAAAGGGGAAAGGAAAGGAAAAAGAAAAAAAAAAACAAAATTTCGTAAGGTCGGGGGAAAAATGGGGCTCTGTTTAAATTTATTTAAAGGGAAAAAGGGATTTTTTTTAAAATTTTTCGGGGTTTTTTTTCCGAAACCCCCAAAACCAAACGGGTTTTTGACCGGGCCTGTTTTAAAGGGGGGAAAAGGGGGGGAAAAAATGTCAAATTTTTTCGCCAAAAAAAAAAAGGGGTTGGGTTTATCTCGCGGTTTTTGCCCAATGATTTTGATGAAAAAATGCAAAAAAAACCCCCAAAAAATTTTGGGGGGGCCCCGATTTTATTATTCCTGAAAAAAATAAGCGAAAATTGACTAAAAACGTAGACATATTATGATAGTTAGTTAGATGAATACATACATAGAGATAAATATAAATATAGGAAAAATATGTTGTTTATCGAGCGTGGAAGGACCTATTAGATGACGGTAGTGGGTAGTAAAAAGTTGTAAATAAATAGACTTAAAATATAATATAGATGGTCGAATATAGAGATAGGAATATAGGGAAAATATGCAATTCAATAGATATAGACCAGATTTTAAAGTTAGATGGAAATGGGTAGAAGTGGAACGCGGGTGAGGAAGAAAAAATATTGCTGTAAATAAATAAAATTGTAAATAGACATACCAAAATAAAAGGAAGAACGTAGACTTTTTTTTTTTTTTTTTTTTTTTTTTTTTTTTTACATCACAAAGGACTGGCCAAGGGCACAACAAAAAGAGGTAACACAAAACCCGCTTAGTTGCCAGTCCCTATAAAGAAGACAGTAAGAGAATAAAAAAAAAAAAAGAGGGGTGGTTTAATTAGTATGTATTTGTAGTATGAGATTAATACATACATAGAGATATGAATAAATGACATATATGCGAATAGAAAGATATATTTCAGTTTTCAAAGTTAGTTGGAAATGGGTGGAAGGGGAAAGCGGGTGGGAAAGAATAATAAATTGTAGAAGTTGTAAATAAACAGACCGCATTTTAAGATGGTAGATGAATACATACATAGAGATAGATAGGAATGAATGAAAGACATGTAAATAGGAATATATAGACCAGTTTTTAAAGTTCGTTGGGAATGAATAATTGAATCAGACAGACAAAAGAACAGTCAAATATATGATAAATAGAGCAAAAGTATGAAGGTAAGATGCATACATACATACATAGGGATAGACATGCATCAAGAAAAATATGCATATATATATATATATATATATATATTGATAGATAGATAGATAGATGAATATATAGATAGGTAGATAGCTAGATAGATAGACCAAATTTTAAAGTTAGATGGAAATTAATATAGTATTAGACAGACAAAAGAAAAGTCAAATATATTCAATTCTTAACAAACTGTGTGTGCATTTCTTCTTTATATATCGTTCATTTCACTTCGTTGCATTAAGTTAATCCTTCGTGTCATTATGTTCTCATGATCTTCCTATTCTTTTCTCTCTCATTTAATCTTTCCTTTTATCTTGCTGCTCTTCTTCAAACTTTGGTGAATATTTCTTAAATATTTTTCCTTCATTCTTTCTTTTCTGCTTTGCATATATTTTTCTGCTTTACATTGAGAATTATTTTGTTAGTGAGAGACAGACAGACAGACAACAAACAGACAGACAGACAGACAGACAGACAGACAGACAGACAGACAGACAGACAGGCGGACAGACAGAGACTCCCACATACAAATAGACATATAAAAAAATAGATCTGAAATATTTCCACTTAACTTCATACCAAAAGCTCTTTCAACTTAATTTCATATAACTAGTTTTTTCTTATATTTCCAAATGATCGTATGTTGGGCGCGTCTTCCGAACTCTATAGGTGAACGACCTTTCATGTTTTTTCTTCGACCAGCCAGTGACACATTCTCCACAAGTACAACTAAGCCTCTTACACAGTAGCTACCAAACTCTCTCTCTCTCTCATCTATCACGTCTCGTCTTCCGGGTCCTCTCCTCTCTCTCATCTCTCTCTCCTTCTCTCGTTCTCTCTCTCTCTCACTACGCTCTCTCTCTCATCTCTCCTCGTCCCCTCTTTTCTCATCTCCTCTCTTCCTCTCTCTTTTATTTCTTTGCCTCGTATCCGAATAAGGTGAAAAGTACTAAAAATCCTTGGCCTTTACTGCAGCCAAGGTTTAGTCATGTTTATATCTCCCTTTGGTGATGAAGTAAATTATCATTCTTTTATAGTAACTGTCCACTTTCATTCTATCTTATGACATGTTTTTAGCTTATGATTTAGGTGTAATAGGTTTTTTTTCTGGGGTAGATTTCAAATATTCTTTCTTGCATTGGTAACGTGGGTGAAACTAATACGTACGTTCTAAAATGTCTCTTAACACCCTTTGGTCAAATTTAACTTCTGGCTTGCGAAATATTTTCATTCTTGCGCGCGCACACCCCAAAACACACAAACAACACACACACACAACACACACACAACACACACCCCAACACACACACACCACACACACACACACAAAACCCACACACAACACCACCCCCGTTAGTTCCTGACCCGACATCAAATCAAGATCATTCATCAGTCACTCAGCCAAGCCAGAGCCAGTGTTTGGAGGGGAGAGGGGGTGGGGGCAGGAGAATGGGGAGGGGGGAGGGGCATGGAGGGAAGGGGGGGCAGGAGCATGGGGAGGGGGTAGGAGGGTGGGGCATGGAGGGAAGGGGGGGCAGGAGAGCGGCATCCACCTCTGGATCCACCATAATCTTACCCTAGAAAAAAAATCACTTAATCCAACCTAGTAATAATTGACTTCTGACGAGTTCATTTTCGTCAGTAGCTACAAAGGACAACAACTCCATCGTGCATTCCCTGGCGCTGTGTGGAGTGCCTGAAATCCATCCCTGGCGCTGTGTGGAGTGCCTGAAATCCATCCCTGGCCTTGTGTGGAGTCCCTGAAATCCATCCCTGGCCCTGCGTGGAGTCCCTGAAATCCATCCCTGGCCCTGTGTGGCGTGCCTGAAATCCATCCCTGGCCCTGTGTGGCGTGCCTGAAATCCATCCCTGGCCCTGTGGGGGAAGTCCCGGAAATCCATCCCTGGCCCTTTTGTGGCGTGCCTGAAATCCATCCCTGGCCCTGTGTGGAGTCCCTGAAATCCATCCCTGGCCCTGTGTGGAGTGCCTGAAATCCATCCCTGGCCCTGTGTGGCGTGCCTGAAATCCATCCCTGGCCCTGTGTGGAGTCCCTGAAATCCATCCCTGGCCCTGTGTGGAGTGACTGAAATCCATCCCTGGCCCTGTGACAATCAATCATTGGGGGCATACGCCGGGGGGCGCGTCGCCTCGCCCACCCTACGACGCCACTCCCGGGGGTCACCACGCGCGAGTTCCCATGCAGGCTCCTTTCCCATACCAAGCAGCTTCGACAAGAAACATCAACTTGCCCCAGCCACGAGCCTTGTGGGCCCCCCCCTTGGCCTCCTCCACGCCGGATTGTCTCTTTACAGATACAACCCGATGGAAGGATCGGTTTCAGGGTAGCGTTGCAACAATGCCCATATAGCGGAATTTGGGCGCTGAGGGAACTATGCAGGTAATAGGCCTCGTTTCAGTCTCACGGTGCAATCGCTGATTTGACACGTAATCATCCAAGCGATACCCATGATTTGCGAAGACACTTTTTAAACCAAAGGCATTGATTCGTCTCTTCAAGTCACTATTTAGTGTCCATGTCTCACAACCATAGAGAAAGACAGGGATCACAAGCGACTTGAAGATCCGGATCTTTGTCCTTCTGCACAGGTACCGACAACGCCAAATACTCCCGCTGAGCGAGTCCATAACACCGTGGGCTATGCCAATCCGCCGTAAGACTTCTTGACTGTAAAACCACCGTCATTATGGACTGCGCTACCAAGGTATGTAAAACTTTCCAAGATCTCAATGTCCTCGCCACACGCATGAACGGACTGTACTGCTTCATATAGTATGTCTCCAAACACCTGGACTTTCGTCTTGAGCCAGGAGACCTCAAGTCCCAAAGGCTTTGCCTCCTCGTGCAGCGCTTCAAAAGCCATCACCAAGACCTCCAGCGACTCACCAAAGATTACTGCATCATCGGCAAAAACAAGATCAGTGATCTTGGTGTTGCCGACGGATGCTCCACAATCACTTTTGATCTAAAACCCTTTGTCCAATACCCAGTCCATACAAGCGTTAGAAAGTGATGGGGCAAGGACGCACCCTTGCCTCACTCCTGTATTCACAGGAAAGAAGCTGGATACACCTGCCCCACACTTCACAGCACAGCACAGCCCTGTTTGGAGTGCCTGAAATCCATCCCTGGCCCTGTGTGGCGTTCCTGAAATCCATCCCTGGCCCTGTGTGGCGTGCCTGAAATCCATCCCTGGCCCTGTGTGGCGTGCCTGAAATCCATCCCTGGCCCTGTGTGGCGTGCCTGAAATCCATCCCTGGCCCTGTGTGGCGTGCCTGAAATCCATCTCTGGCCCTGTGTGGCGTGCCTGAAATCCATCCCTGGCCCTGTGTGGTGGCCCTGCCTGAAAATCCATCCTGGCCCTGTGTGGCCGGGACCTGAAATCCAATCCCTAGGCCCTGGTTTGGGGTGCTCTGAAATCCATCCCTGGCCTGTGTGGCATGACCTGAAATCCCTCCCTGGCCCTATATGGAGTCCCTTTAAATCTCATCCCTGGCCCTGTTTTGGCGTGCCTGAAATCCATCCCTGGCCCTGTGTGTTTAAAGTCCCTGAAATCCATCCTGGCCCTGTGTGGCGTGCCTGAAATCCATCCCTGGCCTATATGGAGTCCCTGAAATCCATCCTGGCCCTGTTTGGAGTGCTGAAATTTCCATCCTAGCCCTGTGTGGAGTGCCTGAAATCCATCCCCTGGCCCTTGTGGTAGTGCCCTGAAATCCAAACCCTGGCGCTGTGTGGAGTCCCTGAAATCCATCCCTGGCCCTATATGGAGTCCCTGAAATCCATCCCTGGCCCTGTGTGGAAGTGCCTGAAATCCATCCTGCCCTGTTTTGGAGTGCCTGAAATCCATCCCCGGCGCCCGTGTGGAGTCCCTGAAATCCATTCCCTGGGCCCCATATGGAGTCCCTGAAATCCATCCCTGGCCCTGTGTGGCGTACCTGAAATCCATCCCTGGCCCTGTGTGGAGTGCCTGAAATCCATCCCTGGCGCTGTGTGGAGTCCCTGAAATCCATCCCTGGCCCTATATGGAGTCCCTGAAATCCATCCCTGGCCCTGTGTGGAGTGCCTGAAATCCATCCCTGGCCCTGTGTGGAGTCCTTGAAAACCATCCCTTTGGGCCCCGTGTGGCGTGCCTGAAATCCACCTGACCCCGTGTGGAGCTGCCTGAAATCCACCCCTGGCCCTGTGTGAGTCCCTGAAATCCATCCCTGGCCCTTTTGTGGCGTGCCTGAAATCCATCCCTTGGCCCTGTGTGGGAGTCCCTGAAATCCATCCCTGGCCCTGTGTAGAAATCCCCGAAATCCATCCAGGCCCTGTGTGGAGTCGCCCTGAATTTATCCAATCCCTTTGGCCCTGTGGGAGTGCCTGAAATCCATCCCTGGCCTGGGTTGGAGTCCCTGAAATCCATCCCTGGCCCTATATGGAGTCCCTGAAATCCATCCTGGCCTTGGGAGTCCCTTTAAATCCATCCCTGGCCCCTTGTGTGGAAAGGGTGGATCCTTGAAAACCATCCCTGGCCCTGTGTGGCGTGCCTGAAATCCATCCCTGGCCCTGTGTGGAGTGCCTGAAATCCATCCCTGGT
>JACEEZ010023634.1:300589-313089 GCA_016584305.1 Chionoecetes opilio
CACACACACATACACACACTAATACTAACACCCACCACACACACACAGCCACACACACACACACACACACACACACACACACACACACACACACACACACACACACACACACACACACACACACACACACATACACACACACACACACACTAACACAATCACATACTCATACAATCGCAATAAAAATCATCACCACAATGGGAAAAAATAAATCGCTGCACTGTGAAAAAAAAAAAAATCACAGGGTAATTACAAGAATCAAGGACGACCTTTGAAATAAGAATTGCAAGAAATTAATTATGCAGCCACGGAAAACAAGGGTTGCGATGACCTTGACTTGATTTTCGCGCCTAAAAAACCGTCCATGCCTGACTGCCTCCACCACAGATCCTTTATTCTTCCTTTATTTTTTTCCTGTTTTTATGTCAAGGCGAGAAAGACTTCAAAGGCAAATTTGTTTCTGCTACAATATTGTTTCTTGTATTTCTTCTGATTTGTTTTTGTATGTTTTGTTGAACTGTATAGAATGTGAAGACAAGGAAATTTGAGTTGTATTTTGGTCGCAAAGAAGAAAAAGAAGTTTGAGTTGCAATTTAGTGGTAAAGAAAAAATGTGAATTTGAGTTGCAATTTGATAGTAAAAAAATAATAGGAAATTTGAGTTGCAATTTGGTGGCAAAAAAGAAAACTAAATTTGAATTGCAATTTGGTAGTAAAAAAGAAAAGGAAATTTGAGTTGCAATTAGGTGGTTAAAAGAAGAAAAGGAAATTTGAGTTGCAATTTGGTGATAAAGAAGAAAAGGAAACTTGAGTTGCAATTTGGTGGTAAAAAAGAAAAGGGGATTTGAGTTGCAATTTAGTGGTACAGAAAAAAGTAAATTTGAGTTGCAATTTAGTGGAAGAAAAAAATATTTGAGTTGCAATTTAGTGGTTAAAGGAAAAGTAAATTTGAGTTGCAATTTGGTAGTAAAAAAGAAAAGGAAATTTGAGTTGCAATTTAGTGGAAAAAAAAATATTTGAGTTGCAATTTAGTGGTTAAAGGAAAAGTAAATTTGAGTTGCAATTTGGTAGTAAAAAGAAAGGAAATTAAAAGTGCAATTAGTGGTAAAAAGAGAATTAGGTTGCAATTTAGCGCAACGAATGTCCTCTGCCGAGTGTTAATTTGCCTTGATGTCATGGATTAAAAGCATCATTAAAAAGTGTGGCTTGAGACCTTACCAACACCTCATAGCACGCAGTGTACACATTGCCCTTGTGAGGAGTGACCATGCACGCAATAGCATCATGATACCTACCTACCTATATCACTCTTAGAAACGTAGGTGACTCAAAGTAGAAAGTATGTAGTGATAAATATGCACCATCTACTACAAATCTCTTCGGATCGACGCAAATCTACCCTTTTCGAACCCCAAATATACAATTTTCCATCCGCAAATATACCCTTTTACAACCCTCTCGTCTAAAAAGGGTAGATAAAGGGTAGATGAAGGGTATAACCGACAGCATCTACCCTCTAGCCAGGACATAAGGTTTAAAATGGGTAGTGATGGTGCGATGTAACAATTCTACCCTTATCATACCCCTCATTTCTGACAGTGTATACCCATGATAGCCTACCTTCCTTGCTTTTTCTCATTTATTTTTTGTTCTTATACCCTTTTTTGTTTGCCTTCCAGTACTATATGAAAAGAATGCGGGCTTTTCCTCACTTTAATCATGTATTACTTCTTTCAATGCCCTGTAGATAACCAGTTTTGTTGTTCCTTCCTATCCTATTCTTAACCCCTTCACACCCAGATCTTTCCTTTGCTATATAAAATCGTCTGTTGTTAGCCATAAAATTACGAAAACTAACTTAATATACCAAATTAGCTAGTGGACAAGGATATTAAACAGGTCATATCTATAAAATATTGCTTATATTCATTAAAATCGTCTAATGGTTGTCAAATAACACATAAAATTACGTTCTGGGACTCAAGGGGTTAACGTCCTCATGCAGATATACATTCCCTAACATCGTGTTGATAGGGAGAAACAAATAATGTTGAATTTCATTATTTTACATATTTCTGAGTGAGCCTCGTCCTAGTTGCGTCCAAGGAAAAAAAATTGCCTCCGTCCCTCCATTTCCTTTCCTACATTAAACCTTTTCCTTCTTATGGCCATTAAGATACACCTTTTTATCCTGATCCTTTCACCATCCTTGACCACCTCGCTGCAGTGAAAGGCATCAAGCATGTGAGGAAATGCACGAACACATAATGCATCAGGCAGGTGGATGTGTCCCACTTATATACAAGGTGGTATCAAAGAACAAGCAAAATGTTATGTCCCTCTTACTTGTAACTCCAAAGTATCAGAGCGGGGGTGAACTATTTTCAAATTATACAAGGCACAAAAATATTCAGCAAAGCATATATTTCTAACAGATCATCTAAAATTAACATTCCAAGCATATACTCTCATTGCTCATATATATATATATACTAACATATAGACTATCAGTCATATATAGACTGGTGTGTCTGGGTAAGGCCACTGTGTTTGTTCATCAGCTTCCTTCCCTATCTCACACCCTACCATAGAGTTACCCTTCCTTCCTACTAATTCCTCTCTCTTTTTCTCTTTTAGATTCGCGTCTTGGAACTTGCCAGCTGTCTGCCTTTCCCCTTTGTCCAACACATGAAACAAGACAGAGTGATTTACAGTATCCTCGCCCCTTCATGTGTCTTCTTGTCTCAGTGAGTGTTTCCATTAATGACTTGAATATTGTGTTACTATTTCCATGGATTTAGTCTTCAGTATCTACCTGCTGCCTACCCTTCCTTCGCTTCTCTGTACTGTACTCTTCCAATTCACATATTTTTTATAGTCGTTTTCCTAATGTAACTTATGTCTGCGTTCATTTGTCATCGTTACTTTACTGTATTCAGTTTGGCAAGGCCACTCACGATAGTCTTGGCGGTACCTGGAACTGTCGCCGATTGGAACTCTCGCCGCCGTCGTCGAGTGTTCCAATTATTGATATTACAGGACCCAATATATGCATTTAATCAGGTTTTACCCGTGTTTCTGCATTCATGGATTAAATACTAGCAATAGCTTGATCAGTTAGGTGCCAATGTCCAGGTTAGGTTCGAATTTTCACGTCGGCGAGAGTTCTAGGTTGGTGTTTCGGCTAGAATTACCATCGGCGACAGTTACATAAACCGTCCTGGTGACTCCACTTCCCCCGGCGGGCTGTTTAGCTGAGATACTTGATATCGGCGAGCATTTTATGTTGACTACTTATCATCCCTCTCGGAGCAACCCAGCCCGCCGGGGAAAGTGGAGTAGCTGGGACTAAGGTATCATGAGTGGTACCTGGAACTGTCGCCGATAGGAACACTCGCCGACGTCGACGAGTGTTCCTATTTTTCACGTCGGCGAGTGTTCCCATTACCCGTGTTTCTGCATTCAGGGATTAAATACCAACAATAGCCTGAATAGTTAGACTAGGTTATGTGATTTGGTTAGGTTAGATTCTTTTTCATATATTACAAGTTGAACTGTCGCCGAAAATGTACACGTCGGCGAGTGTTCCAATGTCGGCGAGAGTTCTGGGTTGGTGTTTCGGCGAGAGTTCCATAAACCTCGTGAGTGTCCTTGCCAAAATGAATGCAGAATAGTCAGTCTTGCAACAAACCGTCCACTTTTACGTATTAGTCTTCTTTCCTACAACTTTAAATACTCTTTTCTACAACACTGACGTATCCGTTTATTACTTTGGCTAAGATAGAGATGTGATATACTCAAAGCTCTCCAGTTATATTCGCCCATGTAGAGCAAAAGATAACAGGTATTTTTCTATGTATTTTTAGCCCCGAGACTACTATCATGTAAAGACTGACAGATCAACGGCCACATGAACACCATACCAACACACACACTTCTTAACCCATTGAGACCCAGCACGTAATTTCCATTGTAATCTGGGTACCATTAGACGATTTTTAATGACTATAAGCAATGTTTTATAGATATGACCTGTTTAGTATCCTCGCCCACTAGTAATTTGGTATGTTCAGTTGGTTTTCGTAATTTTATCGCTAACAACAGACGATTTTATATAGCAAAGGAAAGATCTGGGTGTGAAGGGGTTAGTTAACCTTAGCAACTGACGCACCATCTCCACCTCATCATCATGTCATCTACACTACACCATCACTACAGCAAAGCAGCCCCACTATATCAACACTATAACCTTTCCTTACCATGTACAATTATACTACATCACACTTACTACCATACACAGTACCCTATTTACCCTGCACACTATATTCCTACCATAGCCCTACCACAGTACCACCACCACCACCACAGCCTTCGTTGCCTCCGCTTCCACAAGTTTTTCAATGTATAAACTAAAAGTAAACATTGGCTACTTCCTATCTCACTAAACAGACGTTGAACCCAAATAGCCACCTCTCATGCCTTACTTATTCATATATTCTTCACTGTACTGAATAAATCGTGTCCTTCGCGTATCATTATTAACATCACCATCGATCCAAAGGCAAAGTGAGCACGGTTTCAGGAAATATCAGGCGTATTCTGTTATTCATGGTTCGCTCCGATACTTTTTACGTCGTTTTTTATTCTTCCCTCTTCGTTTTTTATGTCCAAGGAATCGCAGTGTGGTGCTGTTGGGGTTAAATCATATATGTAAATTTTTCAGTAAGCTCAACAGTGCTCTAATTATCATCTGAGTCAATTTTGTATGACCCTTTCGTGGAAAAGTTGTAGGTTTTTTGTCCAATGACGCGATGAGAGGTGTGTGATAAGCGTGTTAAATCACTCACGGTACCTGGGCATTGCTTTGCCTTGGTATCTTGCCTCCATAACCAGGAAAACAGCTAGGGAGTTTAGGTATATTTAGGTAGTAGAAAATATAAATATAGTTAGGGTAGCATGTGAGCCACTTTTGTTTACAATTTCATGTTTACAAATACTGCCTCTGTCTGTTTTTTTTATGGCCATTGCGTTCCCTTTCATTTTTTGTTATAGTCAGTCATAGAACGTAACATATTTATCTACTACAATACTACCACCTACGTGCTCTACTCTTCATATATCAACACACACACACACACACACACACACACACACACACACACACACCACACACACAAACACACACACACACACACACACACACACACCTGGTACTCCGTGGTGTAAGGGATAGCACGCTCGGTCCACAACCGAGAAGTCCCGGGTTCGATCCCCGGGCGGAGCGGAAACAAATGGGTTGTTTCCTTAAAACCTGAGCCCCTGTCCACCCAGCAGTGAATGGGTACCGGGTGTTAGCCGAGGTTTGTGACCTGCTCTCCGGGGTGCTGGCTTCGGCCAACACAAAGCACTAAGGATGAATGATATAAAAATGTTGATATGGAGACGGGGCCACACGAGCATTTGCATTGCTCTGGCCCTGTAAAATACAACTAGATGAATACACACACACACACACACACACACACACACACACACACACACACACACACACACACACACACACACACACACACACACACACACACACACACACACACACACACACACACACACACACACACACACACACACACACAACATCAAACATCTTCCACCACCAACTAATACATTGCCATAATCAGATCACCACCACCACCACTAAAATATACCACCATTATGCATAAACAAACACAACCACTAAACTACTCCTATCACACCAAACCACTGCAACAAACACACAAAATCCACACAAAATCCACACAAAATCCACCCAAAAACTCAACCACAGCTAAAATATCAAATTCAGGATCCTCCACCAACCCACCACTACCACCACCATGCCGCCTCAGGTCTCCCCTCCACACCTCATTCCACACAGCACTGCGCCACTCCCTTGCAGGTATGGGGGTTCAGGTGAGCTGTTCCATGGGCGTCAGGGTGTGGGCGGTGGCGGGGGGAAGGGTGTGGGTAGGGAGGGGGAAGGGGCGGCGACGTCCTCCCACCACCAGCCATTCTCGTCGATCAATACTCCTGACACGCACGCACGCAAGCGAAGGCGGAACTTTATATTGGGCTGAAATATTTATAAGCTTAGATCAGGGCTGTCGTGTTTTACTGGTGTGTGGTTCTTCCCCCCCCCACCCGCCCATCCGCCCACCCGCCCACCCGCACCGCCCACCCGCTAGTTAATGGGCCCGCACGCCAATGCCACACTTGGTTTGCGCACTTTTATGGGTAATGACACACACCTTACACACCATTCATCCCTTCACTAAGTAATGGTACACACACACACACACACACACACACACACACACACACACACACACACACACACACACACACACACACACACACACACACACACACACACACACACACACACACACACACACACACACACACACACACACACACACACACACACACACACACACACACATCAACATCCAAGCGTGTAAATTTGTCAGAAGATATTTATTATACATGTATCCTTTTTCGCTGATATTTTCTTTAAGGTTAAGGTAAATGACGCATACCTTACTAATTAATGGTACACACACAACATCTAGGCGTGTAAATTTACCAGAAGGTATATTTTACATGTATCTTTTTCGCTAATACGTCATGAAGTTACACTGACGTCTGTAAGAAATTCATTATCCATCATGATATTACGAAAGCTTAATTTCAACGTAAGCTCATTTCTCATAAAGCTTGATGCGCGGTTGCCTGCGTCGAGGAAGAAACAAGGGGAAAGAGTTAGTAAAAAAGTTAGAAAGTTAGTTAGAAGTAGTTAGAAAGAGTATTATTAGTCGGTTGTATGTTTCTCTTCCGCAAATACCGCCGGACAGAAGTATGCTGAACGAAAGACATACGAGAGCTTAATACAAGAGGTTAACCCCTTCACACCCAGATATTTTCTTTGCTATATAAATTCGTCTGTTGTTAGCCATAAAATTACAAAAAAGTTACTTCATATACCAAATTAACTAGTGGACAAGGGTATTAAACAGGTCATATCTATAAAATCTTGCTTATATTCACAAAAATCGTATTATGGTATAGCAAAAGTACAATGGAAATTACGTCTGGACTTCAAGGGGTTAATACAAGAGGTTAATACAAGAGGTTAATACAAGAGGTTAATACAAGGGGTTAATACAAGGGGTTAATACAAGGGGTTAATACAAGGGGTTAATACAAGAGGGTAATACAAGAGGTTAATACAAGAGGTTGATACAAGAGGTTAATACAAGAGGTTAATACAAGGGGTTAATACAAGAGGTTAATACAAGAGGTTAATACAAGAGGTTAATACAAGAGGTTAATACAAGAGGTTAATACAAGAGGTTGATACAAGAGGTTAATACAAGAGGTTAATACAAGAGGTGATACAAGCAGGTTAATACACAGAGGTTAATACAAGAGGTTAATACAAGAGTTAATAAAGGTTGATACAAGAGGTTGATACAAGAGGTTAATACAAGAGGTTAATACAAGAGGTTAATACAAGAGGTTAATACAAGAGGTTAATACAAGAGGTTAATACAAGAGGTTAATACAAGAGGTTGATACAAGAGGTTAATACAAGAGGTTAATACAAGAGGTTAATACAAGAGGTTAATACAAGGGGTTAATACAAGAGGTTAATACAGAGGTTAATACAAGGGTTAAACAAGAGGTTAATACAAGAGGTTAATACAAGAGGTTATACCAGAGGTTAATACAAGAGCTTAATACAAGAGGTTAATACAAGGGGTTAATACAGGGTTAATACAAGGGGTTAATACAAGAGTTTAATACAAGAGGTTAATACAAGAGGTTAATACAAGGGGTTAATACAAGAGGTTAAACAAGAGGTTAATACAAGGGTTAATACAAGGGTTAATACAAGAGGTTAATACAAGGGTTGATACAAGGGTTATATACAAGAGGTTAATACAAGAGGTTGATACAAGAGGTTAATACAAGAGGTTAATACAAGAGGTTAATACAAGAGGTTAATACAAGAGGTTGATACAATGTTATACAAGAGGTTAATACAGAGGTTGATACAAGTTAATACAAGAGTTAATACAAGAGGTTAATACAAGAGTTAATACAAGAGGTTATACAAGGGGTTAAACAGAGGTTATACAAGGGTAATACAAGGGTAATACAAGGGTAATACAAGGGTAATACAAGGGTAATACAAGGGTAATACAAGGGTTATACAAGAGGTTGATACAAGAGGTTAATACAAGAGGTTAATACAAGAGGTTAATACAGAGGTTGATACAAGAGGTTAATACAAGGGGTTAATACAAGAGGTTAATACAAGGGGTTAATACAAGGGTTAATACAAGAGGTTAATACAAGAGGTTAATACAAGAGGTTAATACAAGAGGTTAATACAAGGGGTTAATACAAGAGGTTAATACAAGAGGTTATATACAAGAGGTTGATACAAGAGGTTAATACAAGAGGTTAATACAAGGGTTATACAAGAGGTTAATACAAGAGGTTAATACAAGGGTTAATACAAGGGTTAATACAAGAGGTTAATACAAGAGGTTAATACAAGAGGTTAATACAAGAGGTTAATACAAGAGGTTAATACAAGGGGTTAATACAAGAGGTTAATACAAGAGGTTAATACAAGGGGTTGATACAAGAGGTTAATACAAGAGGTTAATACAAGAGGTTAATACAAGAGGTTAATACAAGAGGTTAATACAAGGGGTTAATACAAGAGGTTAATACAAGGGGTTAATACAAGAGGTTAATACAAGAGGTTAATACAAGAGGTTAATACAAGGGGTTAATACAAGAGGTTAATACAAGAGGTTAATACAAGGGGTTAATACAAGGGGTTAATACAAGGGGTTGATACAAGGGGTTAATACAAGAGGTTAATACAAGAGGTTGATACAAGAGGTTAATACAAGAGGTTAATACAAGAGGTTAATACAAGAGGTTAATACAAGAGGTTGATACAAGAGGTTAATACAAGAGGTTAATACAAGAGGTTGATACAAGAGGTTAATACAAGAGGTTAATACAAGAGGTTAATACAAGAGGTTAATACAAGAGGTTAATACAAGGGGTTAATACAAGAGGTTAATACAAGAGGTTAATACAAGGGGTTAATACAAGGGGTTAATACAAGGGGTTAATACAAGGGGTTGATACAAGGGGTTAATACAAGAGGTTAATACAAGAGGTTGATACAAGAGGTTAATACAAGAGGTTAATACAAGAGGTTAATACAAGAGGTTGATACAAGAGGTTAATACAAGGGGTTAATACAAGAGGTTAATACAAGGGGTTAATACAAGGGGTTAATACAAGAGGTTAATACAAGAGGTTAATACAAGAGGTTAATACAAGAGGTTAATACAAGGGGTTAATACAAGAGGTTAATACAAGAGGTTAATACAAGAGGTTGATACAAGAGGTTAATACAAGAGGTTAATACAAGGGGTTAATACAAGAGGTTAATACAAGAGGTTAATACAAGGGGTTAATACAAGAGGTTAATACAAGAGGTTAATACAAGAGGTTAATACAAGAGGTTAATACAAGAGGTTAATACAAGGGGTTAATACAAGAGGTTAATACAAGAGGTTAATACAAGGGGTTGATACAAGAGGTTAATACAAGAGGTTAATACAAGAGGTTAATACAAGAGGTTGATACAAGAGGTTAATACAAGAGGTTAATACAAGAGGTTAATACAAGAGGTTAATACAAGGGGTTAATACAAGAGGTTAATACAAGGGGTTAATACAAGGGGTTAATACAAGAGGTTAATACAAGAGGTTAATACAAGAGGTTAATACAAGAGGTTAATACAAGGGGTTAATACAAGAGGTTAATACAAGAGGTTGATACAAGAGGTTAATACAAGGGGTTAATACAAGGGGTTAATACAAGGGGTTAATACAAGGGGTTGATACAAGGGGTTAATACAAGAGGTTAATACAAGAGGGTAATATAACAGTCCATAAAGGTAAGAGAAACAAAGTAGCTGCCAGCATTACTCGCCCTCTTACCAACGGAGACTTGATAAAGGCTGGACTAGATTAAGATTATCCAGAAACAGAAACAGACAGAAACATACTACAGAAACATCCACTCTAAACCTGCGATCATTTAAACTTTAATTTTACAACATAAAGATACGAACACAAGGCCATACAACTAATGTAGCAGACGATGAAAATACAATAGTCTGTCGTTGAATGTGAAAATAAAGAAATTATTGATGCGACTTTCAAAATGTCAATTTAACTAATTCAGTATCAAACACATTGCTGTTCTATAATATCTAGCCTTGCCTAGTATAACTTTTCACGAGTGCAATATATTTCCTTTACATTCGGTGCCGTTAATCTATCATGTCACCATATATCATACCAAAATAATACCAAATAATAACTAAAATAAACCAAATAATACCAAATGTTAATAATATCATAGTTAATATTGCTGTTGAATTACGCTTAGGACTCATTTAATTAAATGCGTCTGTCAAGCATTCCGAATTCGTTTCATATGATCGCTTAACAATTTGCATTTTAATATTAGTATTTAAATAACTTCACACCCAGATTTTTCCTTTGCTATAAAAAAAATGTCTGTTGTTACCCATAAAATTACGAAAAGTAACTTAATATACCAAATTAGTTAGTCGACAAGGATACTAAACAGGTCATACGTATAAAATATTACTTATAGTCACTTAAAAATCGTCTAATGGGACCCAAATAACAATGGAAATTACGCTCTGGGTCTCAAGGGGTTAATTAAATGCGTCTGTCAAGCATTCCGAATTCACTTAATATGATCGCTTAACAATTTGCATTAGTATTAGTGTTTAAATAACTTTACAGCCCAGCCTCTTATATACATACAGACGGAGGTAAGATTTCAGGAAGAAGCAGAAAATATAGATACCAAACTGAAACCACCGTAAATATCAAAGAAATAATTACACAGACATACATTTTCTTTCCTCATGTGGGAAGTAAGGAAGTCCACTCGCCTTGTCTTCTGTAAGTACAAACCACCACCACCACCACACCACCACCACCACCACCACCACCACCACCCCCCCACCTCCACCACCACCACCCCACCACCACCACCACCACCACCACCACACCACCACCACCACCACCACCAACCACCCACCCCACCACCACCCACCACCACACACCCCACCACCACCACCCACCACCACCACCACCACCACACCCCCACACCACCACCACCACCACCACCACCACCACCACCACCACCAACCACCACCACCACCACCACCACCACCACCACCACCACCACCACCACCACCACCCCCAACCCACCACCCCACCACACCAACACCACCACCCCACCCCACCTCCACCACCACCACCACCCCCACCACCACCACCACCACCACCACCACCACCACCACCACCACACCACCACCACCACCACCCAACCACCACACCATAAACCACACACACCAATACATGCAGTAAGAATAGAGGTCGAAAACATGCATAAAATAAAATTCACATTGCTTGAGGTTAGAGTAGTAGCAGACTTATAATTAAACCTATTGGAAAGGCAGGTTTAAGGAGACACGGTGGTATTACAAGGCGAGTTTATGCCCGACCTGTTTCTCTTTCGGCTTCTTCAGAGGAATTAAGAAGCCAAAAGTATAACTAGTCGGGAGTAAATTCCCCTCCTATGAACCTGTGTCTCCTTTCACCTCCCTTGTAAACTTTAGGTTTTCAGCATTATGGCTTGGGTAGCAGGGTAGAACAAGAAGTAACGGATTCAAGCTGGAAAAGCGTAGATTTGAAAAGGAAATTGGGAGAAACTGGTTCACAAATAGGGTGGTAAATGATTGGAATGAACTCAGTCGTCAGGTGGTCAATGCGGAGTCTATTGGGGTCTTTAAAAGGAGTGTGGATAAATTCATGGATGGGGAAGAGAGGTGGATATAGGTAGAGTTAAGTAACAGGAACTACCTCGTGTAGGTCTCACGGCCTTTTGTAGCTTCCTTTTTTCTTATGTTCTTATGAATATTACCATCTGTATCATTGTCATTATTGAAGTCAACTATATTATTGTTATTATCGTCATTGTTGTAATTATTACGGTTATTCTTATTAGCATTGTTATCATTTTATCATATTTATTGCTTATATTATCATTGTTATTATAATTACCATGATTACTATTGTTAATCTTATCATCATTTTCATCATGATTATCGATTAAGTTACCCGGATTATAAATGATACTCTGTAAGACATGCGGTCATTATATACGTTACACCGACCTAATATCTCTCTCTCTCTCTCTCTCTCTCTCTCTCTCTCTCTCTCTCTCTCTCTCTCTCCTCTCTTCTCTCTCTTCTCTTCCTCTCTCTCTCTCTTCTCTCTCTCTCTCTCTCTCTCTCCTCTCCTCTCTCTCTCATCCTCC
>JACEEZ010023634.1:315589-318089 GCA_016584305.1 Chionoecetes opilio
CGATCAAGTATTCACCATGTTAAGCCATCAATGAAAGCAATTCCAGGCCACTTTTCATGTAGGGAATGGTCTACATGGTCTGGGAGGGAGAGACACTTTAGACACGTGATTATAGAACAATAATTAAAATAATCGATCAAGTATTCACTATTTAATCAAGCCATAAATGAAAGCAATTCCAGTCCACATTTAGGCCGTGACGCCGTATTGGATGCCAGCGCTACAGGAGGCAACGTACATCAACTTGTATATTCATCAACGAATGTATTACGATTGCTATGTGATTACGATGTTCTAAGTGGAAATAAAGTCGTGTTTTCCTAGAATTGATTGCATTTAAAGGAGCTATTTAAAAATGTTTACGCATTCAAAGAGCTCTGCCTTGTTATTATTATTATTATTATTATATATTTTTTTTTTAGCTCTAGTACTTAAGTTAACTCTTTGTCTTGTTGTTGTTGTTGCTTTTTTTGTCTGTGTGCCTCCGGGCGATCATAAAATTATTATTATTATTATTATTATTATGTTTTTAGTTTTTATTAATCATAATGTAAAAGTTTAATTAGGCAAATAAATGTTCTTTGACTTTGAGTTTGGCTTTGAACGGGTCGGGTCGTCAACATGTCGTCAATAACGGAGCACAAAGAGGCGCGTCATCACTGCATCTGCATCACAAAGGCTCTCGGTCATCAGTTAGTCGTGCGCCACAAGCGGGGATCGAACCGGCGACCGACTCGTGGCTGGTTCGCGTAAATTACCGAAAAAACTGAACTGACTGAATGACTGAAAAAATAAACATAAATAACATCATAAAATCATCAAATTCACATAAATGACATCAATACTTAAAGATACTAAAGCAAAATATTTATATCGCTTGGTTTTCTAGCATAGCTTTAAAATTATGTATTCGATATTTTCTTCAGCCTCAACAAATATCTGAGTATTTAATAACCTCTTCCACCCAGATCTTTCCTTTGCTATAAAAAAGTGTCTGTTTTTAAGCCATAAAATTACGAAAAGTAACATAATATATACCAAATTGGCTAGTGGACAAGGGTACTAAACAGGTCATATCTCTAGACTATTAGTTACATTCATTAAAATAGTCTAATGGTAGCCAAATTACAATGGAAAATACGATCTGGGCCTTAAGGGGTTAAATATTATGGAGTGTTCAGATCATTTATAAGAACCCTTTGTCGTTGGTATTTTAGGTTCATGTTTCATTGTTTCTCACGCATTTCATACATGTCACTAAGATCAGCAGAGATAAAGTTGTACAATTTTACTCAGCGGTTCCTCTTAGTGATGTGAATATGTATACATTGATCAATAATATCAAAGAATGAGCCACTTTTAAGGCCATTAAACTCTTAAGACCCAAACCGAAATTTCTATTGTAATTTGGGTGCCATTAGACGATTTTTAGTGAATATAAGCAATATTTTATAGATATGACCTATTTAGTATCCTTGTAGACTAACTAATTTGGTATATTCAGTTACTTTTCTAATTTTATGGCTAACAATATACAATTTTATACAGCAAAGGAAAAATCTAGACGTGTATGGGTTAACATATTTTTCATCCGATGAGTAAATGTGGACGAAGACGAAGAGCACAACAACTAACGCTCCGATCGACATTCATATTTCCATTACAGATAGTGGCAATTCAGATGTCGTTATTTTTATCTTAGAATTTTTCCTCTCAGGCAGTATTACTCTTGAGTAGGAAAAAAAAAAAGGGTGAAAGAAAGCAAAGAAAACAGAGTCCTTGACCGTATTGATAGAGGGTAAAAAGTTATGCAGAGAGAGAGAGAGAGAAGAGAGAGGAGAGAGAGAGAGAGAGAGAGAGAGAGAGAGAGAGAGAGAGAAGAGAGAGAGAGAAGAGAGAAAAGAGAGAGAGAGAGAGAGAGAGAGAGAGGTAATAAGCACATAATCCCATAAGTCTAATCATACAGTGTAGCAAAATTAACGCAGTATAATGTCACTTAAAACATGACCTATGCAGACCCACTCTCGAGGAGGAGGAGGAGGAGGAGGAGGAGGAGGAGGAGGAGGAGGAGGAGAGAGAATGAGGTCACAATAATGAAACTGTTTTACTTGTGGCTTATTTAACTATAGCCTTAAAACCTACACACACACACACACACACACACACACACACACACACACACACACACACACACACACACACACACACACACACACACACACACACACACACACACACACACACACACACACACACACACACACACACACAACACACCACACACACACACACACACACACACCACACACACACACACACACACACACACACACACACACACACACACACACACCACACACACCACACACACACCCACACACACACACCACACACACACACACACACACACCACACACAACACACACACTACACACCTCTCACACACTCACCCTCTCTCTCTCCCCTCTCACACACACACTCCCACCTCCTCCACACACAC
>JACEEZ010023634.1:330589-333089 GCA_016584305.1 Chionoecetes opilio
ACATGAAAGGGGAAAATATGCAGGATGTAACCACTTTAACTTCCTCAAACCAAACATTTGGATTGTGATCGGGAGCGTGTGAAAAAAAATTCAAATCAATTCAGAACTTGTTCAGAACTTCTTTTTCTGTAGAACGATTAGATACACTCAAACGGGAATTTTTTAAAGTTACTGAGGAATGCAATGGGAAGCAACCAAGACTAAGGAATGATCTAGCCTCACGTGAAACAATGTAAAATGTAAAGAAGAATCGCGCCGCCAGACTTGTTAACGATTGTGGTTTGCATAACATAAGGCCATTTGATGTGAGAACAGAGCTGTTTTAACCCCTTCACGCCCAGATCTTTCCTTTGCAATATAAAATCGTCTGTTGTCAGCCATAAAATTACGAAAAGTAACTTAATATACCAAATTAACTAGTGGACAAGGATACTAAACAGGTCATATCTATTAAATATTGTTTATAGTCATTAAAAATCATCTTATGGTAGTCAAATTACAATGGAAATTACGTTTTAGGTCTCAAGGGGTTAAGAGAAGACATTTTTTTATTACCATCTTTATATATCACAATTACAATACTGAAACTATTTCCAACGAGTGTTAATATAAGGCCAGATCAAAGACGAGCGGTATGTCAGGGGAATCAGTGAGGATGTTGAAATGTTCAATGATAAAATTAACAGGACGTCAAGAAACCACTGGCTATTCAATTCTTAGGTGAGCTGTGGCTAAGTAACTATCTTAGGTAACTCAGGTGCTTCTGGACTTTGTTGTTCCGGGTAGTTTGAGTGGTTATACACGGATGAATCGGTGGCTTGTTTGTCATCGATCCATTGTAATTTGGGTACCATTAGACGATTTTAATTAATATAAGCAATATTTTATACATATGACCTGTTTAGTATCCTTGTCCACTAGCATATTTGGTATAATAAGTTACTTTTCGTAATTTTATAGCTCGACAACATACAATTGTTTATAGCAAAGGAAAAATCTGGGTCTCAAGGGGTTAAGTGGGAGCAATGACTGTGTAACGGGAAGGATAATACTAGTAAGAGAGAAGCAATAGACTGTGTTGTTGTAAATTATTTCTTCTCGTGATTCATGCGTTTACAGAAGCATTTTGGTGGTATACAGGCTCTTAATGATTGGTATAATGAGCACTTAAGTTTTTTTTTTTTTTTTTTTTTTTTTTTTTTTTTTTTTTTTTTTTTTTTTTTTTTTTACATTTGTGCCTATAGCGCCTGTAGGCAGTGACTTCCAAGGCTCGGATGGTAGACGGACTTCCAAGGCTCGGATGGTGGTTCACTTGAGGACTGTGATGGTTGGCCCTCGCCCGTGGTGGCGCAGGCAGAATTTTTATAGTGACGCCTGTGATTAGAGGCACATGCCGTCCCCCTGTGTCCTCCGATGCACTCGCAATCGAAGGTAGAGTTAATGGGCAGCATGTGGGACGTGGGAGTTCTTAGGCCACTCGACGGTGCAGAAAGTTTTTTTGGTTCTCATCGGGGATCGAACTCGGGTCACTCGCCACTCGGAGACGCTAACCACTCTGCTATCGCCTCTCCTATACGTTTGTCTATAAGTCTCTTTAACGTCGTGAAGTGTGAATGTTCTAATAATAAGTCTCAGTCATTTATAACACGTAAGGTCTCTGGGAAACTCTGGAACTCTCTTGCTGTTTCTATTTTTCTACCTTCTTACGATTTATATTTTTTCAAGAGAGAAGTATCAAGACACCTCACAAACAAAATGTATCCACCTCCCTTTCTTTATTCTCTTGCCGTCTGCGTTGTGGGGACTGTCAGCTAGCGGGATTTTTGTTCCTTTTTGCGCCGTTGAACAGTCCATTGATGTAAAAAATTATGGCAAAGATAATCACTTTCTCCGCGTGGTCACATATAAGCCAAAAATTTTGTTGGTCCTTACAGCAATTACTGGTTATTGAGCCGCTGCTGTAGTGACGTCATGGAGGGTGTTGTGATGTCATGGAGGGTGTTGTGACGTCATGGAGGGTGTTGTGACGTCATGGAGGGTGTTGTGACGTCATGGAGGGTGTTGTTACGTCATGGAGGGTGTTGTGGGCGTGACAGCCTCCTGAACGAGGGATTAGCTTCCACCAGTCAAGTGGCGCCTTCAATATGACGGAATGAATATTGATTTTACGCGCTAGTCAGTCGTGTGAGCCGGTCGCACACACACACACACACACACACACGCACACACACACACACACACACACACACACACACACACACACACACACACACACACACACACACACACACACACACACACACACACACACACACACACACACACACACACACACACATACACACACGCACACACACACACACACACACTAAGGAAGCAAATTTAAAATGTAGGTATGGAGACGGGACCATACGATTGTAGCTCAGGCCCTGTAAAATACAACTAGATGAATACAACGACGAAATAAATACACACACACACACACACACACACACACACA
>JACEEZ010023634.1:338089-365589 GCA_016584305.1 Chionoecetes opilio
TACAAAGGAAGAACAGAAAGCAACACCCCTACTGGTCCAAATGAAGCTGTCTGTGTGACTATTTTCTACCACTATAGTTTCTACGTGTTAGAGGCAAAAGAATAGCAAAGTTGAAGTTTTAAAGGGTTGGGGAGGGACTGGAAGAGACACTATAAAAAGTAAAAAATGGAAGAGGGGGGGGGTTTCATGGATAACGACACCGGGGACCTTTGGTCCATAGCGGGTATCTGCTGAACACATACTACTAACTATAAATACTTGTAAAAACGTTAAAATGATCCTTGCCCCAAGAGAATAAAAAACTGGAAGTTTCTAGTGCAAATGATAGGTAGAAAAATACTAACTACAACTACCACTACCACTACGACTAATCGATACCGGGCTAGATACGATTGCACTACAATACCCTTTTTATTTTTTCGTGCGCGTCAAGTTTTTTTTTGAATGTAGTTATTTGCTGCTCCGAAAACTTTTGGGGAAACTTGTTCCATCTTTCAACGACTTGACTTAAAAATTTTTTTTTACGGAGATCTGATGCAACGTTGACCGTTTGTTTTAAATCATTTTTTCTTGTTTGTCACTTGAGTTAAAAGCTCAATAGTTCTCTTGATTATGACTAAAAACCTTTTAGAATCTTAAAGGTTTCTATCAAGCCCCAGGATTCTACGACCCTTTTAAAAGGAAAACAATTAATTTTTTCCGCAGTCTCTCTTCATAAGATGAATTTCGCAGAGATGGAATTTGTTTGGTTGCCTTCTTTGCACTGATTCCAATTTGGCTTGATTTTTTACGAAAAAGGGCGACCAGAATTAAAACGGCTATTCCAAGGGGGCCAAAACCAAAGGACTGTAAATTGTGTCTTTACTTTCGGAGTTTTATGTTAAAATTTACTTTTAATAAAGCCCAACATCTTTTTGCTTTTTCGGCAGTGGGCAATTGGGGGGTTTTTTCCCGATCATTACTGATATACACCCAAACCTTTTCCTGCTGTATTCAGTAACGATTTTTTTTGCATTGATAGTTAATTTGGGTTTCTTTGCCTATATGCTTTACTTTACTTTATCAAAATTTGAATTTTAATAGCTTTTATCACCCCAATCTGATATTTTGTCGAATCACTTTGTATGAGTTCGCAGTTTTCTCTAGTATATGTTTTACCGCCAAATTTGGTGTATCTGCAAATTTCGATATTTTAGATAAAAGTCCGCATCCAGACGTGATATATTCAGAAAAAGAGTAGGCCCCAAGAGGGACCCCGGGGCACCCCACTAGTAACATCAAAACCAAATCAGATGCCTCGCCATTTTTTACTACCCGTTGTTTCGATTTGAAACCCATGGGCCAATCCATAACAAAATTTTGCTCTCCTAAGCCAGTCCCCTTTTTGGTCAAAAGTCGCTTAGGGGAACTGTATCGAAGGCTTTTTAAAAAATAAAGGGGTATTTTTACATCCGAGGGAATTTTAGCGTCCCATTTTGAAAAAAAGCATTAAAAAACCGTGGGTTTTTAAGCGGTCTTTATTTCGAAATCCATCGGGGATTTGTATTGATTTTTTTCACGAGAAAAAACACTTTTTTTTACCCCGCAATTTTTCTAAAATTATTTTAAAACAAATCACGGAGTTGACTTTGGGGCGATAATTATTTTGCGGGGCTCTACCCCCTTTTCTTGAATATCGGTTAACTTAGCAATTTCCAAAAGGGAAAAATTTTTTTATTTAAGCGTTTTATTGAAAAAATTTTTAAGGGGGAGGAAAAGTTGATGGACTTTCGCGAAGTAGTCGCGGCGAGATTTGTCCACCCCCACGGTTTTTGCGGGGTCAATTTCAGAAAAACTTTATTTTCTTTTACGTTTTTCTCTCCTATTACCAGTCTATCCCCTTTCGAGTCCCCCTAATTTTACTGGTTTTGGGAATGGGTTTTTGTCTTCTTTAAAAAATACCGCTTAAAGATTCATTTAGACGAAACCCCTACCTTATTTTCATTTACCAAAATATTTTATATCTTTCATGGCCCCCAAAACTTGTTTGACGTTTTTCTACTTGAAAGTATTGAAAGAACCCTTTTTGGGGTTTATTTGGATTCCTTTGCAATTTTTTTTTTCATACTCGCGCTTTTTAGCTTATTAGTCCTTTTTAGCGCGTTTTCGTCATTGTATTCTCTAAACGCAGTCTGCATTTGATCGTTTTTAAATTTTTACGCTCGGGCTTTTGCAATGATTTGTTGGATCTCTTATTCATCCAACTTTGGGCGTTTTGTTATTCAAACGTTTTCTTACCATGGGAACATGTTTTTCCACCACCGATTGGGTTTTTTTGTGAATACATTACAATTTTTCGGCGTTATTACCATTTAGTAGGCAATCCATTTAACTTCATTAGTACCCTGCTGATCTTCGGGAAATCGCTTTTTTATATTTGGGACAGTAACCGTTTTTTGGATATCTACATTTCAATTTATGCCGCATCTGATTTCCGTGATCACTGTTTGCCCAAAAGTTCACCCTTATCGCAGTAATCAATAGACAATGTCGGGAGTGAAAAAATAAATCTAGGTATATTATCCCCGTAGGCTCACGGACCACCTGTTTAAATATACTTCGTTTACCATATCAAACAATCGCATACCCTTTTCTTTGCAGAATTATTTTCCAGTTTATACGAGGGTTTAAATCTCCCAAAAATTGTATGTTTTTATTTTCACACCTGATTTATCCGTCATACAGGAGGAACTATTTCCGCATTTAATTTGGGGGGGAATTATTGTCCCAATAGTTACAAATTTTTCGTTTAGCTTAATCTTTGCGTAGACTGAGTCATAATGATCTTTGTTTACTTTTTTCGATTTCGATTGCTTGCAAATTTTCTTTTAAAGTAAAGAATGACACCTCCACCCGCTTTATGCTGCGACAATTTAGGGAAAGTCTTTAGCCGGAATGGCTATTTTTGTAAAAATTTTCTTTTGTGTTGACCCAACTTCAGTGATACTGACATATCTGGGTTTCGGAAAAACGTATGCTAATAATTCGTTTCGTTTAAAATAAAGCTTCTGGGATTGTTGGGAGAGTAATTTAAAATTTCCTTAAGTTTTGGTAAACCTTTCGTGAGGTTACCGGGGGCGTTAGGGTCCCCTGTTTTCAGGGCGCTTGATTTAAATACTTTGATTAGGGATTTGCGGAAACGGGACGGGACCCAGCGTTGCGTGGGGTAAGAAAAGGGGGTTTTAAAGGGGACTGCTAACCGCCGTCCGCTCGTCGTTTTTTTTTCTGTAAGAAGAAAATTTTTCATTTTAGCAGACGCCTAATGTGGTGGCCGACGGGGGTGAGGTGGATCCCCTCATCCCCAAACAGGATGGAAAACCCAACCCGGGTGGGATCCCCCGTAAAATTTTCCCGAATTTGCGAAATTACATTCCCTGTGCCAAAGAGACTTTAGTCGGGTTTTTTGTGCTGAACGCCTTATCGTAAAAAGCGTCGCCCTACTCCTATCTGGGGAGTTCCTGAAAAAAATAATTTTATTAGTTTTGTCTTAAATTTCCGGTAATTCCGTATTTGTCCAGAATTTTTTTCAGCCCCGCTTACTGTACACGTGTTGGGTTCCTGCAGGAGACATAGAAAAGTGTTTTTCTTTTGTTTCTTTTGTGACTCATCGCAGGAGAGGAGGAGGAGGAAGGAGGAGGAGGAGGAGGGGAGGAGGAGGGAGGGGGGGAAGGGAGAGGGGGGGGAGGAGGGGGGAGGAGGGGGGGAGGAGGGGGAAAAAAAAAAAAAAAAAAGGGGGGGGGGGGGGGGGGGGGGGGGGCAAAAACCCTTTAAAAAGGGGGGGAAAAAAAAAAACAAACCGGTGGGGGGAAAGGAAATTTACCCTTGGGGGCTGGGGGGGGGGGGGGTTTTTTTTTTAAAAAATTTAATACGTCCTACCCCCAAACTTAAACCCCTTTTTTTCCCCCCTTTTTTTTTTTTCCTGGTCTTTCGGCCCCCCTTGGCGTCAGGAAAGTTGCGAAATAAAATCATAAAGGGATATATAAAATGTGCTTTATTTTTTACAAAGGAGTGGAAGGGGTGTATAGAGCGATTAGACCTTCACCCCCTTTCGTACCTAAATTATGGCCCGAAAGCATGTGTTGTGTGGGGGTTTTGGGGTGTGGTGTGTGTGTGGTGTGTGTGTGTGTGGGGTGGTGTGGGTGTGGGGGTGTGTGGTGTTTTGGTTTGTGTGTGTGTGTGGTGGGGGGGGGGGGAATAAAAATGCCTAGCGGGCCGTGGAGAGAAGAAAAGGGGGAAAAATTTTTTTTTCTCCCTCTCCCAAGTTACAAATTTCGATTCTTAGTACCCCCACTTTCGTATTTAAGCCTTTTCCGGTGTTTAGAGAGAAAGAGAGAGGGGAGAGAGAGAGGAGAGAGAGGGGAGAGAGAGGGGGGAGAGAGGGAAAAGAGAGAGAGAGAGGGGGTATATAATCTCCTTTCTAACCACATTTTATTTTTGGAGGTTTTGTCACTAAAAAAATCAAGCCCCCCAGGGCTGGGGTTTGGGTGGGGTTTTGTCGTGGGTTGTGATTTGTGCGTTTAAGGGTCTTGTTGTACGGGGGATTCATTTTCCAGCATTTTTTTTTTCTTGTCTGGGAGGTCGCAGGATAAGAGGATTTTCTTATTCTATATCTATATTGCTTATTTTGGTAATATTTTTTTTTCGTTTCATAATTCATAGTTGTTGTCGTCATCATAATCACTATCATTATTTTTTTTCTTCATGTGCTTCGTCTTTTGTCCCTCTTCTTCATCATCATCATTATTTTTCATTTTTCTTTTTATTGTATTGTCCAGATGCCTGTCACACTAACAAGCATCAATGGTAATACTTCAACAAGAACGCGTCATTCATTCATCTTGCAATGGTTACTTGTCTTAGCATATTTACCTCCAAGCTAATACATCCTAACCTAACCTAAACCTAACCTAAGCTAACCTAAACCTAACCTAACATAAACCTTACCTAACTAGATAAAAAGTGCTGTCATTATAGTTACCTTCAAGCTAATACTTCCTAAAAACGTGCTGTCATTATAGTTACCTTCAAGCTAATACTTCCTAAAAACGTGCTGTCATCATAGTTACCTTCAAGCTAATACTTCCTAACCTAGCCTAAACCTAACCTAAACCTAACCTAAACCTACTAAACCTAACCTAAGCTAATCTAAACCTAACCTAAGCCTAAGCTAACCTAAACGTAACCTAAACCTAAGCTAACCTAAACCTAACCTAACCTAAAGCTTACCTAACCTAGATCAAACGTGCTGTCATCAATGCTAACACCTAAATTATTGTCCATATATATACCTGTGAAATGTCTATCATGATATAGGTTCAAATAGAGTTTTCCACTGTCGAATACATACTCAGACAAACCATCCAATCGCCATTCATATCTTAGACCGCCGACTTCCATTCAAACTGAACCTTTTGTTGTGATTGTCGTGTTGTTAGCCAGTCGATACGCCCACTTCCGGTGCCCTTCATATTGTTGACGTTTTCAGCGCGGTCTAACAAGCTTTAGTGTATCCCGTTGTTTCATATTTATTTTATTTATTTATTTATTATTATTATTTTGTCAACTGCGGTCGCATCCTCACTCAGCCGTAAGAGACCACCACTGTATATCAAACTAATAATAATGATGATAATAATGATAATGATTTTGTTTTCATCCGAAGGCATACAGAAAAACAAGAAAACAACAACATAATATACATACATACATGAGGGGAAAAAAAAGTAATATTACCCTTATACTTACTTATACCCTTATCATCTTATAACCATTTTGAAATTATAGATACCTGTCCAAGCCTAAGAATTATCGATGTTTTTTTTGTTACTTCACTGATCTAATTTTGTGGGTGTTTCATTTTCCTTGTTGATTTTGAGACACAGCGTTTTCTATACGATAACATACAAGCTTGATAGAGTCTTAAGATCATCTCATACTTTGATATTCCTAAGTCTTTCATCTTTAGTGGGAGTACTGAGAAGTCTCTTATTGATATTCATAGCCTATTTGAGATTCTAGCAACAAATAAACTCAACATAACATTCTAAATAGCTTGAGTACGGGCCTGTGTTTGGGTCTTGTCAATAGATATATTACCTCGTGTGTGCCATCATGTTTACAAGTTTATTTGAAAAGGGGGAAGAAATTACAAAGAGGGGGGGGTCAAGTATACAAAAGATACAGAAAAACAGAAATACAGAAAAAAGAAAAAAATCATCATGTGTAAAAATTGTCAAAGCTTTTATTATGTCGCTAAGTTATATACTTTCATTCTCTCCACTATTGTACATATAACGCTCTATGAATCTACTGCTTTATCTGAATTCTTCTATACTATTTTACTACTCCTATACTTATTTTATTGCTACTACTTACTATATTACACTACTATTCTATTTATGCTATACTTATACTTATTACTACTCTACTACTTCTATTTATTGCTAACTACTTACTATTTATATCTACTCTAATGATTATTGCTACTTTCTTACTACTTATTACTAATTACTTTTTTTCTTTCTTTTTTCTTTCTTTTTTTTTTGCCTATAGCACCTGTAGGCAGTGGTGACCCAGGGCTGAGGATAGGCTCTGGAGGCTCATTGTGGGCTCTGAGGTTGGTCCTCGCCCGTGGCGGCGCAGAGGATTTTATAGTGACGCCTGTGATTAGAGGCTCATGCCGGCCCCCCGTTTCCTCCGATGCACTCGCAATCGAAGGTAGAGTTAATGGGCAGGGCATGTGGGTGTTCTTAGGCCACTCGACGGTGCAGAAAGGTTTTGGTTTTCGTCGGGGATCGAACTCGTTTCACCGAGAACGCCAGTCGATGACGCTAACCACTCTGCTACCGCCTCCCCATTATTTTATCTCCATTTATTACTACTACTTACTATTTATTACTACTAGTCGAGTGGATATGAGGCGGAAGCGTGTTTTGTGGTATGTATGAACTTTTATGGTTGATTGTGGTAGTCTGGCATGTCCTGAGCCAGAATCAGCCGGGTGCCACTTTGGCACCCTTGAGGAATTTTTTTATGGGCCAAAAACAAAATGGCCGCCAATCGCATAAATCGCATATACATAATATTGCTTAACTTCTATATTATTGGTGCTAGAGATACAATCTTGGTGTCTATTCCCATGTTTTCAGGGTCAAGGAAGTCATTTATGCATCTTATATCATCACATTACTGCAGGAAATTACATAATACATGAGTACATGATTTCAGGTGATCACATTCATACTGTTAATATGTTAATATTTATTGCTACTACTTACTACTTATTACTACTCTACTACTTACTATTTATTACTACTACTTACTTTTTTTTCTTTCTTTTTTCTTTTTTTTTGCCTATAGCACCTGTAGGCAGTGGTGACCCAGGGCTCGGATGGTAGGCTCTGGAGGTTCACTTGAGGGCTCTGATGGCTGGTCCTCGCCCGTGGTGGCGCAGGCAGGATTTTTATAGTGACACCTGTGATTAGATACATGATATTCCACAACCAGAGGAAAAAAACATGTTTTGCTTTGACAATTTTGCACGATCGAAAAACACCAGCACAGTAGATTTTCGAATTTCGTTGCAAACTGCTTACACTCCATTAAGAAAGCCCTCGGCTGATTAAACATTCACATTCACACAATGAACATCATCAAATTGTCAAAGAAACACCAAACACTCATAAGATGCTGATAAGTCCTGAGAAATACTTCAGTTTTCTTCATTGTCAATCTGTGATGACCCTACTCTGGTATTTGCATTGTTACAATCCCTTTGGGCCCCCCGTGACAGTTGCAGAACATCGAACACGACATTTGGCAACCACACAACAACATCTGCCACTGGAACACGGGGTACTGGATGCACATCCACACTTGATCATCTGTAACACTTCAATGGGTACTAGAAAGCACATCCCCAGGTAGCATTCCCGGGGAGCAGATAACCATCTGTGTTCGTCCAGCCTAACTGTACAGGATCTGCGGAGGGAGGAGGTTGATCTGACAGAGACGACTTCCAAACGAGTGTTTGGTAATGGGCACGGTAGACGTGCTCCACGAATGCATCTGAAGTGGGTGGGAGTGATTTGAGCTGTGGAGCACTAAAGATCTTCGGGTTTGCCATTTTTGTTGAGCAGATCATGTACCGTACATCAGAAATGTTACCCTCACACTTCGAACCATAACATGCTGCAATGTAGGATGTAGCTTCAGATACCACGGCATCTAGATCGGCACCTTCCTGTCCCAATAGCCTCAATGATCTCCCGCTGTACAGAGGTTTCAATGCCGTAGCCTTTCCGATGCCAAAAGGGTATGTTGTAGTATCACACCCACTAATGGCATGGATACCAGGAAGAGGTCTGCAATGTCCTTGTGTTTAATGGCGGTGGCCTTTATATCTATAACTGTTCGACCAGCAACAGGACTCACCATCACCACATCACATGACAGCTTCTCTTTGTGGTAGAAATAGATCAGGAGGATGAAGACGTCTATGTCATCACAAACTACACGAATATTTGAGGCGCCTGTGGCTGCAAGCTTCACCAGCTGATTAACGATAATAACATCAGCCTCCTCATGAAGGTTGTGAAGATCAGGTCTCCTCGAGATTTGTCATCAACCAGCTTGAGGAGGTGCGGTGCTTTACTCCGGAAGACAAGTATGCTAGCAACTCCATTTCCTGAGAGTTCAAGGAGAGCACCACCGAAATAGTTCACCAGACGTTCAATGAGTTTACGTCGCGATAGTGCAGCGCCTCCATGACTGATATATGCATCATGAATTTCAAGAGTATTCCACACATGGGATTTGTCTGCTGATATTTCACGGATTAGATCATTGAGAGAAGTGTCCTCTGGTGTTTGTGTTGCCTCATGTCCTGCAGCAGCTCTCACATTCCTGTGGTTAGTGAACGTCTTGTAACAATCCTCATGGTACTGGGCATCAGCAGCAGCATCTGATAGGGCACCATTGACTCTTACCCTGACGTTATCAGCAAGTTGATCATTGCGCAAGTCACCTTTATGCAATATGTTCTGTTTGAAAGAATCCACAGTTCGACACTGGATTACAGTTCTCCATCTACTGGGGTTACGAGGGTCAGCTGGTAAACATCTCTCGCCACAGAACAGACAATGTTCCCTGAAAATGAAAGTGTCGCCAGATCGCCAAGACTTCTTGAGTGGTACCTCCTCTGTTGATGTGGCTTGCTGTCTGAATAGGTATCTCTGAATATGATGTTCGGAAGTATATGTGGAGACACAACTCTTGTGACATCTGATTGTTTCAATTCCGGGTACAAGGTTGTTAGCTACCGTAGATAACAGTTAAGTCGCCAGGACAACTTTCTTTTCTGTTTACAGACGTGTGGTGGCGTTAATACTTACATTTCTACATCCATGATTTCAGGAAAGTTAGAATAGGCTATCTGGAGAATCTGTGTCATTTTGTGTCTTCATCTATGTCATAGTATGGCTATAAATGAACAAATGACAAAAATATCTACAAAGTGGCTACCAACAGTAGAGTCGCCATCTAGTGTTTATTTACTGAGTGTCGTACCGCTGTCGTCGTCGCCCGAAAAAAAACGAGTAGTTAAATTTGAAACCGTCTATACTTGCAGCTACAAAGCATAAAACAACGCTGAAACAGGGTAGATTATGCAGTCATGATATAAACTACTGTGTATCATCTTCAGTGGCACATACAAATCAGTAGTGATGCTATAATTTGTAATATTTGGCGCCTGGCGACATCACTGCAGGTGGCGACTCTACTGTTATCTACGGTAGCCCATCCCCACGTCTAACACTACATTTTCTCACCGTTTATATTCTTACTGAGCCACAGTTAATAAGACGAGAAGAATTATTTCCACAGTCAAAGAAGCACTGGTCATCCATAATGGCTCATGATGTTATGTACCTGTAGGAGGCAAAAAAACATGCATATAAGCGAACCATCACCATAATACATGCAATGCATACAAAAAGCTATATAATATCTGGTCATGCTGGCAATATCATACTGTGGAGAAAAATACTGATGATTGGATGGCATCAATAGCTTCCTTGACCCGGAAAACATGGGAATAGACGCCAAGATTGTGTCTCTAGCACCAATATCAAAGAAGTTATGCCATATTCTGTATATGCGATTCATGCGATTGGCGGCTATTTTGTTTTTGGCCCATAAAAAAATTCCTCAAAGGTGCCAAAGTGGCACCCGGCTGATTCTGGCTCAGGGCATGCCAGACTACCACAATCAACCATACAAGTTCATACATACCACAAAACACGCTTAGGTGTAAAACACCTGTTTGGCAACTGGACTATACTACTTACTACTTATTACTACTACTTACTATTTATTACTACTACCTACTACTTACTTTTATTTATCTTTATCTAATGTCTCTCTGAATTTATCGTTTTATTCACAGCACCAAAATACCTTTCACCTTTCCTCGTCACCTTTACCTCACGCCTCCTGAATACTTTCCCTTGCATGCATGTATACCTCAAGCCAAACAATGATAACTGATTTCATGGCCCTTGGAAAGTATACATATTTGGGGTCATGGCCACACTGGTTCTTGGTATGTTGTGGTTATTGGCTAGGTTGTTGGCGTTATAGGTATACTCTGTTTTTTTTAACAGGGTGAAAAATCCTGACCCCTTGCTGCTTACTGACTGATATTTGATGCCAGGAGAAGGGAATATCACGCTTCTTCTAAATTTCAGTTGTATTTTATCCTAGTTAACCATATTATCAGGTAAACATAGGCATACTTTTAAGCATGAGACCTTAAGATAGAATGGAATTTTCGCCTCGCTAAAAAATAGACTATAGGTAGGAATGACTGATGTGTCTTATTGAAAAAGAGACCTATAGACATAAGACACACATAAGACATAGATAGACACAGAGACATATAAGTCATACCTATAACACCAACAAGGGGAGGTCCTAAGCCCAAGCCATTTGATTAACTTAAGTGTGTTCATACGGATAGATGTATTGCAGCTTTAGCACTTACATAAGAACTTTGCCATGCTTTTTAGATAATTTGTCTACTTTACCTTAAGATCTCTTTACCTAAGGAAGGAAGATAATAGCCTACAGGCGCTATGGGTTCCAACGTAAAAAATAAAAGAAGCTGCATGATGTTTGATGTCTTTTGATTTAGAGTCATCGTTCGCTACCAGTTTCGTCTCCTAATGGATCACCAACAACACTATCTCCAACAACAACAAACACAACAACAATAACAACAAATTAACTAACTAACAACCATAATAATGACAATAATAATAGTAATATCAATGATAATGATAACAATTATAGTAATAATAATCACCATGACACTACTACTATTACTATTATTACTAATTGTATTACTACTAATACTACCAATAATAATAATAATAATAATAATATAGTAACATTAAAAAAGATAAAGATAATGATAATGACAGCAAAGGTAATGATAATAGTGGCATTGTTATTCTGTGTTTTTAGGGTAAGGATGCAACTCGAATCGCCGGTCATGTGGGAACATTTTGGGCCTGACTTCTATCACGCCGCAGCCCTTGCCGTGAGTATTGTGTGTGTGTGTGTGTGTGTGTGTGTGTGTGTGTGTGTGTGTGTGTGTGTGTGTGTGTGTGTGTGTGTGTGTGTGTGTGTGTGTGTGTGTGTGTGTGTGTGTGTGTGTGTGTGTGTGTGTGTGTGTGTGTGTGTGAGTGTGTGTGTGTGTGTATGTGTGTGGGTGTGGGTGCGTGTTACTTTTTATCATATTGTTTTATCAAAAGTTATGAAGGTCTAAGGATTCCTGTGTTCATTTATTAGTCGTATTTCTGACGTAGCAACAACTGAAAGAAATATTTCGTTTAAATACATCAAATCTTGAAATCATTTTTAGGATATTTTTACGGCGAGTGTGTTTTCCTTCAGAAGATATTTTTTTTCAACAGTAGGGAAGAAGAAGGGATGTAATTACACATTGAACAGACTCCCCCCAGCTGTAAATGACAATGCAACATACACATAGCTACATACACATAGATACATACCACAAGTTCTAGATACATACCACGAGTTCTAGATACATACCACGAGTTCTAGGTACATGGATCCCAGCTGTGCCTTGATACATACATACACATAGATACATACCACGAGTTCTAGGTACATGGATCCCAGCTGTTCCTTGATACATACATACACATAGATACATACCACGAGTTCTAGGTACATGGATCTCAGCTGTTCCTTGATACATACATACACATAGATACATACCACGAGTTCTAGGTACATGGATCTCAGCTGTTCCTTGATACATACATACACATAGATACATACCACAAGTTCTAGGTACATGGATCTCAGCTGTTCCTTGATACATACATACACATAGATACATACCACAAGTTCTAGGTACATGGATCTCAGCTGTTCCTTGATACATACATACACATAGATACATACCACAAGTTCTAGGTACATGGATCCCAGCTGTGCCTTGATACATACATACACATAGATACATACCACAAGTTCTAGGTACATGGATCTCAGCTGTTCCTTGATACATACATACACATAGATACATACCACAAGTTCTAGGTACATGGATCCCAGCTGTTCCTTGATACATACATACACATAGATACATACCACAAGTTCTAGGTACATGGATCTCAGCTGTTCCTTGATACATACATACACATAGATACATACCACGAGTTCTAGGTACATGGATCTCAGCTGTTCCTTGATACATACATACACATAGATACATACCACAAGTTCTAGGTACATGGATCCCAGCTGTGCCTTGATACATACATACACATAGATACATACCACAAGTTCTAGGTTCTCGCGCACTCAACAAAAACAAAAATAATACATAGCCCATCTTATGCCCATTTTAACCCCTTGAGACCCAGAACGTAATTTCCTTTGTAATTTGGGTACCATTAGAAGATTTTTAGTGAATATAAGCAATATTTTATAGATATGACCTGTTTAGTATCCTTGTCGACTAACTAATTTGGTATATTTAGTTACTTTTCGTAATTTTATGGCTAACAACAGACGATTATGTAGCAAATGAAAGATCTGGGCGTGAAGGGGTTGAAATTATAGATACCTGTCCAAGTGTAAGCCTAAGAATTATTAATGTTATTTTGTTACTTCACTGATCTGATTTCGTGCATGGAGGTTACGTTTTCCTTGTTGATTTTGAGACACAGCGTTGTCTATACAAAGTCAAAGTCAAAGTCAAAGTCAAATTTTTTTTATTTGCCCATCTTTAAACCGAAGAAAATTAACATTTCACAAACATCTAGGCAGAGCTCTTTTAATATCTAGGCAGAGCTCTTTTAATATCTTGGCAGAGCTCTTTTAATATCTAGGCAGAGCTCTTTTAATATCTTGGCAGAGCTCTTTTAATATCTAGGCAGAGCTCTTTTAATATCTAGGCAGAGCTCTTTTAATATCTAGGCAGAGCTCTTTTAATATCTAGGCAGAGCTCTTTTAATATCTAGGCAGAGCTCTATTAATATCTAGGCAGAGCTCTTTTAATATCTAGGCAGAGCTCTTTTAATATCTAGGCAGAGCTCTTTTAATATCTAGGCAGAGCTCTTTTAATATCTAGGCAGAGCTCTTTTTATATCTAGGCAGAGCTCTTTTTATATCTAGGCAGAGCTCTTTTTACATATAGGCAGAGCTCTTTTTATATCTAGGCAGAGCTCTTTTTATATCTAGGCAGAGCTCTTTTTATATCTAGGCAGAGCTCTTTTAATATCTAGGCAGAGCTCTTTTAATATCTAGGCAGAGCTCTTTTAACATCTAGGCAGAGCTCTTTTAACATCTAGACAGAGCTCTTTTAATATCTAGGCAGAGCTCTTTTAACATCTAGGCAGAGCTCTTTTAATATCTAGGCAGAGCTCTTTTAACATCTAGGCAGAGCTCTTTTAACATCTAGGCAGAGCTCTTTAACATCTAGAAGCTCTTTTAATATCTAGGCAGAGCTCTTTTAACATCTAGGCAGAGCTCTTTTAATATCTAGGCAGAGCTCTTTTAACATCTAGGCAGAGCTCTTTTAATATCTAGGCAGAGCTCTTTTAACATCTAGGCAGAGCTCTTTTAATATCTAGGCAGAGCTCTTTTAACATCTAGGCAGAGCTCTTTTAACATCTAGGCAGAGCTCTTTTAACATCTAGGCAGAGCTCTTTTAACATCTAGGCAGAGCTCTTTTAACCCTTCACTCCCACATCTTTCCTTTGCTATATAAAATCGTCTGTTGTTAGCCATAAAATTACGAAAACTATTTTAATTAATATACCAAATTAGCTAGTGGACAAGAATATTAAACAGGTCATATCTATAAAAGGTTGCTTATATTCATTATAAATCGTCTAATGGTACCCAAATTACAATGGAAATTACGTTCTAGGCCTCAAGGGGTTAAGAACATACAAGGTTGAAAGAGTTTAAAAAATCATCAGAACAAAAAGTAAACAGAATGAGCCTTGGAGTGCGGGTGTTTGCGGGTCATTGTACGGCGAGGCGACGGGAGACTAGGGGAACACTTGTCAAAACTGCCATCTACAGAAAAAATATTTACAACGGAAATGTGTAATAATCTCTCTCTCTCTCTCTCTCTCTCTCTCTCTCTCTCTCTCTCTCTCTCTCTTCTCTCTCTGCTCTCTTCTTCTCTCTTCTCAACATATATATTCCTCTCTCTCTCTATCTCTCTCTCTCTATCTGTCTCTCTTCCTCTCTCTCTCTCTCTCTCTCTCTCTCTCTCTCTCTCTCTCTCTCTCTCTCTCTCTCTCTCTCTCTCCCTCTCTCTCTCTCTCTCTCTCTCTCTCTCTCTCTCTCTCTCTCTCTCTCTCTCTCTCTCTCCTCTCTCTCTCTCTCTCTCTCTCTCTCCTCTCTCCTCTCTCCCTCTCTCTCTCTCTCTCTCTCTCTCTCTCTCTCTCTCTCTCTCTCTCTTCTCTCTCTCCTCTCTCTCTCTCTCTCTCTCTCTCTCTCTCTCTCTCTCTCTCTCTCTCTCTCCCCCTAACTAACTATCTCTCTCTCCAAAAGACACAAAAATCAATTTCTAACATTCTTTTTTGGGCTACTAGCAAGTCACGCCTCTTCCTCATCCTGTTGGCGTGTTGACTTGAAAAACAAAAATGCTACATCGCTAGAACAAACCACATTTTTTCGACTTACTTTGATATATTTGTAATGTTTTTTTCCGCGTCCACCGTTTTTCTTATTTTGGTCGTAAGTTGTTGTTTGGGTTGGACTGCAGAGAACTGGAAAATAAGAAGGTCTTTTCGAGGTAGGATAACGGCGTCGTGTGGAATTTCATCGAGTTTATGGTCCAGTTTGTTGGCTTCCTTAGAAAAAAAAATGAAAAAAATATAAGTAAATGGAAAATAAGAGAGAATTATATACAGCTCTTCGGGTGACGGTCAGATGAGACAGTTTTAATTTTAGTTTTTTTCCTTTTTAGAATTTTGGAAGGGAGAAGGAAAATATATAGAGAAAGAGGAGGAAGAGGAGGAAAGTGGCAGAGGAGGTGGAGGAGGAAGTTGAAGAGGAGGAGGAGGAGGAGGAAGAGGAGGAGGAGGAGGAGAGAGGAGGAGGAGGAGGAGGAGGAGGAGGAGGAGGAGAATGGGGAGGAGGAGGAGGTGGAGGAGGAAGTTGAAGAGGAGGAATACATAGGAATACGTAGGAATAACAGACACCAGGAGACCTATTGGTCCATAACTAGGGTATCTGCTGAACTACATACTACTATCTATCAACTACATGTAAGAGGACAGTTGGAAAAGGATACCATTTCCCTTAAGAAGATAGGAACATGGAAGTTTCGTAGTGAAGAATGATAGGATATGAAGTATGCTAACTACAACTATCACTAACACTAATCGATCCGGGGGACTATAACATAAATTCGCAGGGCAATATCAGAACCCATTTACTTTACAGTGCGCGTCAAGTCTGTTTTTAAGGAGGAGGAGGAGGAGGAGGAGGAGGAGATGATGGAGGAGGAGGTAGAAGAGGGGGTGGTAGTGGTGGTTGTGATGGCGTAATGGTAGTCGTTGTGGTTTCGATAATAAAGCAACATGAAGACATCTATATAGTTTCTACAAGGATGAACAACAATGTACTCATAGGGATAAATAATAATGATAATAATAATAATAATAATAATAATAATAATAATAATAGTAACTATATTTCAAGCAAGAGTAGACAGTTTTGTTTACGGGGTTTTTTTTGTACAGCGAGTCTACATACATACATCATCATTTTATAGTACCCAGCGATCTATTACAACAACTACTACTAATACTACTACTACTACTACTACTACTACTACTATTACTACTTCTACTACTACTACTATCTACCACATACCTTCCCGCTACTACTCGGCCCAGATAGGAATAGGTTGGACGGGTTAGGAGGAAGACAGCAGTGAGTGGCGTGTTGTGTAGATAAGAACCAAAATGGGACAACGAGAGGGAGGGGAGAGCACACAAACAAAGCAAGGAAGGCGAAATGAGCGTGGCCACAGGAGTGAGTGAACTAAGGAGAGAGAGAGAGAGAGAGAGAGAGAGAGAGAGAGAGAGAGAGAGAGAGAGAGAGAGAGAGAGAGAGAGAGAGAGAGAGAGAGAGAGAGAGAGAGAGAGAGAGAGAGAGATACACAAACACAGAAAAAGGCAGACGAAACACTTTTAAAAGGGTTTCTGACTTTCTACAGTAAAAAATCCATAGGTATCAAATATAGGTATCGTCATTTACGCTACTTTTCGATGTTTCTGTGGATGTATCGAGGCTCCGTTAGTCCAGCTATGGAGATCGAGGAGAGGAGAGGAAAAGGGGGGGAGGGAGGGAATACTTGCCTTGAATAGGAAGGGGAAGCCAGACTGAAGCCAGAATATTAAAGAAAACCGAGTGGTGAGGCCCAATAACGACGACTCAGAGAGGATTCGGTTAGGTTCTCTGTTGCTGTCGTTGTCATTATTTTGTTCCTGCCACTACCTGGGATAGAAGTAGGAGTAGTAGTAGTAGTAGTGGAGAGAGTAGTAGTAGTAGTAGTAGTAGTAGTAGTGGAGGTGGAGGTAGTAGTAGTAGTAGTGGAGGGAGTATATAGTAGTAGTAGTATTAAGAGTAGTAGTAGTAGTAGTAGTAGTAGTAGTAGTAGTAGTAGTAGTAGAGAGTAGTAGTAGTAGTAGTATAGTAGTAGAGTAGTAGTAGTAGTAGTTAGTAGTAGTATAGTAGTAGTAGTATAGTATAGTAGTTTAGTACTAGTATAGTAGTAGTGAGTAATAGTAGTAGTAGTAGTAGAGTACATAGTTAGTAGTAGTAGTAGTAGTAGTAGTAGTAGTAGTAGTAGTAGTAGTAGTAGTAGTAGTAGTAGAAGTAGAGTAGTAGTAGTAGTAATAGTAGTAGTAGTAGTAGTAGTAATAGTAATAGTAGTAGTAGTAATCGTAGTAGTAGTAGTAGAGTAGTAGTAGTAGTAGTAGTAGTAGTAGTATAGTATAGTATAGTAGTTAGTAGTAGTAATAGTAGTAGTAGTAGTAGTAGTAGTAGTAGAGTAGTAGTATAGTAGTCAGTAGTAGTAGTAGTAGTAGAGTAGTAGTAGTAGTAGTAGTAGTAATGAGTAGTAGTAGTAGTAGTACTAGTAATAGTTGTAGTAGTAGTAGTAGTAGTAGAGTAGTAGTAGTAGTAGTAGTAAGTAGTAGTATAGTAGTAGTAGTAGTAGTAGTAGTAGTAGTAGTAGTAGTAGTAGTAACAGTATAGTAGTAAAGTAGTAGTAGTAGTAGATATTGTATGTAGTAGTAGTAGTAGTAGATAGTAGTAGTTAGTTTAGTTTAGTTTGTAGAGTTGTAGCATAGTAGTAGTAGTAGTGTATGTAGTAGTACGTAATAGTAGATAGTAGTAGCGAGTAGTAGGTAGTATTAGTAGTAGTAGTATAGTAGTAGTAGTATAGTAGTAAGTAGTAGTAGTAGTAGTATAGTAGTTAGTAGTATGTAGTAGTGTACGTATAGTAAGTGCAGTAGTAGTAGAGTATTGTATTAGTGCGTTTAGTATGTAGTAGAGTAGTAGTATAGTAGTAGTAGTAGTAGTTAGTAGTAGTAGTAGTGTAGTAGTAGTAATAGTAGTAGTAGTAGTAGAGTGGTAGTAGTAGTAGTACGAGTAGTAGTTAGTAGTTAGCAGTTAGTAGTAGTAGTAGTAGTAGTAGTAGGTAGTTAGTAGTAGTAGTAGTAGTAGTAGTAGTAGTAGTAGTAGTAGTAGTAGTAGTAGTAGTAGAGTAGTAGTAGCAGTAGTAGTAGAGTAGTAGTAGTAATAGTAGTAGTAGTAGTAGAGTAGTAGTAGTAGTAGAGTAGTAATAGTAGTAGAGTAGTAGTAGTAGTAGTAGTAGTAGTAGTAGTAGTAGTAGTAGTAAGAGTTAGTAGTAGTAGTAGTAGTAAGTAGTAAGTATTAGTAGTAGTAGTAGTAGTAGTAGTAGTAGAGTAGTTAGTAGTAGTAGTAGTAGTAGTAGTAGTAGTAGTAGTAGTAGTAGTAGTAGTATCCCACGAGAATATGACTCGTGATGGAAGCCTTAAAGTGGCTTTAAAATAATCGAAATAATTTACGATCGCGCGTAAAGTAAAGTTCACATGGAAGCCTTGAGGTCAGCCATGAAAACATTGCGTCTACGATCCCAAAATGTAATCAACTTTCACGTAACACTTTCGTCTAAGATAGAACAAAAAATGCTGTCAAAGATGTTGCGGTGACAAGTTATCCGACTCTCTCTTTACTGTTGAATATCGATCATTGGAATATACAGAAACAGGATTACAAGGAAAATACACGAAATAATAATAAAGCGGCAATTTTGACGAACTGAAATTGATAAGTAAAGGTGGATGAATGTAGAAATCTGGAGGTCTTTGTCCTGTATTAGATTAGTTCGTGATGGTAAAACTGTGTGTGTGTGTGTGTGTGTGTGTGTGTGTGTGTGTGTGTGTGTGTGTGTGTGTGTGTGTGTGTGTGTGTTTGGGGGGATGCATACGTATGTGTGTGTATGTGTGTGTGGGGGGGGTGTATGTTGGTGTGTGTGTGGGGGTCTGTCTGCTTGTGTGTGTGTGTCTGTTGGGGTGGGGGGTGGGGGGGGGTGCCTGTGTGTGCATGTGTGTGTGAATAAATATATACGCTACATACACAAAATATATCCAATATAAGCACATCTATATGCATCTACATTATCATCGACGCAACATACATTATTAGCATAATATACATGAGAAGGAAAATTTAATTTCGAAAGTATATTAACAACAGCCTCGTCATCATTACTCTAATTATGGTTAATGAGGGAGTTAATTAGTTTTTCCACTCGGGACGCTGCCTCATAATTTCCTCGTAAATATTTGTCTTTAGCACAATTATTTCGTGGCCCAAAAAAAGTTTGTGCAATATCAGGCTTGTCGAAAATACCTCCCAGCGGTGCGTGGCAGGTGTGTGTGTGTGTGTGTGTGTGTGTGTGTGTGTGTGTGTGTGTGTGTGTGTGTGTGTGTGTGTTGTGTGTGTGTGGCTTTGTACTTGCTTCGGCGGTACATATACTAAAATTGGAACGATACAGAGAAGATTAGATTAGATTAGATTTGTGTGGTACAGTTGTGTGGTACAGATGTGCAAGACAGGTGTGTGAGGCAGGTGACGAAACAGTTGCAGTGAGGCAGGTAGAAGAGACAACTGAAATGAGGAGGCTGAATGAGGCAGGAGAGACACAGAAATGAGGTTCCCATGAGGATGTGAGGCAGGCAGGAGTGAGTGAGTGAATAGTTCAGTAAATGTGAGTCTGCTGATGAGGAAACGTGAGATGAGTGAGTAAGTATATGAGTAAGAAGTAAATGAATAAGTAGAAACACGAACACATGCACAACCAAAGTTTCATTCATACATAACAGACACACACACATTATCTCTCTCTCTCTCTCTCTCTCTCTCTCCTCTCTCTTCTCTCTCTCTCTCTCTCTCTCTCCTCTCTCTCTCTCTCTCTCTCTCTCTCTCTCTCTCTCTCTCTCTTCTCTCTCTCTCTCTTAGTTTCTTGGCCAGCGGCATAGTGGAAAAATTGGAAACTCAGACCTTTTTAATTAAAGAACCAACCTTATATTGATGAACAAACTGTCTCGTCCATCTTGTCCAAACTTGTCCAGCATGACGTAAAAACTGTATATCGACCACTGAAGTAACCTTGCCTCATCATGTTAAAGGTATGACATCGCATTGCTCACTAAACACTTCTACAACATGTCACATCGCCTTGACTTGAAGATATTAGTCGGCGGAGTTTTGACCGTACATTGTGTGATGAATTTTTTTTTTTAAATATGTAAAAAATGTAAAATTCGTAGTAAAATAACATCACTTAAAATTTCGTAAGTTACATTATTATTATTATTATTAAGACTTCACATCGTAAGTTGCTATAGGAATTTAAGACGTTTTCTGCGGGGATCCTGATTGCAACCGAAAAAATTTCGGTTGCTCAAATTTCGATCCCTGTTCAACCATCCAGGGAAGATGATTGGCCCGACCCGCAATCATTTGTTGTTGTTGTTGTGACCGTTTGCAATCGAAAATTTTCCGATTGCAACCAAAAATCCCCCGCAGAAAACGCCTTTAGTATCTGTCTCACGAAATAGGCATAATCACAAGGATAATAATAATAATAATAATAATTTATTGGCTGTTATGTTACAATTCAGTACAAGGGAATACATGGTGAGTTATATTGCAAGGCCCGATGAGCAAATGCTCTATTACGGGCCTGAATCATTATCTCTAGGTTAAATTTCTCTCACAGCGATGGCCGCAGACAACTCAACATAATATACATAAGGAGAAACTGCTGGAATGCTAAAGGCTGAACTGGATGTATGAAAGGTATAAAAAGAGAAGTAACTGGAGCAACTGGTGGCAACAAAGCGAAAAGGTAGAGCAGAGAGACACAGACGGACCAGAAAAAGTAGAAAGGAGTTGATGCGGGAGTAAAAACAGGGTCAGGCAGGACTGAGCGTGGGAAAGCTGAGGCATAGGAGGGACGTGTAGAGGGGGGAGGTGCTGGATATAAGGAGGTGTAGGGAGGAGGTGTATAGAGGAGGAGGTGTATGTAGAGGATATAAGGGTTAGATTGTGGCTTTTTGAAGTCTAGAAAATCAATCGATGGGGTGACCTCGCGATAAGCTGCATTATTAGGTGACTCAACAACCGCCCCTCACGACACACACACACACACACACACACACACACACACACACACACACACACACACACACACACACCACACACACACACACACACACAACACCTCAACACCACTACACACTAAACACACTCACTCATCTCATCCCCCACCACTCACGAGCTAACTCTCAAGTTACTCACTTACTAACTTCTCTCTCTCTCTCTCTCTCTCTCTCTCTCCTCTCTCTCTCTCTCTCTCTTCTCTCTCTCTCTCTCTCTCTCTCTCTCTCTCTCTCTCTCTCTCTCTCTCTCTCTCTCTCTCTCTCTCTCTCTCTCTTCTCTCTCTCTCTCTCACACACACACACACACACACACACACATATTACACATTCTATAATTTATTCACTGCAACACATTCGAATATGATTAAGTTATTACATTCAATAATATTTTCAAAATGGCGTGCAGATTAAATGACAGAATTAAGCTGAACATGCTCGCCTTAATTTTCGTTAAATGTATCAAAGAAATCTTGAGCTTAAAAGTGCATCAGTCTATCAAATTGTCGTTTTTTTTATATACTCCATCATAATTAACTTTATCAGGAATATATATTTTCCGTTGAGCACTCAGACATTATTAATATCCTTTTTTTTTATCTATAAACGGAACCCATTTTTATTTAGGTTTTCCTTTGTAATATTCTAACATACTGGTATATGGTCTTTTGTGTCTCAGTATCTTTCTTTTGTCATTTCTCAACAACAGCACCATGTAATTTTTTTTTTTTGTATCCTCTATCTACGAATTTTTTTTTTAGTAATATGTGTGTGTGTGTGTGTGTGTGTGTGTGTGTGTGTGTGTGTGTGTGTGTGTGTGTGTGTGTTTGTGTGCGTGTGTGTGTGTGTGTGTGTGTGTGTGTGTGTGTGTGTGTGTGTGTGTTTTTTATCAGCCAGTAAGTCACTATCACAAAACCTTCCTATTCATTTACACTCTCTACCATCATTCTCTCTTTTATAACTACTCTTTACTTCATCATTTCCACCTCCTCTTCCACCTATCCTTCCTCCTAACACCTCCCTTACCCCTTATTCCACCACCACCACCTCATTATCACCATCATTATCACCATTATCAATATCATCATCATCATCATTATCATCTTATTTCTCCTATTCATCATCCTAACCCCCAACACGACCGCCACTACCTCATTATCATCATCATCAATATCATCATTATCATTTCTTTTCATCATTTTCTATACTGCCCCTTCGTCATCCCTTCATCCCTTCATACCTTCATCCCTTCATCATCATCATCATTGTTTTCCTCATTTTCTGTACCACCCCTTCAAGTCATCCCTTCCTTCTCTTCACTACCCCTTCAAGTCATCCCTTCCTTCCCTTCACTACCCCTTCAAGTCATCCCTTCCTTCCCTTCACTACCCCTTCAAGTCATCCCTTCCTTCCCTTCACTACCCCTTCAAGTCATCCCTTCCTTCCCTTCACTACCCCTTCAAGTCATCCCTTCCTTCCCTTCACTACCCCTTCAAGTCATCACTTCCTTCTCTTCACTACCCCTTCAAATCATCCCTTCCTTCCCTTCACTACCCCTTCAAGTCATCCCTTCCTTCCCTTCACTACTCCTTCAAGTCATCCCTTCCTTCCCTTCACTACTCCTTCAAGTCATCACTTCCTTCTCTTCACTACCCCTTCAAATCATCCCTTCCTTCCCTTCACTACCCCTTCAAGTCATCCCTTCCTTCCCTTCACTACCCCTTCAAGTCATCCCTTCCTTCCCTTCACTACTCCTTCAATCATCCTTCCTTCTCTTCACTACCCCTTCAAAGTCATCCCTTCCTTCCCTTCACTACCCCTTCAAGTCATCCCTTCCTTCCCTTCACTACCCCTTCAAGTCATCCCTTCCTTCCCTTCACTACTCCTTCAAGTCATCACTTCCTTCTCTTCACTACCCCTTCAAATCATCCCTTCCTTCCCTTCACTACCCCTTCAAGACATCCCTTCCTTCCCTTCACTACCCCTTCAAGTCATCCCTTCCTTCCCTCCACTGCCCTCGGGAAAGCATCCAGAGAGTACGTTCCCTTGGCTTAAAATCAATTTTCTCGAGCCTCAAGTGTGACCCTGTCTTTTTCATACCTTCAAATCATCCTCACTTCCCTCCTACCTTCAGTCATCCCTTCCTCGTCCCACCCTCAAGGCAGCAGCCTTCTTCATAGTAGTGAGGCATAGCTCAGTTGCATTAGACCCTTTCATATCCCTTTTTTTTCATACCCCTTAATCATCCTTCCTCTTCACTATCTCAAGCATCTTCTTCCTTCTTCCTTCAGTCTCACTTCTCTCTTCACTCCCTTAATATTTTCCTACTCTTGACATTTTTTTCATACCCCTTAAGTCATCCTTCTTCCTCCATGCCCTGTGAGAAATAATTTGTGGCTTATCTGTTTTCACTCAGTTATCTGTTTAATTTATGAAAACATCGCTCATTCTGCCACTCGGCTTCGATTCTCGTCCCAGCCCGGCAGATGGAAGGGAAGGCCTGTCTGAGGGTGATGAGGTAGTGGTGAGGAAATAGGCTCAGGTGTAGCATATAGAGGCTTTGTTTCTGTTTTTTTTCTTTTTTCCTCTTATAAATTTTCCTCTTCATCTTTTTCTTGTTTTATTTGTCTTTTCCTTCTTTTCCTTTTTTTTTCTTCTCTTCTTCTACTTCTTCTTGTTTTTGTTATTCTTGTTTTACTTTTTTATCTCCTTTTTCTTTCTTTTTTCTTCTTTTCCTTCTTTTTTTCATCATTTTTTTCTTGTTTCAATCTTCTTTTTCATCCTATTTTCTTTTCTTCTTCTTATCAGCATATCTTCTTTCTTATTTCAGCAGTGTGTATGTGTGTGTTTTTTTTTTTTACATTTGTGCCTATAGCGCCTGTAGGCAGTGGTGACCCAGGGCTCGGATGGCAGGCTCTTGAGGTTCACTTGAGGGCAGCTGTGATGGTTGGTCCTCGCCCGTTTTTGCGCAGGCAGGATTTTTTTATAGTGACGCCTGTAGAGGCTCATGCCGCCCCCCTGTGTCCTCCGATGCACTCGGAATCGAAGGTATTGATGGGCAGGGCATGTGGGTGTTCTTAGGCCACTCGACGGTGCAGAAAGGTTTCGGTTTTCTTCGGGGATCGAACTCGGGTCACCGAAAACGCCAGTCGGAGATGCTAACCACTCCGCTCCCGCCTCCCCCGTGTGTGTGTGTGTGTGTGTGTGTGTGTGTGTGTATTCATGTTGTATTTACTATTGTTGTATTTTAGTGTTGTTGTTGTGTGTGGTGTGTGTGTGTGTGTGTGTGTGTGTGTGTGTGTGTGTGTGTGTGTGTGTGTGTATTTACCTAGTTGTATTTACCTAGTTGTAACATACAGGAAAAGAGCTATGCTCGTACTGTCCCGTCTCCAAATCTACTATTATCCAGTTTGCCTTTGAAGTCCTGAATACTTCTTGCATTAATCACTTTTGCATCAAGGTTCTTCCAGGCTTCTATGCTTCTATACGGGAAGCTGTATTTTTGTATATCCCTCTTGCATGTTGTCCTTTTTAATTTCTTCTCATGACCTCTTGTACTTCTGTCGTCCCACACAAACAGATCTTCTCTATCAATTTTTTCCAGACCCATTGATGCTCTATACACTGCTATAAAATCTCCCCTTTCTCTTCTTTTCTCAAGTGTTGGGAGTTTTAGTCTTGAAAGTCTTTCTTCATATGGTAAATCTCTCAGGCTTGGAGCCATTTTTGTGGCTGCTCTTTGTATTCTCTCAATCTTCCTTATATCCTTCTTTTTATGTGGTGACCAAATCACTGCCGCATATTCCAACCTTGGTCGAATCAGAGATGTTATCAATTTCTTGATCATCTCTTCATCCAGATATTTGAATGCCATTCTTATATTCCTCAGCAACTGGTGTGTGTGTGTGTGTGTGTGTGTGTGTGTGTGTGTGTGTGTGTGTGTGTGTGTGTGTGTGTGTGTGTGTGTGTGTGTGTGTGTGTGTGTGTGTGTGTGTGTGTGTGTGTGTGTGTGTGTGTGAGACCTCATCATATAGTAAATATGTTGTGAAAATTTTGAAATCGAGATCGACTTGATTACACAAACGAAAAAAAATACGAAAAAAAAGCTGACAGGCCGTACGAATATTAGTTATTTGTTGGTGGCAGCGTGTGGAATGAAAGTATTATAGAGATACACATGATTACATACAAATACAAATCACACGCCCTTTCATTCCACGAGGTAGACAGTTTTTGTGTCTCGTTGTGTCAAAACTATACTGGTTTTTTTTTTTTAGGTGTAAAATCCCGACCCCTTGCTACTTACTGATATTTGATGCCAGGATAAGAGAATACTACGGGTCTTCTAAATTTCAGCTGTATTTTATCATAGTTAACCATATTATCAGGTAAATAGGCATAACTTTAAACATGAGACTTACGATAGAATGGAATTTTTGTCTCGTTAAAGAAATAGACTATAGTCAACGCCACATCTCAACCAGCAATTTCTGTGTTCTTTTTATTACTGTACAACCCCCCTTCTGTGTATCTCCCCTCCCCCCTTTTCTTTAACCCCTTATTGCCCAGATCTTTCCTTTACTATATGAAATTGTATGTTGTTAGCCATAAAATTACGAAAAGTCACTTAATAAACCAAATTAGTTAGTTGACAAGGATACTAGACAGGTCATATCTATAAAATATTGCTTAAATTCACTAAAAATCGTCTAATGGCAGTCAAATTACAATGGAAATTACGTTCTGGGTCTCAAGGGTTAATAAATCGCAAACTTGTAACCTTAATAAGCCACCGGTAACAATCTTTAGGTTGTTTTTGTGTTATAGTGTTGAGCTGTGCGGACGATTTCGACTCATATATATCTTCATTCTTTGCTATTTTTTTATCTAGTTCTTTAGGTGTTCATTTATTTACGTTGGAGATGCATTTTTATTTAAATGGGAAATCTGGTACAATTCAAATTCATGTTTAATAAATAACACCTCGTTATTAGACAGTGAGGGTTGGTGCTTTCTGTTTTCCTTAACTCCTTGAGACCCAGAACGTAATTTCCATTGTAATTTGGCTGCCATTAGACGATTTTTAGTGACTATAAGCAATATTTTATAGATAAGACCTGTTTAGTATCCTTGTCGACTAGCTAATTTGGTATATTTAGTTACTTTTCGTAATCATATGGCTAAAAACAGACGATTTTCTATACCAAAGGAAAGATTTGGGCGTGGAGGGGTTAATGTTTGAACCTTCTTTTCTTCTCTTCTATTTGTTTCTGTTTTGATGTGAAAAATTAAATCTTTATGTCCCTACCTATGATGTCGAGCCTTTAATGTCAGGGTAAATATAATACAAAGAAAGTATTCAGATTTTTGTTAGGCAAGTAAAGGCCATGCACTCAGAGGTCCTGTCGGTATGATATCACGGCAGTGTGTGTGTGTGTGTGTGTGTGTGTGTGTGTGTGTGTGTGTGTGTGTGTGTGTGTGTGTGTGTGTGTGTGTGTGTGTTGTGTGTGTGTGTGTGTGTGTGTGTGTGTGTGTGTGTGTGGAGTGTGTGTGTGTGGTGTGTGTGTGTGTGTGTGTGTGTGTGTGTATGTGTGTGTGTGTGTGGTGTGTGTGTGTGTGTGTGTGTGTGTGTGTGTGTGTGTGTGTGTGTGTGTGTGTGTGTGTACTAACGTGTTTTACATCCTCTTCATTGACTATGCAGGAACCTCGAGAAACTTTTACGGGTGACAGTAACATATGTAAACCCTTCTAAGACTCATGGATGTTGTTCTTGTTGTTCTTGTTGTTGTTGCTGTTGTTATTGTTGTTGTTGTTGTTGTTGTTGTTGCATTCCCGGGTGGAGGGGAGCGTGGGAAGTAGTGTAGATGGACGGTCGTTGGAGCATGATGAATAATACTGAACCTTTATTGAGGAAGAGAAGGAAGGAAGGAGGGAGAGAAGGAAGGAAGGAAAGTGGGAGAGAAGGAAGGAAGGAGGGAGAGAAGGAAGGGAGGAAGGAGGGAGCGAAGGAAGGAAATAGGGAGGGAAGGAAGGAAGGAGGGAGAAAAGGAAGGGAGGAAAGAGTGATAGGGAATGGAAAGGAATAGAAAGAAGGGAAGAGAAGGAAGGGAGGAAGGAGAGAAGGAAGGAAGGAAGTAGAGAAGG
>JACEEZ010023634.1:375589-380589 GCA_016584305.1 Chionoecetes opilio
CACACACAAATAGAATAAGTCGATGGATAATAATGTAAGAAAACCCTTTTGACGAAGACGATTGCTTACATGCACTCCTAAGGAAGCCTAAGGAAGGAAAATAGAAAGTATACAGGTACTTTTGGCTCGAACGTAAAAAAATTAATAATAATAATAAAAAATAATGAGCTCACGTTCATTACATGTATCATTTTAGTCACCCATAAATAGCCCACCGAACCGAACACACTCATATTGTAATCCAATTGTTCACTACATCGCCAAAGAACCGGTTTCATAATTATATCACGACAGGTATTGATAGGTACTACGTAAGTCGTCGCCTCATACCCTCCACCCCGTTAACTACTGTGACATCTAACTGCTTAACACTGACGGGCTCTTAGAAAGCCCGTGCCTTCCTACAATGGAAGTGCAATAAAAAAAAAAAAAAAAAAAAAAAAGTACTACGTGAGGACGCGATCAGACGAACACACTCGCACTCTAGTTATCTGTTCAGTACCTCGCCAAAGTACCAGTGTCTTACCTTTACTTAATAAGAACATAAGAACATAAGAAAATAAGGAAGCTACAAGAGGCCGTGAGACCTACACGAGGTAGTTCCTGTTACTTAACTCTACCTATATTCACCTCTCTTCCTCATCCATGAATTTATCCAGACTCCTTTTAAAGACCCCAATAGACTCCGCATTGACCACCTGACGACTGAGTCCATTCCAATCATTCACCACCCTATTTGTGAACCAGTTTCTCCCAATTTCTCCTCAATAAGCTCTCAACTTTATTTTTCCTCCTTCCTCTTTCTCTTTTTTATATAGAGTACCAACTATATAAGCCCTCAACTTTCTTTTTCCTCCTCCTTTTTTTATAAAGCGTACCAACAGTTACTAAGGCCTAAACTTTCTTTTTCTTCTTCTTTTCTTCTTGATTTTATATACTGTAAAGAGTACCAACTAAGCCCTCTACTTTCTTTTTCCTCCTTCCTCTCTCTTAATTTTCTATAAAGAATACCAACTAAACCTCAACTTTATTTTTCCTTCTTTCTCTTTCTTCAATTTTTAATATAGAGTACTAACTAAGCCATCAACTTTCTTTTTCTTCCTTCCATTTTTTCACAAAGAGTACCAACTAAGCCCTCAAACTTTTTTTTTATTCCTTCCTCTTTATTTTTTTCACAAAGACTACCAACCAAGCCCTCAGCTCTCTTTTTCCTCCCCTTTTTATTTGCTTTACCTACTCGCGAGATTCCTGGTAAGATCGCAAAGGCTCAAGGTGCAGAGGGGCGAAGGGACGTTATGGGGCGGAATGAGCTGGACCAATGCGGGTTGCAGAAGGGCGACGCGACACAGATGATATTGACAAACCCAAGAATAACTGACTATCATTAAAAGTCTATTGATCTAGGACAAACCTTAGTATAGTGAAGCCGTCTGAGGGAAACACTGTAAAACACGTACACGTAGATTTAAAAAAAGAAATTGGGAGAAACTGGTTCACAAATAGGGTGGTAAATGATTGGAATGGACTCAGTTATCAGGTAGTTAGTGCAGAGTCAATAGGGAGTTTTAAAAGGAGGCTAGACAATATCATGGATGGGGATGAAAAGTGGAGGTAGGTAGTGTTTTAAGTATCAGGAACTACCACGTGTAGGTCTCACGGCCTCTTGTAGCTTCCTTATTTTCTTCTCTTCTTATCTTCTTATGCTCTTAACATAGGTAATTTGGTGGTAATTCTGGTGCCTGATTATGTAACGTCATCAATACCAGATGTTGATGTAATGAATAGGCAGATTTGAAGATAAACATTGAAGAAGTATTATGTTGTTGAAAAGGAATGAAATGAGTAATATAATAATAATAATAATAATGATTTATTATCGCCCAGAGGCATACACACAAAACAAGCAACAATAACAAGACAAGGAGTAAACTTAAGTACTAGAGCCAAAAAAAACAACATAATATAGGCACATTAGGGGACAAAGTATCAAAGTGTAATACATAGGGTAAACATACATAGACACCTGTGCTACCCCACATTCTGCACAAACAGCAGACCCAGCCACCGCTGTTGTATAGGTCCACATACATAGGCTGAGCTCTGCTTGACGGAGGTGATGATGCGTGAGTGTAAGTGAAGGAGTGTATAGGTGTATTTGATGTTATTCCCCCTTTGATTGCACTACGTTTGGTGTTATTCAGCCACGGTCTTGATCATGCGCTGGACTCGCGATCACAGCTGTTACACTCACGGAAAGAGCTTCATAGAGGCCTAGTTTTATTTCATATCTATGGTTAAGGCTCATATGACAATACTAATGATGATGGTAATATTAATAATAATAAAAACGATAACAACAGCAGTAATAGTCATAGCAATAATGATACACAAACACTGAGCAACTTCATAATATTCCACGTCAACCTACACACACTTTTTATCTTTGTTTTCCATTCTATTCATTTTCCTATAGCACATTTTTGACTTCGAAAGAGATAACGAGGTAAGGGAAGGAGAAGGAGTGAAGAAGAAGGAGAGAGGAGAGAATATACTTGCCTCCCCGTCCACCCTCCACCCTCCCTTCCTTCCCCCCCTACCTCCCCCCCATCCCCCTTCCCCCCCCCTAAGTGTATGATATAGGTCACGGGTTGTCTTTGGCGAATCCGGTCAATATGTAGACGATGTGATGAGACTACAGCACAACACAGAGGTTACTGGACTTGCTCGTCTCTCTCTCTCTCTCTCTCTCTCTCTCTCTCTCTCTCTCTCTCTCTCTCTCTCTCTCTCTCTCTCTCTCTCTCTCTCTCTCTCTCTCTCTCTCTCTCTCTCTCTCTTCTCTCTTTACCCTTTTAGCTTTCCCTCCTCTTTCCGTCCCTTTTCCTCTTCCTCTTTCCCCCTCTTCCTCTTTTTTTTTTTTTTTTTTCTCTCTCTCTCTCTCTCTCTCTCTCTCTCTCTCCTCTCTCTCTCTCCTCTCTCTCTCTCTCTCTCTCTCTCTCCTCTCTCTCTCCCGTCTCTTCTTTCCTTCTCCTCCTCTCTCCTTTCTCCTCCTCCTCTCCCCTCTCCCTCCCTTGGCTGCCAATTGCTACGCCTTCCTTAGATACACGCCTCGGTTCCCTCATTGCTACTCTTCACAAGCTTTGTTGCCCCGATTTTTCTCCTTTCTTCTCTCCTAGAGTAAAGGGGAACCCCGTTTCCGTGTTGTCTGTGTGTCGTGGGTGTGTGTGTGCCGTTGTGTGTGTGTGTGTGTGTGTGTGTGTGTGTGTGTGTGTGTGTGTGTGTCGTATGATATTCACTATATTCTTAACCTCGTCTTCTTCCCCCAGCCTTCTGCATTAACTTGATATCTTTAGGTAGAGAAGAAAAAATTAGACCTTCTCTTCCTCTTCTTTCTCTCCTCTCTATTCTTCCATCAGTCAATCATCCGCTTCCACCTCTTCCTTATACACTCCCTCTCCCCTCCCTCCCTTCCTTTACCCCTTCTCTCCCCTACCCCTCCCCTTCCTCTCTCTTCCCTTACCCTCTCTCTCTCCCCTTACCCCCTCCTTTACCTCCTCTCTCTCCCCTTACCTTCCTTATTTTACCCACTCTCTCCCTTTACCCCCCTTCTTTACCCTCCTCTCTCCCCTCCCTCTCTCTTCCCATATCCCCTTCCTTCTCCTCCTCTCTCTTAACCTCCCTCTCTCTCTTCCCTTACCCCCTTCCTTTACCCCCTCCTTTTACCCCTTCCTTGTTCCCCATCTCCCCCCTCTCCATTGCTCAGCTGTTGTCGTGTTGTCGTCCTGCGCTGTGTGTGGTTCGCCTGGCATCTCCGTGTTGTCAAAACGCTCTCGTGACGTCACACTTACGTCATAAATACATCATCTGCCTCAAGTCCCTCAGCCAATCACAGCGTCCCACGACTGGCAGGTGTTTCCTCATTACGTATAGTTAGTGTGTATGTGTGTATGTACGTGTCCTCGTTCTTTTCATGCCTGCAGCTATTATGTTTTTTTTGGGGTGGTCTCTTTTTCTCTGTTCTTCCTCTCTTGTTCTCGCAATTATCGACGAGCGTCCTACTTTTCGTGTGTGGGGGGGCGTTTGTGTGTGTGTGTGTGTGTGTGTGAGTGTGTGTGTGTGTGCATAGCGCTTGGTGTTCTGCATGAGTGTACTACGTGTGTGTATATATGTATGTATGTATGTACGTGTATGTATTTAGTTGTTTAAGAGGGAGAAAATATGGCAAGGGAATGGTGTGATTTTAGTTATCCATGTCGTTAGTTTCTTACTTAGTTAGATCTTAGTTTATCCATATCCATGTTATTAGTAGTTATCAGTGTAGTCATCCTTAGTTATGCAGTGTCGCTTATCCTTATAAATATACTGATTGAAAGAGAGAGAGAGAGAGAGAGAGAGAGAGAGAGAGAGAGAGAGAGAGAGAGAGAGAGAGAGAGAGAGAGAGAGAGAGAGAGAGACGCATATCTTTCTCTGCGTATTAGTGAAGAAAATGCCAGTGAATCAATAACTCGTTGCAATGGATTATATTAATTGAACGCTTTGCTTCATCTTACTCGCGATTGGCCGTAGACACACACACACACACACACACACACACACACACACACACACACACACACACACACACACACACACACACACACACACACACACACACACACACACACACACACACATGTAGAGCACACACACACCACACACACACACACACACACCACACACACACACCCACACAACACACACACACACACACAACCACACACACACACACACAGCACACACACACACATGTAGGAGAAGGCACACCACACACACACACACACAACACACACAAACACACCACACCACACACACACACACACACACACACACACACACACACACACACACACACACACACACATTGAAAATATAAATCATAGTCTATCATTCAGTAACAAAATTCTTCGTCTCAGAACCTCTTCCTATAACTATCATGTCTTCCCCTCCTCCTCCTCCTCCTCCTC
>JACEEZ010023634.1:383089-393089 GCA_016584305.1 Chionoecetes opilio
TCTTCTTCTTCTTCTTCTTCTTCTTCTTCTTCTTCTTCTATGGATGTTTTTCTTCTTCTATTCTATTTTCTTCTATTTCTTCTTCTATTTTTTTGCTATGGATGGTTTATTCATAGGAAAGGATAGGAAATAGCTTAGAATAAACTATCGAATTTCTAGTCTGCTAATCTATTACCGTATGTCGGGTATGAAAAGACGAAGGCATTCCAGACAGACGAGAGGAAAAAAGAAAGGTTGACAAGTATTTTGACATGAGTTCTGAAGACATTTTTCCATACACGTTACTATCATGTCAACCAATAGTGTGTCATTCCATCTTTTCTTTCACATCAACATCATCATCGTACTAAACAAAAATAAAGGAAAGAACTAACGAATAAAAGGAGAGAGAGAGAGAGAGAGAGAGAGAGAGAGAGAGAGAGAGAGAGAGAGAGAGAGAGAGAGAGAGAGAGAGAGAGAGAGAGAGAGAGAGAGACTGATTAGAGATGACGAGGTGTGCAAAAGAAGTGAGAGGACGAGGATTAGTATGTTAGAGAAACGACAGCTACATTTCAGACAGATGTATATTGAAAAAATACAATTCAGCCAAACGAGATTAAGGTGATAGGCGTCTGATATATTATACAAGAATGAGGAAAAATAACGTGGAGGAGGATAAGTTAAATCAAGATAATCCTATAACTACGACTTCATTTTTTTCAAGAGAGGAGTGACAAGACACCTCCATAACTAAATTGCCCTTTCCCCCTTCCTATATTCTCTTACTGTCTTCTTTATAGGGAGTGGCAACTTAGCGGGCTTTTTGTTGCTTCTTTCATTTTTTACCCTCGGCCAGTCCTTTGTGATGTAAAAAGAAATCCAGATAAGTTTCAAGGCCATCACGTTCGTCTGGTGTCGTGGCGAAGGAGTTACCGATAAGGAATGAAGGGATGGTATAATATCAAAGCCTTTATATTTAGGTAAAGTTAAGTTAGGTTAGGTTACGTTAGATTAGGCTAAGGTAGGTTTAGGTTAGGTTAGGGTACGTTAAGTTAGGTTAGGTTAAGGTTAGGGTAGGGTAGGGTAGGGTAGCGTAGGTTAAGTTAGGTTAAGGTTAGGGTAGGTTAAGTTAGGTTAGGTTAAGTTAGTTTAGGTTACGTTAGATTAGGTTAGGGTAGGGTAGGCTAGGATAGGGTAGGGTAGGTTAAGTTAAGTTAGGTTAAGGTTAGGGTAGGTTAAGTTAGGTTATGTTAGGTTAGATTAGGCCTAATTCTAAAGGCTTTGGTATAATATAGTACCCGTCTACCTGAACAGACGGAGAGAAGGCGACACAAACTGACAGTCCAGCAAAGAGGCGGATGAATAAGCGAGTCACGCCAGGAAGCCGGGGCAGGAAGCGGCAAAAATGTGGTGCGAGCTTCGGTATGGAGAGGCGAGCCGTGTAGGGGAGATGCTGTGACTTACACTTATTGATTTTATGAACAAAGGAAGAGGGGTAAAGGGAGGGGAAGAAGGAGTAGTAGGAGGAGTGTAGGAGGAGGAAGAACGAGAGGACAAAGGGACAGTAAATCGAGATATACGTCGGGTGAGGAAGGGAGGATGAGAGGGGAGAGAAGATAATAAAAAAAAACATGAAGATGGGGACGATGCCATCAGTTCTTGCAGACACTCGACCCTTCAATGTTTTATTATTTTTGGGGGTGGCGTTATTTTTTAGGGGGGTCTCAAGAATCCCTCCTTCCTTTCCATCCCTTTGTAACTCCCGTGTTGCCTTATTTCCTCCTAAAACCCCGCTGTCTCGCTTCAAAAACCTCACAACTCACAACCTGCCAGTCCGGTTACTCATCATACAGGTTGCAAGAGAGAGAGAGAGAGAGAGAGAGAGAGAGAGAGAGAGAGAGAGAGAGAGAGAGAGAGAGAGAGAGGAGAGAGAGAGAGAGAAGAGAGAGAGAGAGAGAGAGAGAGAGAGAGAGAGAGAGAGAGAGAGAGAGAGAGAGAGAGAGAGAGGAGACAAAAAAGGTCAGTGATGATGATGGCAGGCCTTCCCTTGTCCTCTAACCTCAATTCTTCGTCCTTCAACTCTCTACCACCAACCCTTCTCCTCCTCTTCCTCCTCCTCTTCTTCTTCCTCCACTCACAACGGCTACCAATGACCGAGCAATCTATGTTTTATTTATTCATTTCCGGAGAGCGGACGTGTGCCTCATCGATTCCTTGAGCCACGTGTTCTTGAAGCCACACCCCATACGCCTTCAGCCTCCGCCTCCTGCCTTCCGAGACCTACCTGACGATGACTGGTTGTCTGATACACGTAGGCAGCTTATGTTTTATTGCTGAGTGTCTGGTTCGCTGGCTACTCGCTTCTCGTATGTCAATAGTCAACCCGGTCTGAGGTGGCTGTGGTCAGGCTGTCAGAAGGAGGAAGGAGGAGGAAGGGGGTATGAGAGGTGGAGGAGGAGGAAGAAGAGGAAGAGACAGGGAAGAATGAGAGATAAAGAGAGAGATATATATATTGAAAGGGTTGAGTGAGTTACATAAGAACGGGTGACTTTGAGAGAGTAAATGAGTTAGTGACAAAAGGAAGTTTGTTCTACCATGGATAAGTCGAAGAATGAGAGATAAAGAGAGAGAGATATATATTGAAAGGGTTGAGTGAATTACCTAAGAGAGCGAGTGACTTAAAGAGAGACTGAGTAAATGAGTTAGTGTCTAAGGGAAGTTTGTTTTAGTGGATGAGAGCGAGTAGTAGATGAGTTACTTATGAGAGAGAAAGAGAGAGATATTGAAAGGGATTAGTGAGTTATTTAAGAGAGCGAGTGACTTTGAGAGAGAGTAAATGAGTTAGTGACGAGAGAAATTTGTTATAGTGGTTAAGTCGAGTAGCTTATTGAGGAAGTTTATGAGGAGGCTAGTGATAATATGAGTCAGCTGGAAGGAAGTTTATAGTGATGCGTTAGACGGCTCATGAGAGAGAGAGGAGAGAGGGGAGAGAGAGAGAGAGAGAGGAGAGAGAGAGAGAGAGAGAGAGAGAGAGAGAGAGATGACGAGGTGTGCAAAAGAAGTGAGAGAAACGAGGATTAGTATGTTAGAGAAACGACAGCTACATTTCAGACAGAGAGAGAGAGAGAGAGAGAGAGAGAGAGAGAGAGAGAGAGAGAGAGAGAGATAAAGAGAGTGAGAGTAAAAAGTTGTGCAGAAGAGTCGCTGAATGAAGGGCGGGAGGGGGTGATGGAGGGCAAGGGCGTGGGTTGTGTGGGTGGTGGTGGTGGTGTAGGTGTGGGGGGTTGGGGTTGTGTGGGTGGGGCGGGAGGGGGTGATGGAGGACAAGGGCGTGGGTTGTGTGGGGGGGTGGGGGGGGGCAACGCAAGCTGAGACCCGCAAAGGAAGTGATCAGGAGCGGGGTGTCATAATCTCAAGCGTGGAATCCCGTGTATGGCTGGTCTGAATGAATGAGAGAGAGAAGAGAGAGGAGAGAGAGGAGAGAGAGGAAGAGAGAGAGAGAGAGAGAGAGAGAGAGAAGAGAGAGAGAAGAGGAGAGAGAGAGAGAGAAAAGAGAAGAGAAGTGGGGGGGAAGGAGGAAAGCAGAAAAAACAGGCAGAAAAAAAATATAAAAGAACAAAAAGACAGACATAAAAAACAGACATTTGAGAGACGGAATGACATCACACACACACACACACACACACACACACACACACACACACACCACACCCCACACACACACACACACACACACACACGGGTGCTCGAGGTGGGAAGGAGGGGGGTAGGGGGGGCGTGTGACCTTGACCTAGCGGCCTGTTGACCCTCGTGGGTGCAGTCTGTGGGGTGTGGCAGGTTTGTGTGTGTGTGTGTGTGTGTGTGTGTGTGTGTGTGTGTGTGTGTGTGTGTGGTGTGTGTGTGTCTTACGGGCGAGTACACACACCAGTATTTGTCAGTTACTCCTCTCTCTCTCTCTCTCTCTCTCTCTCTCTCTCTCTCTCTCTCTCTCTCTCTCTCTCTCTCTCTCTCTCTCTCTCTCTCTCTCTCTCTCTCTCTCTCTCTCACACACACACACACACACACACATGTTAATACTGCAATGGATTCCAATTAGCTAATGTATGCATTCCCTTTCTTTTATTTCCGTCGTCTAGTATGCTACATTCTCCTCTCTCTTCCTTGTATTTCTCTAAGTGTTTCCTACAGGCCGAATAACTATATGCCATACAGTAAAACACCAAAGTAAAACTGATTGAATGTGATGTTTGATGTTGATGTTAGAAGAATTTCGTCAGTTATCGACGCAGCTGAGATGGATCTCCACTGTAACCAGACAGCTCTCTCTCAGACTACCCCTAGAGAGCTGTCTGCTAGTGCTTATAGCCTTATAGTGTTGGCCGAAGCCAGCACCCCGGGAGGCGGGTTACAAACCCCCGGCTAACACCGGTACCCCCGGTACCCATTCACTGCTGGGTGGACAGGGGCTCGGGTTTTAAGGAAACAGCCCAACTGTTTCCGCTCCGCCCGGGGATCGAACCCGGGACTTCTCGGCTGTGAACCGAGCGTGCTTCCCCTACACTACGGATGTACCCATACATCATACACCTTATACATCGTCATATACACTGCTTGAATAACGAAAATACTGATAGTAGTCATTATAGTAGAAGTAGCAGCATTTCTATCAACACTAATAATGATAATAATAATAATGATAATGATAATAATGATGATAAGAAAGCAAGTATGATGATATAATGATAGTGATAGTAGTCGTTATAGTAGAAGTAACTGCATCTATATCAATAACAATAAAAATTAATAACAATAATGACAATAATAATAATGATGAAATTATAGTAGAAGTAGCATCATTTCTATCAATAATATTAATAATAATGATAATAATAATAATAATAATAATAATAATATAAGGATGATAAGATTGTAGTAGAAGTAGCATCATTTCTATCAATAATAATAATGATAATAATAAAAAAAATGATGAAGATAAGAGAGCAGGTATAATGAAAAGCATGCATGATGATACACTCCAAAGGTTTTCTGATAATACAGCACAATAATGATGATAATGATACTAATAATGACAATAACAATGATGAGAAGAGAGCAGGTATGATGAAAAGCAAGCCTAAATTTAACACTCTAGCGGGTTTCTGCTCTGCGTTTTCTTTGCTCAGCGGTAACACAACAGTTAGCCATTGTTCTCGCTTCTCGACGCGGAGGAGCACAACCACCACCACCACCACCACCATCAACATACGCAACACCGCCTCGCCTTCCTCCCTCCGCGCCGCACTCTTGCCCCGCCTAGATTATGGATATCCTTACGGGAAGCTATAAAAAACAGTCAAATGAGTCATAAAAGAATACCAATTTTTTTTATGTAGTTATGTTTTAAGATTACTATAGATATACTATCACTTATTTTTACTTAAGATTTGGTGAGGTAAAACTGCATGGGTAGTGTGTGTGTCTTTGATTTGTGTGTGTTTGGTTTTGATGAAGAAATTAAAGTTTTGTTTGTGTTTGTGGTGATGGTAATGGTAAATTGTGTGTGGGTGAATGAGCTTACGTCTCTCTCTCTCTCTCTCTCTCTCTCTCTCTCCTTCTCTCTCCTCTCTCTCTCTTCTCTCTCTCTCTCTCTCTCTCTCTCTCTCTGTAGCGACAAACGACCCCAAACGCCACCCTCCAAACACACACACACACACACACACACACACACACACACACACACACACACACACACACACACCAATTGTTACCTGAGTGTGACCGGAAGTGAACACACGCGGCCAATCACTTCCGCTCATGACACATTATTGCTTCACCTGTCCCAACCTTCCTCTCTCTCTCTCTCTCTCTCTTCTCTCTCTCTCTCCTTTTCTCTCCTCTCTCTTCTCTCTCTCTCTCTCTCTCTCTCTCCTCTCTCTCTCTCTCTCTCTCTCTCCTCACCAGCCTCTCACTTTTCTCTCTCCTCTCTATATCTCCTCTCATCCGATCACTCTCTCTCTCTCTCTCTCTATCTCTCTTCTCTCCTCTCTCTCTCTCTCTCTCTCTCTCTCGACCTCCTCCCTCTCTCTCTCTCTCTCTCTACTCTTTCCCTCCTCCCCTACTCCATGCGGCTTCATTTTTTCCTTTATATTACTCTCACATTCTTTCACTCCCTTAATCCTTCTTTCCTCCATATTTCATTTTTCTTTGTCATTGTCATTGTTTTTCGTTCACGAAATTTCTCTCTTTCTCTTTCTCTTCTCCCTTCTCTCCCTCTCTACTCTTCCCCTCTCTCCCCTCTCCCCCTTCTTCCTATTCCCCCAGACGTCACCGCCCCCAATTCTTGTTCTCATGTATCCTAAGGGGGGAGGGAGAGGGGAGATGTGTGTGTGTGTGTGTGTGTGTGTGTGTGTGTGTGTGTGTATGTGTGTGTGACCTAATGCAAGTCGAAGGAATAACAGTAACGTATGAGGATATTTTTTTCTCTTTTATTTTTCAGTGTTTTTGTTATTGTTGTGGTCACTTACCTCACTTTCCTTAGGCTCTGTGTTATTAATTGCCTTTTTTTCCCTTTTCTATTTTTCTCTCCATTCTTTTAAGTAGGATAGATGTATGTCCTCGATAGAAGACCTTTTTTCAGTGAGTTGTTTTTTTGCAGTGAGATCTTTACGTATTTGTGACTGGGTGTAAAATATTTATTCTTAAGCGGGGTTAGTATAGTGGAGATTGTCACAAAAGTCTCTCTCTCTCTCTCTCTCTCTCTCTCTCTCTCTCTCTCTCTCTCTCTCTCTCTCTCTCTCTCTCTCTCTCCTCTCTCTCTCTCTCTCTCTCTCTCTCTCTCTCTCTCTCTCTCTCTCTCTCTCTCCTCTCTCTCTCTCTCTCTCTCTCTCTCTCTCTCTCTCTCTCTCTCTCTCTCTCTCTCTCTCTCTCTCTCTCGCTCTCTCTCTCTCTCCTCTCTTCTCTCTCTCTCTCTCTCTCTCTCTCTCTCTCTCTCTCTCCTCTCTCTCTCTCTCTCTCTCTCTCTCTCTCTCTCTCTCTCTCTCTCTCGTCCTCTCTTCCTCCTCTCCTCGCCTCTCTCTCTCTCTCTCTCCATTGTAGCATTAATCTCATATGCATTCTTTCTCTTTTCAATTTTTCCATGGTATTTCTTTTTCTTTTGTAAATTCACATTTTTCCAGCGACACCAAGGACAGAATGAATAAAGAAACTACACAGTAAAGCTTTCTCTCACTTTTTTTCTGTTACATGTAGAAATGCCTATTCATAAAAAAGATTCTGGGTAGATTATGAAAAATGTAAACAGATTGCATAACAAATTGCAAGTCAGGAAGAGATGAATGCGTAGTCAGATCGAGAGAGAGGAGGAGAGAGGAGAGAGAGAGAGAGAGAGATGAGAGAGAGAGAGAGAGAGAGAGAGAGAGAGAGAGAGATAAGAAGAGAGAGAGAGAGAGAGAGAGACAGAGACAGAGATTCTGAACATTTACTGCCTTAACTTATCTACCTTTTAAAAAATCTGTATGATTAATAACTGATTAAATAGAGAGAGAAGAGAGAGAGAGAGAGAGAGAAGAGAGAGAGAGAGAGAAGAAAGAGAGAAGAGAGAGAGAGAGAGAGAGAGAGAGAGAGAGAGGAGAGATTCGAGACGAGACTGAGCACGTTGAATAGGGCTAAGATAACAATGGAGAGAGAGGGAAGACGAATGAGAGAGAGAAGATGAGAGATAAGAGATAGAAGAAGAGCAGTGAATTCTGACAGTGAACATTTACTGCCTGAGACTTGATCTCCTTTCAAAAATCGTGTTGGATTCGTACATAACTGTTGGTGGGAAAGGGAGAAAGAAATGCAGAATGAAGAATGAGGATGATAAACTTAACTAATAACTAAACTAATAAATGGCTGGAGAGAGTGAATAAGAATGTGAAAGATAATAAGAACGAGGCAATTATGTGATAAGAATGCGAATAAGACTGTGCAAGACAATAAGAACGAGGAAATATAGTAAACATGGAAGAATATAAGGACATGATGGAGATAGAAGGAGGAAAAATATATCACGAGACAAAAGAAAAGAAAAAAATATGTGTATGGATGAAAAGAGATAAAAGAGAAAATGAAAGAGAGAAAGAGATGAAAAGAGATAAAAAAAAACAAGGAGGATGAACATACATATTTCAAGTAAAATTTCCCTATGAGTCATGAGTAAGGAAAAAAATATTCTAATATCACATCAAACTCTCGATATCGATTCAATTGTGGCCATGAATAAGGGAAAGCTGCTGTCGTCTTCTTCTGTATGCTCGACCTCTCTCTCTCTCTCCTCTCTTCCCCTCTCTCTCTCTCCTTTTCTCTCTCTCTCTCTTCTCTCTCTCTCTCTCTCTCTCTCCCTCTCTCCTCTCTCTCACCCCTGCTGTTTTACAAAGAGAGAGGAGAGAAGAGAAGAGAGAGAAAGAGAGAGAGAGAGAGAGGAGGAGAGAGAGAGAGCGGCGAGCGAGCGAGAAAAAAGAGAGGGGGGGGGGGACTCCCTAAAAACCTCTCATATCTTTCTTTTTCATGTCAATAAAAATCTTCTTTCCGGGCATTGCAGAGTTACCAGAATTTCACGTCGAGAGAAGAGTCGAGTGGAACATTATCCTCCTCCTCCTCCTCCTCCTCCTCCTCCTCCTCCTCCTCCTCTCCTCCTCTTCTTTTACTATTCTTTTCTTCTTGTTTTTTTTCCTCTCTTTCTTCTTCATCATCTTCATCCATACCTAAATTTCTGCTTTTTCTTTTCTTTTACTTTTCTTTTCTTTTCTTCTTCTATTCGCGTTTTTCTTCCTCTGTCTCTTATTCATCATTTTCTTCCATACCTCATTTTCTTCTTTATCTTTCACTTTTCTTTTCTTTTTATTATTATTCTCCTTGTGTTTTTTCCTCTCACTTCTTCACTTCTTCCTGTTCGACTTATTGGGGGGAAAAGTGGGTTAAGGGGGAACTTATTATATTTTTATTTTTTTATATTTACTTTATACTTTTTACTTTACTTTTTTCTTATTATGTTCCATGTTTTAAAGGTACTAAAGGGCCACCCCAGTTTTTTCTTTTTTCCCCCACACTTCTCTTTTCCCTTCACCATCTTCATCATCTTCCTGTTCGACTTATTCAGGAGGCAGTGAGGTTGACAGTGAGGTTGATCCAGCGTTAGTTAGCCAAGCAGGACGACCAGTTAGTATTGCTGGAACACATGATTGTTAAGACTTTAGATATCTGATGGCTCATTAACCCCTTGAGACCCAGACCGTTATTTCCATTGTAATTTGGGTACCATTAGACGATTTTTAGTGAATATAAGCAATAATTTATAGGTATGACCTGTTTAGTATCCTTACCACTAACTAATTTGGTTTATTCAGTTAGTTTTCGTAATTTTATGGCTAAGAACAGATTATTTTTTATATAGCAAATGAAATATCTGGGCTTGAAGGGGTTAACCTAACCTATTTTTTCTCCTAATCACAATATCTTCCCTTCTAGGTATTGCATTTTCTTTTACTTACTATGTGTCCATGTTTACAATCATCTCACCTGCATTGTGTCTTTCCTCACACAGAATCAAAGTGACCTGATCAACGTTGTGACAAAGTGGTAAGCTCTGCAACAGACTCCCTTGGTTTACCTTCCTCCTGCAAAGATTGGACATTTTCCCAATACTTTAAAGCTGGAATTTAGGTCAAAGCTATTCTAATTTTCTTAACTCCCTTAGCCTTTATTGTATAGAAACGCCAAATGCCTATTTAGTATTTTGCCTTTTATCATATTTTCTAGCTTCATCAAGACTTTATGATTCAAGAGAAAGAGAGTAATAGTTTTTATTTACATTTATCCCTTTAAACGCCTCTTCGTTAAAAAAAGCTTTAAGTTCCTCTCTCTTAAAGTAATCGTCCAGACCCAATTTTTTTTGCCGAATTATGTTGAATGTACATTCAAAACACCTAATCCACCAAAAATAATTGATTTCCAGGCCTTTATTTCCGTAAAAACACGACTT
>JACEEZ010023634.1:398089-403089 GCA_016584305.1 Chionoecetes opilio
ACACACACACACACACACACACACACACACTACAACACACACACTACAACACACACCCTACAACACACACCCTACAACACACACACACACACTCACGCACACACTACAACACATTCACACACACACACACACACACACACACACACACACACACACACACACACACACACACACACACACACACACACACACACACACACACACACACACACACACACACAGGGAACTCCGTAGTGTAAGGGTTAGCACACTCGGCTCACAACCGAGAAGTCCCGGCTTCGATCCCCGGGCGGAGCGAAGACGGACGGGCGGTCTTCTTAAAACCCGAGCTCCTGTCCACCCAGCAGTGAATGGATACCGGGTGTTAGCCGGGGATTTGTGACCCCCCTCCCGGGGTGGTGGCCTCGGCCAACATAAACCACTAAGGATGAATGATGAAATAAATGTTGATATGGAGACGGGGCCATACGAGCTTAGCTCTGGCCCTGTAAAATACAACTAGATGAATACACACACACACACACACACACACACACACACACACACACACACACACACACACACACACACACACACACACACACACACAACACACACAACACACACACAGCACACCACACAACACACACAAACACACACACCACCCACACAAGTGGATGTAGACTGATGTATTATGAGCCGCACTGCTGTGACAAATGCTATTAATTAGTGTCGCGATTCCAAACATTAAAAGTTTCCGAGTCATTTTATATGTCGAATGTGTGTGTGTGGTTGTGTGTGTGTGTGTGTGTGTGTGTGTGTGTGTGTGTGTGTGTGTGTGTGTGTGTGTGTGTGTGTGTGTGTGTGTGTGTGTGTGTGTGTGTGTGTGTGTCACCTGTACTGGGTTCCTACACGCCACCACATTGTAAAATTCCTCGAACACAGCTTTCACTTTTCCTTTATTCACTTCACCCCTTGGTATCTTTTTTTTTTTTTTACTGATTTTTCAACCATATCTCAGTTTTACCTTTTTTTATAGTTCCTTTTGTAATTAACATTTTATTGATCTTTGTTCTTATGTATACACACTCCCTTTTCAAATGTGAACTTTTGCTATTCTTTTGTGGGTCCTTTTTTTATTCTTTTTCTTGTTCATTTATTATTTTTTTCATCAACCGCAAAATGAAGAAAATACAATTATTGGGACGAACTGGTCGATATATTATTCTTACGTGATGTAATTGTTTTCTATTGACTCTCTTTGTATTCTTTCCCTCCCTCATTTTTTCCCCTCTCAGTTTGCCTTTGTGTAACATTTCATTTTGTCATATAACGAACTGATTTTTTCTTTTACATGTTTAGTTGGACTCATTTCCTTTTACCTACTATTTCTTTTATTCTTTTTCTACTGTCCTCACCATCATCACTATAGTCTTTCCATTTTATCAAGTCACTTGTAGAAATTATCCACCAACCACCCTCACAATTATTAGTAGAGTGGTAGTTTTATCCCCCCCCCCTTTATGAGGGAGGTATTGTTCGCTCACCATAGGGGGAAAGTAGGAATGTATATATATATATATAATATATATATTAATGATATATATACATATACATAATAGTGATATGATACATTAATATAGATATAATATATCTATATATTATATATTACTATATATATATATTATATATATAATTATGATGCAATGGTAGAAAAAGACTAAGTGACTTGATACATTGGAAAGACTATAGAATCACATATTTTAATTAGCTTTCTATTTTTTTCTATCTCCACGATCATGGTCATACTTTCCATTCCTTCATTTTTCATACTTTTATTTCTTTTCTTTGTCCTCAGCTTTCACCTTTATTATTCTCGGCGAGACTTAGTTTTCTCCTCATTATTTCCTTTCTTTCTTTTCGTGTCGTTTCCTATTTTTTTTCGCTCCTTCACCACTTTTCCTGCAACTCGTTGTTGGATTCTTCATCGCTCGTACATATTTACTGAACCATCATCTCCCTCCTATTTTCACTCTCTCATTTGTCTTTGGCTATTCCCACACACACACGCATTTCTCCTCCTTCTCTTCACAAACACAAGAATTTCTCCTCTTCTATCCTCTTCTATCCTCCTATCCTCCTCCTTCTCCTCTCTTTATTAAACTGAACCATAATATCCCTCCTATTTTCACTCTCTCATTTGTCTTTCGCTATTCACACACAAGAATTTCTCCTCTTCTTTCCTCCTACCCTCCTACCCTCCTACCCTCCTCCTTCTCCCTTTATTAACTATTCAGGAAGCGTTTCTGATCCCATTCTGGCTCGTGGGAGGAGCTGGTCTGCTTGCCAATAAACAAGTTACGGTTTAGTCGCCTCAGATGGTGACAAGAAAAAGCGAGGCGAGGCGAGGCAAGGTGAGGAGCACTCGTGTTCGTTCCTCTCTGCAGATTATACACCGGCCACTTATACAGTCTGGGAGGGAACGGCCTTTATGACACTGGTGCTCGAATATGCGAATAGAAAGACATCCTAGAAAGGTGTTCACAGGAATATTTGAGGCTTGGTGTGTGCTGTGTTGGGTATTGTCGAGGCAAATACTTAGGTTGGGATTTTGTTTTATGTTTTTGAGAGAGAGAGAGAGAGAGAGAGAGTGTGTGTGTGTGTGTGTGGTGTGTGTGTGTGTGTGTGTGTGTGTGTGTGTGTGTGTGTGTGTGTGTGTGTGTGTGTGTGTGTGTGTGTGTGTGTGAGAGAGAGAGAGAGAAAGAGAGAGAAAAAAAAAATGTAGTAAGAATAGTATCATCTTAGCCTATTTTTTCGCTTTGTCGCTGAACTTGTGAGTAAAATAACACTGGAATACGATAAAAAAAAATAATAATACTGCACCAATTACTTAAAGGAAGGTGTGATCTGCGTTCCCATTGTTGAAGCCATTGTGACATATATTCCATAAATATTGATCCACCCAAAAAAAATAGAGAGAGAGGGTGACAAACAAAATATATACTAGCATCATCAGTTTAATCTCACGGTCACACAAAAAATAATCAAATCAAAACGTACTATATATCACTGGTATGCATTGAACGCTATACAGATTGAATGACCTTATACTATATGTATTTTTTTAAGCCACTTGTAAAACCCTATCAAGCTAAAACTGAGTTGTTGTATTAACCCCTTAACGCCCAGGTCTTTCCTTTGCTATATAAAAATCGTCTGTTATTAGCCATAAAACTACGAAAAAGTAAGTAAATAAACCAAATTAGCTAGTGGATAAGGGTACTAAACAGGTCATATCTATAAAATATTGCTTATATTCACTATAAATCGTGTGATGGTAGTCAAATAACAATGGAAATTACGCTCTGGTCCTCAAGGGGGGTTAAAGGCTCTGTGTCTGGACTCAAAATTTCAGGTACGTACCCAAGCACCTTATCGATTACTATCCCTCGACACCCTTATCGCTACGTAAATGAACCGATAACTGCATTACCCCCCCCCCTCGTGCGCCCCCTAACAACCCCACCCGTGCCCCACTGTGCCTCCCCGCCCCCCACATTACCACAGACCCAAACTATTCAGCCCCCCACTAATAAAAAAGATAGAAAATACGTCCTCGAGTGCAGGAAGAGAAGAAGGAAGAAGGAAGAAGGAAGAAGAGGAAGAGGAATATAAGAAAAAAGGGAGGAAAATAACGTATGTAGGCTATATTATGTATCTTTATCAACATTATCAGCGAAAAAAAACACATCCCCATTTTTACTCCCCTTTTTTTCACTTCCATTACGATACCATGGAAGGATGTATCTTTATCATATATGTATCTTAATCTATATGTATATATATCAACATTATTCACGAAAAAAAACACATCCCCCATTTTTTACTGCCACTTTTTTTCCACTCTCATCACGATGTAATGGAAGGAGTCTGGAATAACCATTATCTAAGACCCAAAAAAATCGATTACACTCATGGTTTCCCTTTCTTGCATTAACCTAGAGGTCGCTGCAAAGTACACCTCATTGTCAACATTAACCCCTTGTGACCCAAGCGTAATTTTCATTGTAATTTGGCTACCATTAGACGATTTCTAGTGACTATAAGCAATATTTTATAGATATGACCTGTTTAGTATCCTTGTCGACTAACTAATTTGGTATATTCACTGACTTTTCTTAATTTTATGGCTAACAACAGACAATTTTTTATATAGCAAAGGAAAGATCTGGGCGTGAAGGCGTTAAGACGTATCGTGGTTTTGTATATCCGCCTCATTAACCTCGTTCGTCAGGTGTTGCCGCGCTGACTACCATCACGGCGGCTGAATCGGTGACAGGAACTACCAAGATTAATAGACATATACTATCAGGTTAAACCACGCGTAGATTAGTGACGAATTAAAAGTCTATTGATCTTGGGAACAACCACGTGTAGGTCTCACGGCCTCTTGTAGCTTCCTTATGTTCTTATGTTCTTCCTATGTTCTTATTAACGCTGCAGGGAGTCGGCGGAAAGCGACTTTGATTTACTGCGAATGGTTTTTGTTTTTTTTTTTTTTACATGGGTAGAAGTATGGGATGTAGTGAAAAGAGAGAGAGAGAGAGAGAGAGAGAGAGAGAGAGAGAGAGAGAGAGAGAGAGAGAGAGAGAGAGAGAGAGAGAGAGAGAGAGAGAGAGAGAGAGAGAGAGAGAGAGAGAGATCACTGCTCCTATATAGACAATGAACTCACTGATCCTTACAATCAAACCTTTGAGTGTGTGTATGTGCATCCGTGTGTGTGTGTGTGTGTGTGTGTGTGTGTGTGTGTGTGTGTGTGTGTGTGTGTGAGCTTCCAATTCACACCTAGGTTCGTGTAGTCGGTGGTTTCAAGATTCTCAAGGAAATATTTGTTCGGGCGGAGTAAAGAAGGAAGGAATGACTTGAGTGCGAGAAGGTATACGCGTGCGTGAAGGTGTTGGTTATAAGGAAGGGAACGGAGCTGGGACTGTGCGGGTGCAGGAGCGTGTATGAGTATCCTT
>JACEEZ010023634.1:408089-440589 GCA_016584305.1 Chionoecetes opilio
AAAATTTTTGGGTTTTTTATACAAACAAATTTACTTTATGGTGGAAAAGTCTCACGTTTTTAGTGGAGTTGATAATTCACAGGTACATTGTTAACTGATGCCTGTGACTCCTTTGACGGATTCCAACACATGAACTACCACGTGTAAGTCTCATGGCCTGTTGTAGCTTCCTTATTTTCTTATGTTCTTACGTTTAACTGCTGCCTCTATTATCCATATCTACCTCGGATAATTAAGACATGGATCACGATAACATAGGGTAGAGATAAGAGAGACACTGGAAGGTGGATTGTGTAGCGGGTGGAGCAGGAAATGTGGATGTGATGTGATTGTGGATAAGAGACACTGGAAGGTGGATTGCGTAGCGGGAGGAACAGGAAATGTGGCTGTGATGTGATTGTGGATAAGAGACCCTGGAAGATGGATTGCGTAGCGGGTGGAGCAGGAAATGTGGATATGATTGCTTTTCCTGATCACATTCCTCTCCCCGCTGCTCCTCCCTTTCCCTTGCTTGAGGGGGAATACGTGGGAGTGGAATGTTCCTTGATTCTCCTTCCAACCCTCTTCTCTTTTCCCTCCTCCTCCTCCTCCTCCTCCTCCTCCTCCTCCTCCTCCTCCTCCTCCCTCCTCCTCCTCCTCCTCCTCTCCTCCTCCTCCTCCTCCTCCTCCCTCCTCCTTCTCTTCCTCCTCCTCCTCTTCAGCTGCTCTCTATCGTTCTCCCTTAACTGTTTCTTCACTGCTTCTTCCTGTCGACTGATTATTCACATACACACATACTCTCTCTCTCTCTCTCTCTCTCTCCTCTCTCTCTCCTCTCTCTCTCTCTCTCTCCTCTCTCTCTCTCTCTCTCTCTCTCTCTCTCTCTCTCTCCTCTCTTCTCTCTCTCTCTCTCTCCTCTCTCTCCTCTCTCTCTCCTCTCTCTCCTCTCTCTCTCTCTCTCTCTCTCACACACACACACACACACACACACACACACATACCCATAAAAAAATGAGCCGAAGTGAATGTAATGGAGCAAACCTGCACATCATTACCAGGTGCATAACACTACCTCAGTCTTGGTGTATTGGTGTTCGAGGTGGCGGAAAGGTGACAGGCTAACCTCACCTTCCGTCTCGTGGTGACTTAACAAAACGTTATCAACTGCGGCTGTTGCACTTACCCCTTTGGCTCTTGTCCAAAAACACTATGCTGACGCTCTAACTTTCTGCTGCAAAGTGTAAGGTGCAAGAGATTCGTGGCTGGCATAAATTTTAGCCTTAACAACTGGGATCTTGGTAAATTTTGTAAGAGTACCAAGTATTGTGTAATTTTCATGATTTTTCTTGTTCTTGATAATCGTCATTGTGATCTTAATTGAAGCTTAGATGTTATTTATCTATAGCGTCATGACATTAGAAGAGGAAGAGGAAGCGAGGAGGAAAAAGAGATGAATAGGGATAGAGAGGAAGTGGAGAAGGAGGAAGAGGAAGAGGAAGGAAGAAGAGGAAGGAAGTAAGAGCATAAGATTGATGGGATGATAAGTAGTCTTTTCCCTGACAAGTCCAGTGCTCCGTAACGTTTGCAGCGAAAGAACATGAAAGTAACCTGTCTCTGTGGTGGATTTAGATGGAATATCAAAGGGAACAATGAGTGACGGGAAAGTTATGGAAGCTCTGAGTGGCAAAACATTTCACAAAATTCATCCTTTGCGTCTTTTATTCTCCCTCCAGTCGAGTAATAATAATGATAATAATAATAATAAATAATAATAATAATAATAATAATAATAATAATAATAATAGTAATCATAATAATAAATGCAAGGACTCCCCATCTAATCAATTCCTCAGTTGTTCCATTTCATACACACTTGTTCCTCGGTTGTTCCATTTCATACACACTCGTTCCTCGGTTGTTCCATTTCATACACACTCGTTCCTCGGTTGTTACATTTCATACACATTTGGTCCTCGATTGTTCCATTTCATACACACTTGTTCCTCGGTTGTTCCATTTCATACACACTCGTTCCTCGGTTGTTCCATTTCATACACACTCGTTCCTCGGTTGTTACATTTCATACATATTTGGTCCTCGGTTGTTCCATTTCATACACTCGTTCCTCGGTTGTTCCATTTCATACACACTTGTTCCTCGGTTGTTCCATTTCATACACACTCGTTCCTCGGTTGTTCCATTGCATACACATTTGGTCCTCGGTTGTTCCATTTCATACACATTTGGTCCTCGGTTGTTCCATTTCATACACACTCGTTCCTCGGTTGTTCCATTTCATACACACTCGTTCCTCGGTTGTTCCATTTCATACATATTTGGTCCTCTGTTGTTTCATTTCATACACACTCGTTCCTCGGTTGTTCCATTTCATATACACTCGCTGCTCGATTGTTCCATTTCATACACATTTGGTCCTCGGTTGTTCCATTTCATACACTCGCTGCTCGGTTGTTCCATTTCATACACACTCGTTCCTCGGTTGTTCCATTTCATACACACTCGCTGCTCGGTTGTTCCATTTCATACACATTTGGTCCTCGGTTGTTCCATTTCATACACTCGCTGCTCGGTTGTTCCATTTCATACATACACACTCGTTCCTCGGTTGTTCCATTTCATACACACTCGCTGCTCGGTTGTTCCATTGCATACACACTCGTTCCTCGGTTGTTCCATTTCATACACACTCGCTGCTCGGTTGTTCCATTTCATACACACTCGTGCCTCGGTTGTTCCATTTCATACACACTCGCTGCTCGGTTGTTTCATTTCACACACACTCGTTGCTCGGTTGTTCCATTTCATACACACTCGCTGCTCGGTTGTTCCATTTCACACACACTCGTTGCTCGGTTGTTCCATTTCATACACACTCGCTGCTCGGTTGTTCCATTTCACACACACTCGCTGCTCGGTTGTTCCATTTCACACACACTCGTTGTTCGGTTGTTCCATTTCACACACACTCGTTGCTCGGTTGTTCCATTTCATACACACTCGTTCCTCGGTTGTTCCATTTCATACACATTCGTTCCTCGGTTGTTCCATTTCATACACATTCGGTCCTCGGTTATGACATTTCATACACACTCGTTCCTCGGTTCCATTTCATACACATTCGATCCTCGGTTGTTTCATTTCATACACACTCGTCCCTCGGTTGTTCCATTTCACACACATTCGTTGCTCGGTTGTTCCATTTCATACACACTCGTTCCTCGGTTGTTCCATTTCATACACACTCGTTGCTCGGTTGTTCCATTTCACACACACTCGTTGCTCGGTTGTTCCATTTCATACACACTCGTTGCTCGGTTGTTCCATTTCACACACACTCGTTCCTCGGTTGTTCCATTTCATACACACTCGTTCCTCGGTTGTTCCATTTCGTACACATTTGGTCCTCGGTTGTTCCATTTCATACACATTCGGTCCTCGGTTGTTCCATTTCATACACATTCGGTCCTCGGTTATTCTATTTCATACACACTCGTTCCTCGGTTGTTCCATTTCATACACACTCGTGGCTGTGTTACAACTGGTAAGCTTTCCTGACGCTCCAAAAACTAGTCAGGATACGTGAATTGCATAACAACATCCGCTGGCTCTTTCCCTTTTCCTTCTTCCTCCTTTCCCTCCCGAAATCCATACACGCCTTCATATAATGTATTTTCTGATCGTAAAACAATCTCGTCACGAAATCTAAAGAACTACCCATAATGAAGAACTACCTTAACAACTACCCCATAACTACCTTTAACCCCTTAAGGCCCAGAACGTTATTTCCATTGTAATTTGGGTACCATTAGACGATTTTTTAGTGAATATAAGTAATATTTTAGAGATATGACCTGTTCAGTATCCTTCCGACTAACTAATTTGGTATATTTAGTTATTTTTTGTTATTTTATGGCTGACAACATGCGATTTTTTTATAGCAAAGGAAAAATCTGGGAGCGAAGGGGTTAATGCACCATGGAAAACACAGGAGAGACGATGAAAACTGAGAAAAAAGAGTAAACACAGAACTGGACAGAGAGCAAGCGACGCCGCACAGCTACCAAGAAGATTTATCTCAGGAAACGAAGTTGTTCATACGAGGGTGTGATTATCTTGATGTATCGCTCCCTTCGCCTGTACACTCTACCTCCTGTCTGCCTCTCCACTATTTGCTGCTACCATTACACCATTACGATCCCCACAGCGACGCCCCTTGCACTAACGTCTCGGTTGTTGGTACTCCTACCTGTCTAGAAATGTTGATGGGATGACTGTAGGATATTTTCCCCCCTGGACATTTTTCCCCCTGGACATTTTTGTCCCCTGACTAAGTCCCCCTGGACATTTTCCCCCCCTGACTAAGTCGCCCTGGACATTTGTGTCCCCTGACTAAGTCCCCTGGACAATTTTGTCCCCTGACTAAGTCCCCCTGGACATTTTTCACCCCTGACTAAGCACCCCTGGACATTTTTGTCCCCTGACTAAGTCCCCCTGGACATTTTTCATTCCTGACTAAGTCCCCCTGGACATTTTTGTCCCCTCACTAAGTCCCCCTGGACATTTTTGTCCCCTGACTAAGTCCCCCTGGACAATTTTGTCCCCTGACTAAGTCCACCAGGACATTTTTCACCCCTGACTAAGCACCCCTGGACATTTTTGTCCCCTGACTAAGTCCCCCTGGACATTTTTGCCCCCTGACTAAGTCCCCCTGGACACTTCCCCCCCTGACTAAGTGTTCCCCTGGACATTTTTCCCCCTGACTAAGCAGCCCTGGACATGTTTGCCCCCTGACTAAGTCCCCTTGGACATTTTTCCTCCTGACTAAGTCCCCTTGGACATTTTTGCCCCTGACTAAGTCCCCCTGGACATTTTTCACCCCTGACTAAGTCCCCCTGTCTGACATTTTTCACCCCTGACTAAGTCCCCTTGGACATTTTTCCCCCTACTAAGTCCCCCTGGACATTTTTGCCCCTGACTAAGTCCCCCTGGACATTTTTCCCCCTGACTAAGTCCCCCTGGACATTTTTCACCCCTGACTAAGTCCCCCTGGACATTTTTGCCCCCTGACTAAGTCTCCTGGACATTTTTCACCCCTGACTAAGTCCCCTGGACATTATTCACCCCTGACTAAGTCCCCCTGGACATTTTTCACCCCTGACTAAGTCCCCCTGGACATTTTTCACCCCTGACTAAGTCCCCCTGGACATTTTTCCCCCTGACTAAGTCTCCCTGGACATTTTCCACCCCTGACTAAGTCCCCCTCGGCATTTTTCACCCTGACTAAGTCCCCCTGGACATTTTTCCCCCTGACTAAGTCCCCCTGGACATTTTTGCCCCCTGACTAAGTCCCCCTGGACATTTTTCACCCCTGACTAAGTCCCCCTGACATTTTTCACCCCTGACTAAGTCCCCCTGGACATTTTTGCCCCTGACTAAGTCCCCCTGGACATTTTTGCCCCCTGACTAAGTCCCCCTGGACATTTTTCACCCCTGACTAAGACCCCTGGACATTTTTGCCCCCTGACTAAGTCCCCTGGACATTTTTCACCCCTGACTAAGTCCCCCTGGACATTATTCACCCCTGACTAAGTCCCCCTGGACATTTTTCACCCCTGACTAAGTCCCCCTGGACATTTTTGCCCCCTGACTAAGTCCCCTGGATATTTTTCCCCCTGACTAAGTCCCCTGGACATTTTTCACCCCTGCATTTATTCACCCCTGACTAAGTCCCCCTGGACATTTTTGCCCCCTGACTAAGTCTTCCTGGACATTTTTCACCCCTGACTAAGTCCCCCTGGACATTATTTACCCCTGACTAAGTCCCCCTGGACATTTGTTTTTCACCCCTGACTAAGTCCCCCTGGACATTTTTCACCCCTGACTAAGTCCCCCTGGACATTTTTCACCCCTGACTAAGTCTCCCTGGACATTATTTACCCCTGACTAAGTCCCCCTGGACATTTTTCACCCTGACTAAGTCCCCCTGGACATTTTTACCCCCTGACTAAGTCCCCCTGGACATTTTGCCCCCTGACTAAGTCCCCCTGGACATTTTTCACCCCTGACTAAGTCCCCCTGGACATTTTTCACCCCTGACTAAGTCCCCCTGGACATTTTTCCCCCTGACTAAGTCCCCCTGGACATTTTTGCCCCCTGACTAAGTCCCCTGGACATTTTCACCCCTGACTAAGGACCCCTGGACATTTTTGCCCCCTGACTAAGTCCCCCTGGACATTTTTCCCCCTGACTAAGTCCCCCTGGACATTTTTCACCCCTGACTAAGTCCCCCTGGACATTTTTCACCCCTGACTAAGTACCCCTGGACATTTTTGCCCCCTGACTAAGTCCCCCTGGACATTTTTCACCCCTGACTAAGTCCCCCTGGACATTTTTCACCCCTGACTAAGTCCCCCTGGACATTTTTCACCCCTGACTAAGTACCCCTGGACATTTTTGCCCCCTGACTAAGTCCCCGTGGACATTGTTCCCCCTGACTAAGTCCCCCTGGACATTTTTCACCCCTGACTAAGTCCCCCTGGACATTTTTCACCCCTGACTAAGTCCCCCTGGACATTTTTCACCCCTGACTAAGTACCCCTGGACATTTTTGCCCCCTGACTAAGTCCCCCTGGACATTTTTTCCCCCTGACTAAGTCCCCCTGGACATTTTTCACCCCTGACTAAGTCCCCCTGGACATTTTTCACCCCTGACTAAGTACCCCTGGACATTTTTGCCCCCTGACTAAGTCCCCCTGGACATTTTTGCCCCCTGAACTAAGTCCCCCTGGACCTTTTTCACCCCTGACTAAGTCCCCCTGGACATTTTTCACCCCTGACTAAGTACCCCTGGACATTTTTGCCCCCTGACTAAGTCCCCGTGGACATTGTTTGCCCCCTGACTAAGTCCCCCTGGACCATTTTTCACCCCTGACTAAGTCCCCCTGGACATTTTTCACCCCTGACTAAGTCCCCTGGACATTTTTCACCCCTGACTAATACCCCTGGACATTTTTGCCCCCTGACTAAGTCCCTCTGGACATTTTTGCCCCCTGAACTAAGTCCCCCTGGACATTTTTCACCCCTGACTAAGTCCCCTGGACATTTTTACCCCTGACTAAAGTCCCTCTGGACATTTTTGCCCCCTGACTAAGTCCCCTGGACATTTTTCCCCCTGAATAAGTCCCCCTGGACATTTTTCACACCGCTGACTAAGTCCCCCTGGACATTTTTCACCCCTGACTAAGTCCCCCTGGACATTTTACACCCCTGACTAAGTACCCCTGGACATTTTTACCCCCTGACTAAGTCCCCTGGACATTTTTCCCCCTGACTAAGTCCCCCTGGACATTTTTCACCCCTGACTAAGTCCCCCTGGACATTTTTACCCCTGACTGAGTCCCCCTAGACATTTTTCACCCCTGACTAAGTACCCCTGGACATTTTTGCCCCCTGACTAAGTCCCCCTGGACATTTTTGCCCTGACTAAGTCCCCCTGGACATTTTTTCACCCCTGACTAAGTCCCCTGACATTTTTCACCCCTGACTAAGTACCCCTGGACATTTGTGCCCCCTAACTAAGTCCCCCTGGACATTTTTCACCCTGACTAAGTCCCCCTGGACATTTTTCACCCCTGACTAAGTCCCCCTGGACATTTTTCACCCCTGACTAAGTACCCCTGGACATTTTTGCCCCCTGACTAAGTCCCCCTGGACATTTTTCCCCCTGACTAAGTCCCCCTGGACATTTTTCACCCCTGACTAAGTCCCCCTGGACATTTTTCACCCCTGACTAAGTCCCCTGGACATTTTTCACCCCTGACTAAGTCCCCCTGGACATTTTTCACCCCTGACTAAGTACCCCTGGACATTTTTCACCCCTGACTAAGTCCCCCTGGACATTTTTCACCCCTGACTAAGTCCCCCTGGACATTTTTCACCCCTGACTAAGTCCCCCTGGACATTTTTCACCCCTGACTAAGTACCCCTGGACATTTTTGCCCCCTGACTAAGTCCCCCTGGACATTTTTCACCCCTGACTAAGTCCCCCTGGACATTTTTCACCCCTGACTAAGTCCCCCTGGACATTTTTCACCCCTGACTAAGTACCCCTGGACATTTTTGCCCCTGACTAAGTCCCCCTGGACATTTTTCACCCCTGACTAAGTCCCCCTGGACATTTTTGCCCCTGACTAAGTCCCCCTGGACATTTTTCACCCCTGACTAAGTCCCCTGGACATTTTTGCCCCTGACTAAGTCCCCCTGGACATTTTTGCCCCCTGACTAAGTCCCCCTGGACATTTTTGCCCCTTGACTAAGTCCCCCTGGACATTTTTCACCCCTGACTAAGTCCCCCTGGACATTTTTCACCCCTGACTAAGTCCCCTGGACATTTTTCACCCCTTACTAAGTCCCCCTGGACATTTTTGCCCCCTGACTAAGTCCCCCTGGACATTTTTCACCCCTGACTAAGTCCCCCTGGACATTTTTCACCCCTGACTAAGTCCCCCTGGACATTTTTCACCCCTGACTAAGTCCCCCTAGACATTTTTCACCCCTGACTAAGTCCCCCTGGACATTTTTCATATATCCCCCTGGACTACAGTCCCCCTGGACATTTTTCACCCCTGACTAAGTCCCCCTAGACATTTTTCACCCCTGACTAAGTCCCCCTGGACATTTTTCACCCCTGACTAAGTACCCCTGGACATTTTTCACCCCTGACTAAGTACCCCTGGACATTTTTGCCCCCTGACTAAGTCCCCCTGGACATTTTTGCCCCCTGACTAAGTCCTCCTGGACATTTTTCACCCCTGACATTTTACCCCCTAACAATTTTACCCCCTGACAGTTTCCCCCGTGGACATATTACTCTCTAAACAGTTTCAACCTATGGACATTTTCCCCCCTGGAAGTAACTGATAGTGTTATGATAACGAACCACTGACCGAAACCATTGCTGTTAATAGTTTAGGTTAGGCTAGGTTAGGTCAGGGCCGAGTCTTGCAGGAGAATAAAGACAGATACACCAGTCAGACTTAAAAATGTCATAATATAAAACTTATAAATGATTCTTTTTTATATATTACAAACTCTGAACGTCAAGCCTCCTGCATTACCATCACACGGACAGGTATTTAAATGACTGAATAATCGCCTCACGGTTTTAACACTAGGCTCGCTCTACTATCCTAAAAAAAGTATATTTTTGCACCACTTTTCCTTTTTTATTTACATCCCCAGAGGGTCGTTTGTTATTTCGGGGCGGCTGTCATGTCGTCAGCCGCAAGGAGGTCATCTGTCAGAGGAAGTCCTGCCTTAATAAACCATCAGGTGTTGGAAGACAGGCAAGGTCAAGAGAGAGAGAGAGAGAGAGAGAGAGAGAGAGAGAGAGAGAGAGAGAGAGAGAGAGAGAGAGAGAGAGAGAAAGAGAGAGAGAAAGAGAGAGAGAGAGAGAGAGATTCTGAACATTTACGGCCTTAACTTATCTACGTTTTAAACCATGTGTGCTTAATAACTGTTTAAATAAAAAAAATGAAAAGAGAGAGAGAGAGAGAGAGAGAGAGAGAGAGAGAGAGAGAGAGAGAGAGAGAGAGAGAGAGAAGAGAGAGAGAGAGAGAGAGAGAGAGAGAGAGAGAGAGAGAGAGAGAGAGAGATTCTGAACATGGACTGCCTTAACTTATCTACCTTTTAAACAATATGTGTGCTTAATAACTGTTTATATAAATTAAAAGAGAGAGAGCGAGTGAGATTCTGAACACTTACAGCCTTAACTTATCTACCTTTTAAACCATATGTGTGCTTAATAACTGTTTAAATAAAAATTAAGAGAGAGAGAGAGAGAGAAGAAAAAATCTAGGAGGGAAGAGAAAGTAGGGGAGAAGAGGGAGTCAAAGATGTTATCACCTTCGTGTCTCTATAATGAGGTCAGTACATACACCTGCCTGTGTGTGTGTGTGTGTGTGTGTGTGTGTGTGTGTGTGTGTGTGTGTGTGTAGTACGAGTATAATGAGGACACCATTAACATTAGGACAAGTATCCGTGTCACATAACTATAATTATCAAGTTCATTCCTACAGAGACCGAGAGAGTGAGAGAGAGAGAGAGAGAGAGAGAGAGAGAGAGAGAGAGAGAGAGAGAGAGAGAGAGAGAGAGAGAGAGAGAGAGAGAGAGAGAGAGAGAGAGAGAGAGAGAGAGAGAGTATTAGGCCTAATAGTGTTTGTTCTGGTATTATGGAAGTTTGCGAGTGGGAAGAATCTGTTATAGAACCACGAGACAGTTCTCTCTCTCTCTCTCTCTCTCTCTCTCTCTCTCTCTCTCTCTCTCTCTCTCTCTCTCTCTCTCTCTCACTATTCTCTCTCATAATATACTCCTTATTTTACAAAAACCCAGCATTGCGTTATTCATAAACTACAATAACAATCTAAACATCATATTCCTTTTATTCTCTGCTATCTTCCCCTTGTAATCCAGGCTCCCCACCTCACCTTCCCTTCCCTTGTGTAACATGGCAACGAGAAGGCAGGTGTTACTGTGTGGTGGGGAAGAAAGAAGGTGAGAGGAAGGGAAGGAGGGTGGGAGAGGGAGGGAGGGAAGGAGAGAGGGAGAGAGAGAGGGAAGGAAGGAGAGAGAGAGGGAGGGAAGGAGAGAGAGAGGGTGGGAAGGAGAGAGAGAGGGAAGGAGAGAGAGAGGGAGGGAAGGACGGAAGGAGGGAGGGAGAGAGGGAAGGAGGGTTATCTACGTCCTTAGGTTGTGTGGAAAGGAAGGAAGGAGGGAGAGGGAGAGGGGGAGGGGAAGAAGGAGAAAGGAAAAGGACAGGAACACTATTTAGGCCTTGAAGAAGAGGATAGAAAAAAAGGAAAAAATTAAATAGTGGCGTGTTTTGAGGTTTACTTTTACACTTTATTTACTTACCTTTTTTTTATTGTTTTGGTGCATTCGTTTGTCTGTTTCCATAAAGCAAAGGAGGAACTAAGGAATGATGTTTTTAATACGATGTAATAATGAAAATGTTGACTGAAAAGACACTATACAGGTAGAAATCTAGAGATAGATAAATAAAAATGGAAAATCTCTCTAATAGAAAAGGAACACTCTCATGAGCCAAGGAACTCTCTCTCTCTCTCTCTCTCTCTCTCTCTCTCTCTCTCTCTCTCTCTCTCTCTCTCTCTCTCTCTCTCTCTCTCTCTCTCTCTCTCTCTCTCTCATTTAACCTTGAGCGGACACTTTCTTGTTATTGTATAGAAGGAAGAGCAGCAAATGTCTTAATAAAAGGTAATTTTCATCACAACATCAACACCAATAGTGACATTAATAGCGAGTGGATGAGAGGATGTAATGATGGATGAGGTGGTTGCTAGGTTGGTCTCTCTCTCTCCATCGATCATAACTCAGCCGTGCGTTATCCCATCTCCGCCTCTTCCCTCCCAGCCAGCGCCTCTCCCCGCCGGACCACCTGTAACCTCCTTAAGTCCGCCACCGCGTTACTGAATCTCGGTGGTCGGGGCGGTGGCGCTGGGCTCACTGCTGTTGATGTGTGAATCTCTTATTAGTGGATTGAGCGAGGCGGGAGACTGAGAAGGGTGTGAAGAGGGTGGAAATGGACAGAGAGACAGTGAGGGGTGGGAGAGAGAAGGAGAGAGAGAAAGAGAGAAAGAGAGAGAGAGAGAGAGAGAGAGAGAGAGAGAGAGAGAGAGAGAGAGAGAGAGAAGAGAGAGAGAGAGAGAGAGAGAGCAGACAGACAGACAGACAGACAGACAGACAGACAGATAAACAAATAATTACTCTACATAATTATAAATAAGTTAAAATTGGTCTATTGTAGCTTAAATCAAACAACCTTATTGGTGTCGTTATTATAGAGAAAGTTATAACAATGTGGTGATGGTTCTGTTCTATATAATATTTTTCTTTCATGTTTTTTTGTCTTGATGTTCATTTCTTTTTAATGTTATTTTATTTATTTTTTATTGATCTGTGTGTGTTTTTTTTTTTTTTTTTTTTTTTTTTTGTAGGGCCTGATGCTATTCCTTCCTATTCACGACTTCAATTTGATCCATTTTTCTTTACTTCTTGACGTCGTTGGTAAAATAAATACGTAAAATAACCTAACTGTAAATCCCCCACAGCAATATTTATTCCTTAAACTCTCGTCTCATCAACAATAAGGAAAAAATATACATAAGACGAAAGTATAATAGGAATATATTCAACTCACTCACCCTAACATTCGTAAACTCTTTGTACATCATAAAGCATTCTACAACCACACTTCCTCTTAACCCCTTCACGCCCAGAGCTTTCCTTTGCTATATAAAATCGTCTGTTGTCGAGCCATAAAATTACGAAAACTAACTGAATATACCAAATTAGCTAGTGGACAAGGATACTAAACAGGTTATATCTATAAAACGTTGCTTATATTAATTAAAAATCGTCTTATGGTACCCAAATTACAATGGAAATTACGTTCTGGGTCTCAAGGGCGATTTTTATCTCCCATCAAGACGAACAGGTTTCATTTTGCCATCCATCCTCTTCTATAAAAGCGTAATGCCGTTCTGCTCTGTTCTGAAGGCCATTAACTGTCTGTCTGTCTGTCTGTCTATTTGTATCACCCTCTGTCTTCCTGTCAGTTTATCTTTGTTTTGTCTGTCAATTTGTGTCATTGGTTTTTTTTAGTCTATCTGTCTGTCTTTATATCTGTGTGAATGTCTATTTTCCTATCTCTCTCTCTCTCTCTCTCTCTCTCTCTCCTCTCTCTCTCTCTCTCTCTCTCTCTCTCTCTCTCTCTCTCTCTCTCTCTTCTCTCTCTCTCTCTCTCTCTCTCTCTCTCTCTTCTCTCTTTCTCTTCTCTCTCTCTCTCTCTCTCTCTCTCTCTCTCTCTCTCTCTCTCTCTCTCTCTCTCTCTCTCTCTCTCTCTCTCTCTCTCTCTCTCTCTCTCTCTCTCTCTCTCTCTCTCTCTCTCTCTCTCTCTCTCTCTCTCTCTCTCTCTCTCTCTATCCCACAATATCCTTAATTAAGATGATAAGGAAACCAAAGATTGCTCTCTTACTCCTTACGTGGTTTGAACAGTTAAGTGACGTACAATTACGATTTTGTTCTGGAGTAAAAGGAAATCTTCTTTGGATAGAGCTAAGAATTATATTGACTTTATTGGGTATATATCATCCTTATTGATTTTTTGGAAACATTCGAGACTTCCTTTTTTATTGTTGCATAGAAATTTTTGTCGTAAGAAGTAGTTTTTCAGATTTTTGTCTCTTAGTTACAACTTTACTTTATTCTTGTCTGCTCTGATTTCTCTAGTTATCTAGTTATCAAGTGCTTTTTAAATGTGCTTATGTGCGATTTTTTTGTGTGTATGAAAAAAAAGAAGAGATAAATACAATCGAAAACGAACGAACAAATAAAAACAACAAAAACAGATACGATAGAAAAAAGATACAGTAGATAGAAATAGGAAATAGGATAGATAGATATAGTACGATAGAAAAAAACATTCTATATACAAACATAACCGTATAAAATAAAAAAGTGGAAATTAAATAACAGCCAGCAAGGCCAAGAAAAAAGCAAAATAAACACATAAAACACGAAGGAAAACAAAAACATAATAACATCGTCAGGATTAATAACATATTCCTTTACCTGAAGACGTCGTTCGTAAAAAAAAAAAAACGAAAAATAAGCAAACTGAAATCGCCTACAGTAATATCTATGTCTTAAACCTATAAGTGTTGAGTAAGTAACCTTTTATAGTCAGCGTAATAACATTGTCTCCATCGGTATAGCAACAGCAGCGTTTGGAGTAGCGAGTCAAGCTTACAGACTTTGTGGCCGCGAAAATCAAGCTGGAGTTATTTCATCGGCTTTGGAAACACGCAATGGACAGCTGAGACGACCACCACGACCCACCGTGATATTGAACCCGTGGGGGGAGGAGGAGGAGGAGGGGGTGATGGGAAAGGAGGAGGAGGAAGAGTATGGTGTGAGTGGAGCAGGAGGAGGAGGAAGAGGAAGGAGGGTGAGAGTGTGAGTGGAGGAGGAGGAGGAGGAGATGGAAAAGGAGGAGAAGGAAGAGGGTGTGAGTGGAGCAGGAGGAGGAGGAGGAGGGTGGTGTGAGTGGAGAAGGAGGAGGAAGAGGCGATGGAGGAGGAGGGTGTGAGTGGAGGAGGAGGAGGAGGTGATGGAAGAGGGAGGAGGAGGAGGATAAGGGAGTGAGTGGAAGAGGAGGTTATGGAAGAGGAAGGAGGAGGAGGGTGTGAGTGGAAGAAGAGGAGCGGTAGGAGGAGGAGAAAGTGATGGAAGAGGAGGAGGAGGAGTTGAGGAAGAGGAGGAGGAGGAGGTGATGGAAGAGGAGGAGGAGGGTGTGAGTGGAAGGGGAAAAGGAAGAGGAGGAGGAGGAGGGGGAGGGGGAGGAGGAAGAAAAGGAAGAAGAGGAAGAGGAGAAGGGTAAGGGTGAGTAGCAGATTGGTAAGGTGGAGGAAGGAGGGAAGCGTTCAGTTCCTCAGTACAGGGAATTTTACTTCACCTAATTAACTTTATGCGGCATTTACCCTGAAATTCTGCATAAGCATCAATATTATCAGTTGTATGTGTGTGTGTGTGTGTGACTTCAGATATACAACCCTTTGCTTCCTTACAATTGCTTTAATTCTCTAATGTACACTAATCTCTAATTCAATCTAACCATCTCTTATGTAATGTAATGTAATGTAATAGATCATCATAATCTTAACATCGAATAGCAAGCCATTATTCTACAACTTCGCCAACTAAGCAATTTTTCCATATCCGTCGAATATAATAGTCACATATAATATAATATAATCGAATATAATAGTCGCATAGAATTGTCGAATACTAAGCCAATGTTTTGAGACTACGCCAGCTAAGAAAAATATTTAAAGCGATGAAGATATGAGCAAATCAATTCAGATGCAAAATATGTTCATGTTTATTGTCAGTAAAATATGAATGGTAATCTATATGTGTTTACCTAATCGATCAGATGGACTGATTCCTAGTTTTTATTTTGTCATCCCAACAACGTATCATTAAAACAAACTAATTGAATATCAAAAACAGGAAGGAAAACACATCGTGAATTGTCAATAATCGCCATGTTGTCCACCGCTTTCCTTTCCTTCCTTACTAATGAGTCTATAATTTATCCTCACGAAAAATAAATTATAATACGAGAAACATTGAGATCTATTGTCTGTGTTATAATTGTATGGCTATCATAATACCCTTCATTCTATCTCTCGTCCTCCAAAAAGGACTGTATTAGTTTATTTACAAGTGCTTGTGGGCCCTTCGGACCCATGTGTTGATGTTTGTAGTAGTAGTATATATTAGACAGCAATGTGAGTGCAAACTCCAATCGTGTTGTTGCTGTCGTTGGTCACTGGTCAAAATGCCTCGAGATAGACCACCTACCACCACCGTAGCCTGCCTCACCCCAGCCCCATGCTTGTCTCACCCCAGCCCCACGCCTGCCTCACCCCAGCCCCACGCCTGTCTTACCCCAGCTCCACACCTGTCTCACCTCAGCCCCACGTCTGCCTCACCCCAGCCCACGCCTGTCTCATCCTAGCCCCACGCCTGCCTCTCCCCAGTCCCACGCCTGCCTCTCCCCAGCCCCACGCCTGCCTCACCCCAGCCCCACGCCTGCCCTCACCCCAGCCCCACACCTGCCTCACCCCAGCCCCACGCCTGTCTCTCCCCAGACCCACGCCTGCCTCACCCCAGCCCCACGCCTCTCCTGCAAGCAACACACACACACACACGCACACACACACACGCACGCACGCACGCACACACACACACACATGCACACACACACACACACACACATCATGCATGCACCACACACACACACACAACACACCACACACACACACACACACACACACACACACACACACACACACACACACACACATTCGCAGGGTCATCGCAGGGTACTCCGTAGTGTAGGGGTAGCACGCTCGGTTCACAACCGAGAAGTCCCGGGTTCGATCCCCGGGCGGAGCGGAAACAGTTGGGCTGTTTCCTTAAAACCCGAGCCCCTGTCCACCCAGCAGTGAATGGGTACCGGGTGTTAGCCGGGGTTTGTGACCTGCTCTCCGGGTGCTGGCTTCGGCCAAAACTAAGCACTAAGGATGAATGATAAAAATGTTGATATGGAGACGGGGCCATACGAGGGTCGCTCTGGCCCTGTAAAATACAACTAGATGAATACAACTAGATGAATACACACACACACACACACACACACACACACACACACACACACACACACACACACACACACACACACACACACACACACACACACAAACGGTAAGTCAATGAGTCTACGGAATTAGTGACATGCGGCAAGACGTTACCGCAGAGTTTATTTTCCTGTAATCTAATCTCTGAAAAGTATTTTTATCCCAAAAACCCTTCAAAATGATTCCATCGACATGGGACTAAGACGCTTACCACCTAAGAATTATTTGTGATTTTTTTAGCTACTCTCATCAAAATTGAATTTACAGTTTCAGCTACCGAAAACAGACAAAACAGACGGACAGACAGACAGACACACGGCTAATCCTATAGTATATTAGATTTACATACGTTACCTCTACTTCTAGTTCTACCTCTATGGATAAGGAAACTTCTTCTTCTTCTTCTTCTTCTTCTTCTTCTTCTTCTTCTTCTTCGTCTTCTTCTTCTTCTTCTTCTTCTTGTGACCTTTGTCGCTTCGTATCGCTTCATAGATCCTCTTCTACTTCGTCTCCTTCGTTAAAAAACTGGCCAACTCTTCCCTTGTCTATTTCACCTGGGATGCTAAAACATTTTCATTCGTTTTCGGTCCTTATACGTACTAACATCCTAATTCATTGTCTCCGTTGTGTTCCATTGTCTCGTGTAGGTCTCGCGGCCTCTTGTAGCTTTCTTATTTTCTTATGTTTCTTATGTCTCCTTTGAACTGTATGAGGAAAAGAGTGCCGGTAAAACAGGCCGCAACTGTACCTGTATGTAGACGGGACAGAAGCCTTCCCACACCAAGACCAAGACTCAAATAGAAGCGATGAATTTAGCATGTCATACACCCGCTCCTCCCCCTTCCCCCCTCCCCTACCCGCCGTCCAAGTAGCCGTTTCCGTTGTCAGTCAGTTATAATTTGGGAAGTATTGATCACTTTCTCCTCCTCGTCGCCGCAGCAACAAGAGTGAACCGCTGCTGCACACGACACACTCAGGGCTAAAGTCTTCGTGGAGAATATTGTCTTTTGGGGGTGAAGAGGAATATTGATGAGCGCTGGGTTCTTTTTTCTGGCTCAGTGTGTGTGTATGTGTGTTATAGAGTCAGTGTGTGTGTGTGTGTGTATGTGTGTGTGTGTGTGTGTGTGTGTGAGAGAGAGAGATAGAGAGAAAGAGAGAGAGAGAGAGGAGTGTGTGTAGGCGAGTAAGTAAGACAAGACCTTTCTAGCTTGCGTCCTGAAATCAATAAACGGCACTAAGTTTTGTATATTAGGGAGAGGCGGGGCACGAGGGGAAAGAGGGGAGGGAAGGAGGGGAAGGAAGGGGAGACGTGGCTCGGCACCCCATCACAGAGGGCTATAAACAAAGAGAAGCCGCGGGTGTACGTGGGAAAAGGAAAGGAAAGGAAGGGAAGGGGAAGGGGAAGGGAAGGTGTAGCGTGACTGCACTCCATTTTCACATCCTCATAATAATTCACAAATGGAAGAACAACGTTTCGGGGTAGCAATGGAGAATTTTTGGCGCGAAGTGAACCCAGGGAACTGACTCCTTCAAAGGGGAATAGGAACCCGTATACCATATAGTGTCTTCAGATTATGGAAGGATATACAAGGTAACAAACGAGGTAATATAAATAAGGTAACTCTCTCGACCCAGTCAAGTTATCGCGGTGTCAAAAAATATTATTGTTATGTAACGCAGGCAGTCTTTGTTCCCCGCATGGTGGTGGTGGTGTTGGCTTGTGTGTGTGTGTGTGTGTGTGTGTGTGTGTGGGTGTTTTCAATGTTATCGCAGGACAGACTTTTTCTCATGCAGTGTTTTTTGTTTTCAAGTCTCTCTCTCTCTCTCTCTCTCTCTCTCTCTCTCTCTCTCTCTCTCTCTCTCTCTCTCTCTCTCCTCTCTCTCTCTCTCTCTCTCTCTCTCTCTCTCTCTCCTCTCTCTCTCTCTCTCTCTCTCCTCTCTCTCCTCTCTCCTCTCCCTCTCTCTCTCTCTCTCTCTCTCTCTCTCTCTCTCTCTCTCTCTCTCTTCTCTCCTCTCTCTCTCTCTCTCTCTCTCTCTCTCTCTCTCTCTCTCTCTCTCTCTCTCTCTCTCTCTCATGAGTAAAATAACTTAATCCTTCTAGATGTTGAGTTTTGGGAACAGATATTTTCATGCGTAATCATTGTCTCTCCTTTGGAATTGGTGTGTCTCAGATTAAAGGGCAAGAATGTTTGATCGATCTCTCGTTACAAGCTTCCAAACGGAAGTGAGGTAGCACAACACTTTCTCAGAACACACACAAAATAATAACGTAGAAAAATAACGTAAAAATAATAACGTAATAAATTCAACGTAGAGGAGTCAGGTGATAGATTAATATTCCTGATAAGATATAAGATAAGGAGCGACGGAAAGTTGGCACAGAGATGCAACAAAACAATGACACGGCTAATGATGATAGTAAAAGTGATGATGATAATGGTAGAAATATTAGTGATAATGGTAACAATGGCAATAACACGACTCGTGATAATAGTAATGAAGATGATAATGGGAGAAATATTAGTGATAATGATAATAATGACAATAACATGACTCGTGATAGTAATAGTAATGTTGATAATGGTAGAAATAATAGTCATAATGATAACAATGGCAATAACAGGCGGTAAAAGTCGCCAAATAAAGAGGAGCAGTCACCCCGTCATAATGAGAGGCCGGGAACAAAACCCACCACTCGTGCAAATACTAATTTCATTAACTCAAAATGCAAAGCGCCAATTAAAATATCTCTATAATTCATTGCCGTGCCGCTCTCTAGTAAAAATTTAAAAGACTGACCCCATGTTTTGTCAAAATGTGGCGTCCATAATTAAAAAGGTTCGTTTCGGTGGTTCTGTTCATATTGGGGGTAAAGGGGGAGGGGGGGAAGGGGGAGTCATGTTGGCTGGTCATGGTGGTAGTGGTTATAGTGGTGATGGTGATGGTGGTAATGGTGGTGGTGATGGTGATGGTAGGGGTGGCAATAGTGCGAGTGTGCGTGTGTGTTCTGTTCATATTGGGGATAAAGGGGGGGGGGAGAGGGAGTCATGTTGGGTGGTGATGGTGGTAGTGGTTATAGTGGTGATGGTGATAGTGGTAATGGTGAAGGTGGTGGTGATGGTAGGGGTGGCAATAGTGTGTGTGTGTGTGTGTGTGTGTGTGTTCTGTTCATATTGGGGGTAAAGGGGGGGAGGGGGGAGACTTGTTTGGTGGTGGTGGTAGTGGTGGTCGTGGTAGTGATGATTATAGTGGTGACGGTGATGGTGGTAATGATGGTGGTGGTAGTGCTGATGGTAGGGGTGGTGATGATAGGGTTGGCGATATTGTGTGTGTGCGTGTGTGTGTGTGTATCTAGCAGAGTGCACAAAATTTGAACTGAGCTAATATTAGTTTTTTTTCTCCTTAACTACAGTAATACAGTCTTAGTTTAGACTCATGGACTTTTCGCGTTCACATGACATGATTCACATACATATATATTAAACTATTCAATCTTTTTGGCATATCACTCACATAAACCAAACTAGTATATGAATAGAGGTGAGACTGACCCTTGCAATCACTCTTCACTTTCAACTCGCTGCAACTTCCATTCAATAAAAGTCAATAACAATACTCTAGAAAGCATGTAAAAGTAATCTGCCAAATGTGTCCCATTTTCTCTCTTTCTCTTATTTCTTTATTCAGTTAGATGTATCCATACTCTACCCTACTATCCCTCTCTCTCTTGTGTGTGTGTGTGTGTGTGTGTGTGTGTGTGTGTGTGTGTGTGGTGTGTGTGTGTGTGTGTGTGTGTGTGTGTGTGTGTATATGTGTGTGTGTGTGTGTGTGTGTGTGTGTGTGTGTGTGGTGTGTTGTGTGTGTGTGTGTGTGTGTGTGGGTGGGTGTGAGTGACTGTGTGTGTGTGTGTGTGTGTATGTGTGTATCTGTATCTGCTTGCATGTGTGTGTGTGTGTGTGTGTGTGTCTATGTGTGTATGAACGTGTGTGTGTGTGTGTGTGTGTGTCTGTGTCTGTCTGTGTGTGTGTGTATCAATATTTATATAAGTTTGCATGCATGTGTGACTTTGTGTGTGTATGTATATGTGCGTGTGTTTGTGTGTCTATATATGTGGGTGTCTGTCTGGCTGTGAGTGTGCGTGTGTATCCCTCATTTCATATCAGTGCAACATGTACGTACCCAGTTTTCCACCTTCTCATGTCCCTTCTCTCTTTGGTTTGAGAGGAATGCACATCACACACTCTACAGTCTCAAAGCTGCACCTCAAAGCCTTTAGAAGTAGGTTAAGATTAGGTTAGGTTAATTCTAAATCACAATCTAATCATAATCTAAAACATCACAATCCTAACTCCTAACTAATCCTAACTATCCTAATAACACAATCCTAATTCAAAAGGTTTTGCTACATTTTTTTGCCTCTAGTCACCGTCGTCCCAAGAGCGGCAACTGTTCTCGCTCCGCCGCCGCTACCACCACCGTTGCTCGCCTCGCCGCCCCATGATTACCGCTCGCTCCATGCACGCCGAGTCAGCCAACACCTCCTCCTCTTCGTTCCCTAACCTCACGCAACATCTTTCTGGTCGTTTCCTTGTCTCTGCGGTCATCGGGAACGTGCAGGCGCGTAGGAAAGAGGACAGTTTATCGAGTCATTGTTTCCTTGCATGTTTTGATGGCCTGCAAGTGGAACGAAGTGTTGTTTTGTGTGGAAATTGGCGGAATCATGATCATTTGCAACTTGAAAATTAAATGACAGAAAAATTTCAATTGATTTTATTTTAATCAGGCTTATATGAAAGTGTGGCAGTAAAGAAAGAAAGATAAATGTCTAAAAAAGATAAATAAAAAATATATATTATAAGAAGTTACAACTTGAAATTACAGGTAGATTTTAAGTGAAATTTATTTTAAACAGACTTATAAAAAAACTCATGTCAATAAAGAACGAAGGATAGAAGTCGTGTTTATTCTAAGTTAAATTGATTAAAAACAGACTTATAGATAATTATGGCTGTAAGGAAAGAAGGATAATTGTCATGTTTATTTTAAGTGAAATTTATTATAAAAAACTGATCTAAAAAACCTCATGGCAGTAAAGAAAGAAGGATAAAAGTCGTGTTTACAATACAACCCTTGGATTTGTTTGCCAATTCCTGGGTCATGAGCCTCAACGGTAAAGTCCTTGAACACACACACGCACACGCACGCACACACACACACACACACGCACACACACACACACACACACACACACACACACACACACACACCTGTTCTCAGTGATGCCAATGTCCTCGCGTGCTTCAATATGATCACAGCCACGTCGCCCAAGTGGTGTTGATAGTGCTGTTGATAGTTGGTGCTGATAGTGCTGTTGATAGTGGGTGCTGATAGTGCTGTTGATAGTTGATGCTGATAGTGCTGTTGATAGTTGGTGCTGATAGTGCTGTCACAGGAAACATCCAACCTAACCTAACACTTGTATTTGTTGCTTGACTTACAGTTGCGTATAAGTGCAAAATTTTGGTACCGATTTTTTCATACATATTTTCTTTCGATTTATCTATCACTATCAATCGCCTATTGCTATATGATTCTCCTACATAAATCATATAAATTGTGCATATATATTGTAATTTTAAGATCTCTTATGAAAATATTTAAGTATTTTATCATACTATGGCAAAAATACAACTACCTGGACTTAAAATCGCGTCTTTGTGCAAAATTCTGTTACCGATTTTTTCATATTTGTTTTCGTTCGACTTACCTGTCATTATCCTATTGGTATGATTCACCTACAGAAATCTTTAACAACAGACATGACCCGCGACAGTCTTCCTCCTAACCCCTGTAACTTAGCAAACCTACGCCAAGGTCAAGGTCAAGGCCATGCAAGTGCGTAGCGTTCCTGTCTCCCGCACGAAGAAGACTCCGTGCTATGCAATCATGTACGTGAAACTCCGCTCCCTAACGACCTTGAACGCTTGACGCCGGACGCTCGGGTCCTTGCCCATGTAGGAGGAAGGAAGGAGGAGGATTACATAGGATTACATAGGAATAACAGACACCAGGAGACCTATTGGTCCATAGCGAGGGTATCTGCTGAACTACATACTACTAACTATCAACTACTTGTAAGAAAACAGTTGGAAAATTATACCATGTCCCTAAAGAGGATAGGAACATGGAAGTTTCATAGTGCAGAATGATAGGATATGAAAAATACTAACTACAACTACCACTACCACTACAACTAATCGATACGGGGGACTAGATACGAATTCGCACGATCAATACCCATTTACTTTACAGTGCGCGTCAAGTCTGTTTTTGAATGTAGTTATTGTGCTGGCTCCGACAACATTTGCTGGTAACTTGTTCCATCGATCAACGACTCTAACATTGAAATAATTTTTACGGAGATCGGTGATGCAACGTTGACCGTTTAGTTTTAAACCATTATTTCTTGATGTCACTTGAGTTGAAAGCTCGAATAGGTTCTCTTGATTAATGACATCAAAACCTTTTAGGATCTTAAAGGTTTCTATCAAGTCCCCACGGAGTCTACGATCCTTTAAGGAAAACATATTAAGTTTCCGCAGTCTCTCTTCATAAGATGAATTTCGCAGAGATGGAATTTGTTTGGTTGCTCTTCTTTGCACTGATTCCAATTTGGCTTGATCTTTTACGAAACAGGGCGACCAAAATTGAACGGCATATTCCAAGTGCGGCCTAACCAAGGACGTTGTATAATTGTGTCATTACTTTCGGAGTTTTATGTTCAAAGTTACGTTTAATAAAGCCCAACATCATATTTGCCTTTTTACTGGCAGCTAGGCAATGCGGACTGGTTTTCAGATCATTACTGATGATGACACCTAAATCCTTTTCCTGCTGTACTTCAGTTAACGATTTATTTTGCATTTGATAGTTTATATTTGAGGTTATCGTTGCCTATATGCATTACTTTACATTTATCGGAATTGAATTTTAATAGCCATTTATCACTCCAATCTGATAGTTTGTCGAGATCACTTTGTATGAGTTCGCAGTTTTCTCTAGTATATGCTTTACCGCCTAATTTGGTGTCATCTGCAAATTTCGATATTTTAGATACAAGTCCGCAGTCCAGATCGTTGATATATATCAGAAAAAGAGTAGGACCAAGACCGAGCCCTGAGGCACCCCACTAGTAACATCTAACCAATCAGATGCCTCGCCATTTATACTACCCGTTGTTTACGATTTGAAAAGCCAATCGCCAATCCATGAACATAATTGCTCTCCTAAGCCATGTGCCCTTAGCTTGGTCAACAGTCGCTTATGGGGAACTGTATCGAAGGCTTTCTGAAAATCAAGGTATATTACATCCGAGGGAATTTTAGCGTCCCAGTTTGAATAAATGACATAAAAAAAAACGAGTAGGTTTGTTAAGCAGGATCTCTTATTTCGAAATCCATGCTGGGAGTTTAGTATTGAGTTATTTTCATCGAGAAAAGACACTATTTTATCCCGCAATATTTTCTCAAATAGTTTAACAATCACGGACGTTAGACTAATTGGGCGATAATTACTTGCGAGGCTCTTACTCCCTTTCTTGAATATCGGTGTAACATTAGCTAATTTCCACATACTAGGAACATTTTTGTCACTTAGCGATTTATTGAAAATAATCTTTAATGGGAGCGAAAGTTGACTGTGACATTCGCGAAGTAGTCGCGGCGAGATTTCGTCCACCCCCACGGATTTTGCTGGGTCAAATTTCAGCAAATACTTTGATATTTCGTCTACTGTTATCTCTCCTATTACCAGTCTATCCCTTTCGAGTCCCGCATACATGTTTACTGGTTCTGGTAATGGAGTTTCGTCTTCTTTAATAAATACCGCATTAAAGTATTCATTGAGTACGAACGCCATACTCTTATTATCATTTACCAAGATATTATTATTATCTTTCAGTGGCCCAATACTTGTTTTGACGTTTTTCTTACTTCGAATGTATTGAAAGAACCTTTTCGGGTTTGATTTGGATTCCTTTGCAATTTTTTCTTCATACTCACGCTTTTTAGACTTAATTAGTCCTTTGCAGCGACGTTTTACGTCATTGTATTCTCTAGAATCGCAGTCTGCATTTGATCGTTTGTAAACTTTATACGCTAGGCGCTTTCTGCCAATGATTTGTTGGATTTCATTATTCATCCAACTGGGTCTGTTTATGTTATTCAAACGTTTTCTTACCATGGGAACATGTTTTTCCACCACCGATTGGAGTTTATTTGTGAATACATTACACATGTTTTCGGCGTTATTACCATTTAGTAGGTCAATCCATTCAACTTCAATTAGTACCCTGCTGATCTTCGTGAAATCTGCTTTATTATAATTTGGGACTAGTAACCGATTTTCTGTGATGTCTACATTGCAATTTATGCCGCATCTGATTAGCCTGTGATCACTGTTTGCCAAATATTCACCTATATCGCAGTAATCAATCAGATCAATGTCGGTAGTGAAAACTAAATCTAGGATACTATTATCCCTTGTAGGCTCACGGACCACCTGATTTAAATATACTTCGTTCACCATATCAAGCAATCGCATACCTTCTCTATCAGCAGAATTATTATTCCAGTTTATACGAGGTAGGTTAAAATCTCCACAAATAATTGTATCGTTATTATTGTTCACACCTGACTTTATATCGTCATACAGGAGGCAATCTACTTCCGCATTAGATTTGGGAGGACGATATATTGTCCCAATAGTTAGCAATTTATCGTTTAGCTTAATCTTTGCGTAGACTGAGTCATAATGATCTTTGTTTACTTTATCGATTTCGATTGCTTGCAAATTTTCTTTAATGTAAAGAATGACACCTCCACCTGCTTTATGCGTGCGACAATTTAGGAATGTCTTATAGCCTGGAATGGCTATTTCAGCTAATAAATGTTTATCTTTTGTGTTGACCCAACTCTCAGTGATACTGACGATATCTGGCGTTTCGGCAACAACGTATGAGGAGGAGGGAGGAGGAGGAGCAAAGGAAATAAACGAATGTGTGTGTGTGTGTGTGTGTGTGTGTGTGTGTGTGTGTGTGTGTGTATATATATTGTGTGGTGTGTGTGTGTGTGTGTGTGTGTGTGTGTGTGTGTGTGTGTGTGTGTGTGTGTGTGCGCGTGTGTTTGTTTGTGTGTGTGTGTGTGTGTATAATGATGTAGATAGGAAATTATCAGACTTAATAGACAATGTTGTTGACAGCTGGGTTTTGAAATTCTTAGTTAAAGTTCAGGTTAGGTTAGGTTAGGTTAGGTTAGGCAAGGGTTGGTTAGGTTAGTTTCTGAGAGACGAGAAGGTTACAACTAGCTAAAGTTCAGTTGGGGGTTGATTAAATGTGCATCACCGACAGAAGAGAGATATTTATCATTAAGGTTGAGACTACAAGTGAAGTGAAAGTATAGTGAAGTAGTGAAGTGAGTGATATATAGAAGATGAGGAAGAGTTAAGTTTTGAGACATTGACCACCTAATACTATAGTCTTTCCAATGTATCAGGTCACTTTAGTCGCTTTAATTTCTACCCATTACCATTATAATTATATACGTATATACATTCCTACACTCCCCCCATGGTGAGCGAACAATACCTCCCTCACAAGGGGGGGGGGATAAAACTACCACTCTATTAATAATCGAGAGGGTGGTTGGTGGATAATTTTCCCAAGTGACTTAATAAAATGGAAAGACTATAGCTTCATTCGCATACAACAGGAAGATCAAAGGTGCAGGTGCAGTATAAGAATTCTTGGAAACTTGAATTTTCGTTTGAAGTATTGTCCGTCGAAGCGAGTAAGAAGAGCCTTTGAGTGCGAATGAGGATGCCACTAACGATAAAGAAAACGAGTGGTAGATACTAGATACAATGGGCTATATTCAAGAATGCTCGTCAAATCCCGGCCGGTGGAGATTTTCCACCGTCGTACCTCCACTGGTGACATCTACAAGAACTGCCCCGACTGGTGGATATTTGACAGGCGTACCAACACAAGCGAGCCCAAAGCGGCATCAGTATTTTGACTGTTTTATACATATCTAATACATTTTACTAGTGAAATTTATCATTTCTGACATTAAAATAATAGTTAAGTTAGTGTTCGCCACTTGTCTGAGGCGTTGGTGCAGAAAAAATTGGCCTGAGTGATGCTTGCGAGTACATTTGAACGGCCCGCCGCCACTGCTCCACACAATGGCCGACCTCCATTCTCCCGCCGCCGCCCGGCTTCCTCACAAGTTAACACACCTATATAAGGCCTCCTGGACCTGATTTTACCTTAATGATGACACGTGTGCATTCACAGTGTATGGATGTCACTCTCGGTTGTGTTGAAAACTCTCCTGTAATGGTCTGGGAAGAAATACGATGGAATGAGTGGAGAGCGGGATGAAGGGGGGATGTGCAAGTTGTCGGGAATCAGCTGACATTACCTCCACCCCTGAGCTCGACGCGTCGCGTCGTATTTTGATTCTTGTATACCAAAAACCGACACAACGGGTGGAGAAAAATTCTTGAATATGGCCCAATATGAATGTGGTATTATTACACATCATTGCTGTTTAAATTATGTGAACAGAAATCGTATATACGTAAGTGCACGAACGGTCGAAACGGAAACGATAAATAATAGAGTGCATGAGGTAACGATGTAACCCTCATTTAGGTGTCATGGAAGGTAGTGATCACGTCTGATTTTACCGATTGCTTTGAATGAATGTGGAAGTAAAACTGTACCAGAAATCTCATCAAAGGCAAGACTTGAAAACAGAGACATTATCAGTAAATATACAAGTACGGAGTTTCTGAAGGTTTATGAAGATTGCAATATGTTCAGTGTTTGGATTTTTTTCCGTTTATGGATGAATACGAAAATGATAAAGTCAGCAGGGGAAAGAAATGAGTAAGTCAGCTTTTTTGTGACTAACTGAAATTTAAAGATAGAGAATGAAAAGTTACGTAGGAAAAAGGTCAACATAGAGGCACACCATTTGGGATATGCAGACACACACACACACACACACACACACACACACACACACACACACACACACACACACACACACACACACACACACACACACACACACACACACACACACACACACACACACACACACACACACACACACACACACACACACACACACACAGTCACACACACACACACACACACACACACACACACACACACACACACACACACACACACACACACACACACACACAAACCTTCTAAGACTTGCCATCACAGGTGTCCGGGAGTCACCTGAGCGGCCTTGGGGCGGGCTAACGTGCAGCCACCTTCACCTTCCGGAGGCCTGCGCCGCCTCAAAGAAGGGCGGCGGAAGGCTCTGCGCCCTGCGACACTGCGCGGGCGTGGAGGCTTGTGTTCAGCATGGGATGGAGGGATCATCTTTAACACAGCCCCCCCTCTCATCATCACCCCCCCCCCTACGCCCCCGGCCCCACCTCACATTGCCATAACGATAACCTCATTAGTGGGGACTAATTACCTGCTATATTATTTAGTGATATTTAATGCGCCTGTTTCGTGTTTTTTTTTTTATTCCTGGTTGATGGCCGTCGCCCGCGGGAGTGGCGTGCCCGGTGCAGCAGCCAGCGTGTTCCCTGTAATGAGGTCGACGCCGTATTTTGTGATACTCTTATTTTTATTTTGCCATTCAACCCATCATATAAAATTCTCATCGTTTATATTGCTGATCGTTGGACATGAAAATCGAAGAGTATATATGTGTGTGTGTGTGTGTGTGTGTGTGTGACTGTGTGACTGTGTGTGTGTGTGTGTGTGTGTGTGTGTGTGTGTGTGTGTGTGTGTGTGTGTGTGTGTGTGTGTGTGTGTGTGTGTGTGTGTGTGTGTGTGTGTGTGTGTGTGTGTGTGTGTGTAAGTCACTACAACATATTCGGTAATGGTGACTCTTGTGTCTCCTATCAGCGCATGTAAGGAGGCTCCACACAGACGCACACTTACTTGGCATTTAACGACTGTCCGGCTCTTCCAATCACCTCACAATCTGCATCAACACGAGGATGGCTCTTGAGGCTCTGATGATCGTACACCAATAATTATGCATCTTTCTTCAGCTGCAGCTCATTTGCTTCAATTATGTGGCGAGACATCCATGTAAGAGAAGAATTTTCATCCAGAGAGCTACAGGTGCTACAAATTTCATCTCATCACACCTCTTTTTGTAATTAACGAATCCCTTCCAAGTGTTGTAGACTTTTCCATAACCTCTAATGATTTCCCCAGACACAAGCCTCATTCCTTTGCCGTTCGTTGTTTTCTCGCTCAAGTCTCCTCCTCACAATCGCTCCCACCACGTTAAAAAAAAAAAAAAGCAAAATCCCCTGTCGTGGCTCAGCGGGGTGCGTGATGGCGCCCAAAAAGGCTCCCGCGGCGCCGACAGCAGCAGCAGCAGCAGCAGCAGCAGCAGTAAGCAGCAGCAGCAGCAGCAGCAGCAGCAGCAGCAGCAGCAAGGGCCGGCCGCATATTCCCGTTTTCTGGAACAATATGTGGCGTTTACTCTTGAACACGTCAGGTTGGGTTACCTTAGGTTACGGTTAGGGTAGGTTTGCTATATTGGACGGTGAGAGGGAACTTTGTGTGGGAATCACAATGAGCGTATTTTCGAAAAAATCCTATGGTTAGTTACAGAGCTACAGCCAAGCGTCTTCACTTGGAAACTACATACTCACATATAGTTGGGGAATATATGGGCCGGCCAACAATAGTTATTTGTTGACATAAATAAGTGAAAGCATTTCCACTGATTAACTAAGATGGGGATTTACTCATTTCTGACTAACATTATCTTTTTATCACTATTTCCCTTCGTAAGGAATTGCCCATAGAGGGAAAAAAATTATAGTCAAGTGAGGGAATGAGAGAAGCTTGAGCTGGTTTGTGAGTGATGCGTGATGTGTGAGTGATGTGATGATGTGGAGGCACTAAGACGTGTATGGAACAGGGTGCTCCTCATTTTAGCTTTTTGCGTCGTCACATCCTTCTCCCAAAACCCTCACATTACATATCATTGTTCCTAAGCTATATACCGCTGTTCCTGGGTCGCCTCTTGCCGCCTGAACGTATATCTCCCGGCAGCATATTCCCCAACTCTATGCGAGTATGCGAGCGAGTATTTCCAAGTGAAGACGCTTGGCTGTAGCTCCGAAACTAACCATAGGATTTTCTCGTAAATACCCTCATTGTGATTCCCACACAAAGTTATCTCGGGAATTTAGGAAACTTATCCTAACCGTAACCTAACGTAACCTAACCTGATGTGTTCCAGAGTAAACGCAACATACTGTTCCAGAAAACGGGAATATGCCTCCCGGCCTGATGGAGTGGCTGGGCGAGAAAGCGTTTGTCTGGCGCTGACGGCGGCTAAGTTTTCCTTTTGGTGGTTCGTCGAGCGCAACCCATGAGCCGCGTTCAGAGCCTTGAGCCAACACTCGGCCGCTGCTTCCCTGCCTCCTTCCCTTCCTGACGCCCGCTCGCCCCCGTCCCTCAACCTACGCTCGCTTGCATGTAGAAATTTCGTCAATAAACTTTCTCCTCAACTCTGGGTTAAGCAAACGTAACCATCTCTGCTTGCATCCGCATTTGGCTCATAGACTGTTTGTTCCATATTGCGTGCAAGCAGGTTCCCTTTTTCCCTTCTTTTAGTCAATATTTTCCTTCCTTTCGGTATTTTTTCCTGATACTAGTAAAATGTATGGATTTATTCTACTTCCTTCCTTCTCATGCCACTGAAATAATGTTTTTATCTCGTTTTGCTGACACCAATACATTTTTTCTCTTCATTTATCTAAGCATCCAATGTTTGTTGTAGTCTATACACACTTTCTTTATTCTTTGCGCTAAGTGAATGCATGAGTTCACTGGCGCATTTATACTTCACGCTCATCCTTCCGTGTTAAGACCATCCTCATACAGACCATCTCACAATTGGCCAGTCTGGCGGCAGGGCGAATATGAAGGGCAATAGGAATTCACTCATCCATTATACTAGGCAATCATAGGTCGTCAGGAGACGTAACATATAAGGAAACTACAGATACCAGGAGACTTAAACAATACCATGAGACTACAGATAGAATGCCAAAGATCAGGAACTAAACAATACCAGGAGATCTACATTACAGACTAAACAATACCAGGAGACCTAACAGATATCAGGAGACTAAACAGATACAGAGACTCATCCAGAGACCTAAACAGATATCAGAGACCTAAACAGATACCAGGAGACCTAAACAAATACCAGGAGATCTACAAATACCAGGAGACCTAAACAGATACCAGGAGACCTACAAATACCAAGAGACCTAAACAGATATCAGGAGACCTAAACAGATACCAGGAGACCTAAACAAATACCAGGAGACCTAAACAAATACCAGGAGACCTAAACAGATACCAGGAGACCTACAGATACCAAGAGACCTAAACAGATATCAGGAGACCTAAACAGATACCAGGAGACCTAAACAGATACCAGGAGACCTAAACAGATACCAGGAGACCTAAACAGATACCAGGAGACCTAAACAGATACCAGGAGACCTAAACAGATACCAGGAGACCTAAACAGATACCAGGAGACCTAAACAGATACCAGGAGACCTAACTTTTATAGGCCAGTATAGTGCGGCCAGACGGGTGTTTCAGCAAGGGTTGTCTCCTACTGGTGAAATGCCTTGAATACGACTGTCATTAATACACTTGTTTGATTATTAAAGTTCAGCAGATCTAATCGATATTTTTGTGTATTAAATTAACAGCAATTGCTCATCGTGATATCTAGATCGAGATTAAGATCGAGGGAGCATCATGTAGTAAGTCAAGTAGTTAAGGGAAGTATGGATCTTGGTGCAAATATTAGGTATTACTCAGCCCACATATCAGTCTGTCTGCGGCTTCCTCTTGCTATACGTATATATTTTCATAAGTGCAATATACTCTCTTCAATATTTCAAAACCTTAACCCCTTCACGCCCAGATCCTTCCTTTGTTATATAAAACCGTCTGTTGTTAGCCATGAAATTAAGAAAAGTAACGTAATATACCAAATTAGCTAGTGGACAAGGATACTAAACAGGTCATATCTATGAAATATTGCTTATATTCACTAAAAATCGTTTAATGGTACCCAAATTACAATGGAAATTACGTTCTGGGTCTCAAGGGGTTAATCACCACTATTCTAACTCTGTATAGACTTTTCTGCTCCTCACTCCTTTGGCCAAGAAATCCGGCTGACATTTCCTTAATCTAACAAATGCATATAAAATTTTCCAGTGCTCAAATGCGCATTTTTACATCGCGTTATTATACATCCCATCATTTTTACCGAGCTTGAAATTACCACTGTCTATCATCCTCCATTCTTACAACCTGGATATTCTTAAGGAAAGTAGCACTGGGTCGCCTACGGAATTTAAATTATTTCAAACTTTTCTTTAACCTTATCCCTTTTGGAGTGGTTGGATCCGGTTTTATGTGTATGTATTCAGCTCTGTCGTTCATGAGAGAGAGTAGAGAGAGAGAGAGAGATGAGAGAGAGAGGGAGAGAGAGAGAGAGAGAGAAGAGAGAGAGAGAGAGAGAGAGAGAGAGAGAGAGAGAAGAAAGAGAGAAGAGAGAGAGAGAGAGAGAGAGAGAGAGAGAGAGAGAGAGAGAGAGAGAGAGAGAGAGAGAGAGAGAGAGGAGGAGAGAGAGAGAAGAGGAGAGAAGACAGGACATAGAACGGAAGGAAGTGAGAAAAGGGAGTAGCATAACACAGAGAGAATGAAAGAACGTAGCACACACCACACCACACATGCAACACACACACACCACCACACCACACCACCACCAACAACACACACCACCACCACAACATTCACCACCATCCACCACACTCCACATCACACCAACAATCCATCTCGCATCCATTTCGCACCTACTTCATCCGCCTTCCACCATAAATAACCTTCACTTTTCTCACCATCCACTCTCTCTCTCACTCTCTCTCTCCTCCTCTCCCCTCTCTCATTCCTCTCCTACTCCTCCTCTCTCTTCTCCTCATCTCTCTCTCCTCTCTCTCCTCTCTCTCTCTCTCATCTCTCTCTCTCACTCTCTCTCTCCTCTTCTCTCTCTCTCTCT